>CANNZV010000610.1:0-358781 GCA_947561585.1 Caprella mutica
GGTAAGTCTGGTACCTTTTTATTGTGTCTAGTTAGGACGATACAATAAGGGTAAGTCTGGTACCTTTCTATTGTGTCTAGTTAGGACGATACAATAAGGGTAAGTCTGGTACCTTTCTATTGTGTCTAGTTAGTACGATACAAAAAGGATAAGTCTGGTACCTTTCTATTGTGTCTAGTTAGGACGATACAATAAGGGTAAGTCTGGTATCTTTCTATCGTGTCTAGTTAGGACGATACAATAAGGGTAAGTCTGGTACCTTTCTATTGTGTCTAGTTAGGACGATACAATAAGGTAAGTCTGGTATCTTTCTATTGTGTCTAGTTAGGACGATACAATAAGGGTAAGTCTGGTACCTTTATATTGTGTCTAGTTAGGACGATACAATAAGGGTAAGTCTGGTACCTTTCTATTGTGTCTAGTTAGGACGATACAATAAGGGTAAGTCTGGTACCTTTCTATTGTGTCTAGTTAGGACGATACAATAAGGGTAAGTCTGGTACCTTTCTATTGTGTCTAGTTAGGACGATACAATAAGGGTAAGTCTGGTACCTTTCTATTGTGTCTAGTTAGGACGATACAATAAGAGTAAGTCTGGTACCTTTCTATTGTGTCTAGTTAGGATGATACAATAAGGATAAGTCTGGTACCTTTCTATTGTGTCTAGTTTAGACGATACAATAAGGGTAAGTCTGGTACCTTTCTATTGTGTCTTGTTAGGACGATACAATAAGGGTAAGTCTGGTACCTTTCTATTGTGTCTAGTTAGGACGATACAATAAGGATAAGTCTGGTACCTTTCTATTGTGTCTAGTTAGGACGATACAATAAGGATAAGTCTGGTACCTTTCTATTGTGTCTAGTTAGGACGATACAATAAGGGTAAGTCTGGTACCTTTCTATTGTGTCTAGTTAGGACGATACAATAAGGTTAAGTCTGGTACCTTTCTATTGTGTCTAGTTAGGACGATACAATAAGGGTAAGTCTGGTACCTTTCTATTGTGTCTTGTTAGGACGATACAATAAGGGTAAGTCTGGTACCTTTCTATTGTGTCTAGTTAGGACGATACAATAAGGATAAGTCTGGTACCTTTCTATTGTGTCTAGTTAGGACGATACAATAAGGATAAGTCTGGTACCTTTCCATTGTGTCTAGTTAGGACGATACAATAAGGGTAAGTCTGGTACCTTTCTATTGTGTCTAGTTAGGACGATACAATAATGGTAAGTCTGATACCTTTCTATCGTGTCTAGTTAGGACGATACAATAGGGGTAAGTCTGGTACCTTTCTATTGTGTCTTGTTAGGACGATACAATAAGGGTAAGTCTGGTACCTTTCTATTGTGTCTAGTTAGGATGATACAATAAGGGTAAGTCTGGTACCTTTCTATTGTGTTTAGTTAGGACGATACAATAAGATAAGTCTGGTACCTTTCTATTGTGTCTAGTTAGGACGATACAATAAGGGTAAGTCTGGTACCTTTCTATTGTGTTTAGTTAGGACGATACAATAAGGTAAATCTGGTACCTTTCTATTGTGTCTAGTTAGGACTATACAATAAGGATAAGTCTGGTACTTTTCTATTGTGTCTAGTTAGGACGATACAATAAGGTAAGTCTGGTACCTTTCTATTGTGTCTAGTTAGGACTATACAATAAGGGTAAGTCTGGTACCATTCTATTGTGTCTAGTTAGGACGATACAATAAGGGTAAGTTAGGTACCTTTCTATTGTGTCTAGTTAGGACGATACAATAAGGTAAGTCTGGTACCTTTCTATTGTGTCTAGTTAGGACTATACAATAAGGGTAAGTCTGGTACCTTTCTATTGTGTCTAGTTAGGACTATACAATAAGGGTAAGTCTGGTACCATTCTATTGTGTCTAGTTAGGACGATACAATAAGGGTAAGTCTGGTACCTTTCTATTGTGTCTAGTTAGGACGATACAATAAGGTAAGTCTGGTACCTTTCTATTGTTTCTAGTTAGGACTATACAATAAGGGTAAGTCTGGTACCATTCTATTGTGTCTAGTTAGGACGATACAATAAGGGTAAGTCTGGTACCTTTCTATCGTGTCTAGTTAGGACGATACAATAGGGGTAAGTCTGGTACATTTCTATTGTGTCTAGTTAGGACGATACAATAAGGTAAGTCTGGTACCTTTCTATTGTGTCTAGTTAGGACGATACAATAAGGGTAAGTCTGGTACCTTTCTATTGTGTCTAGTTAGGACGATACAATAAGGGTAAGTCTGGTACCTTTCTATTGTGTCTAGTTAGGACGATACAATAAGGGTAAGTCTGGTACCTTTCTATTGTGTCTAGTTAGGACGATACAATAAGGGTAAGTCTGGTACCTTTCTATGTGTCTAGTTAGGACGATACAATAAGGGTAAGTCTGGTACCTTTCTATTGTGTCTAGTTAGGACTATACAATAAGGGTAAGTCTGGTATCTTTCTATTGTGTCTAGTTAGGACGATACAAGAAGGGTAAGTCTGGTATCTTTCTATTGTGTCTAGTTAGGACGATACAATAAGGGTAAGTCTGGTATCTTTCTATTGTGTCTAGTTAGGACGATACAATAAGGGTAAGTCTGGTACCTTTCTATTGTGTCTAGTTAGGACGATACAATAAGGATAAGTATGGTACCTTTCTATTGTGTCTAGTTAGGACGATACAATAAGGTAAGTCTGGTACCTTTTTATTGTGTCTAGTTAGGACGATACAATAAGGGTAAGTCTGGTACCTTTCTATTGTGTCTAGTTAGGACGATACAATAAGGGTAAGTCTGGTACCTTTCTATTGTGTCTAGTTAGTACGATACAAAAAGGATAAGTCTGGTACCTTTCTATTGTGTCTAGTTAGGACGATACAATAAGGGTAAGTCTGGTATCTTTCTATCGTGTCTAGTTAGGACGATACAATAAGGGTAAGTCTGGTACCTTTCTATTGTGTCTAGTTAGGACGATACAATAAGGTAAGTCTGGTATCTTTCTATTGTGTCTAGTTAGGACGATACAATAAGGGTAAGTCTGGTACCTTTATATTGTGTCTAGTTAGGACGATACAATAAGGGTAAGTCTGGTACCTTTCTATTGTGTCTAGTTAGGACGATACAATAAGGGTAAGTCTGGTACCTTTCTATTGTGTCTAGTTAGGACGATACAATAAGGGTAAGTCTGGTACCTTTCTATTGTGTCTAGTTAGGACGATACAATAAGGGTAAGTCTGGTACCTTTCTATTGTGTCTAGTTAGGACGATACAATAAGAGTAAGTCTGGTACCTTTCTATTGTGTCTAGTTAGGATGATACAATAAGGATAAGTCTGGTACCTTTCTATTGTGTCTAGTTTAGACGATACAATAAGGGTAAGTCTGGTACCTTTCTATTGTGTCTTGTTAGGACGATACAATAAGGGTAAGTCTGGTACCTTTCTATTGTGTCTAGTTAGGACGATACAATAAGGATAAGTCTGGTACCTTTCTATTGTGTCTAGTTAGGACGATACAATAAGGATAAGTCTGGTACCTTTCTATTGTGTCTAGTTAGGACGATACAATAAGGGTAAGTCTGGTACCTTTCTATTGTGTCTAGTTAGGACGATACAATAAGGGTAAGTCTGGTACCTTTCTATTGTGTCTAGTTATGACGATACAATAAGGTTAAGTCTGGTACCTTTCTATTGTGTCTAGTTAGGACGATACAATAAGGGTAAGTCTGGTACCTTTCTATTGTGTCTTGTTAGGACGATACAATAAGGGTAAGTCTGGTACCTTTCTATTGTGTCTAGTTAGGACGATACAATAAGGATAAGTCTGGTACCTTTCTATTGTGTCTAGTTAGGACGATACAATAAGGATAAGTCTGGTACCTTTCCATTGTGTCTAGTTAGGACGATACAATAAGGGTAAGTCTGGTACCTTTCTATTGTGTCTAGTTAGGACGATACAATAATGGTAAGTCTGATACCTTTCTATCGTGTCTAGTTAGGACGATACAATAGGGGTAAGTCTGGTACCTTTCTATTGTGTCTTGTTAGGACGATACAATAAGGGTAAGTCTGGTACCTTTCTATTGTGTCTAGTTAGGACGATACAATAAGGGTAAGTCTGGTACCTTTCTATTGTGTTTAGTTAGGACGATACAATAAGATAAGTCTGGTACCTTTCTATTGTGTCTAGTTAGGACGATACAATAAGGGTAAGTCTGGTACCTTTCTATTGTGTTTAGTTAGGACGATACAATAAGGTAAGTCTGGTACCTTTCTATTGTGTCTAGTTAGGACTATACAATAAGGATAAGTCTGGTACTTTTCTATTGTGTCTAGTTAGGACGATACAATAAGGTAAGTCTGGTACCTTTCTATTGTGTCTAGTTAGGACTATACAATAAGGGTAAGTCTGGTACCATTCTATTGTGTCTAGTTAGGACGATACAATAAGGGTAAGTTAGGTACCTTTCTATTGTGTCTAGTTAGGACGATACAATAAGGTAAGTCTGGTACCTTTCTATTGTGTCTAGTTAGGACTATACAATAAGGGTAAGTCTGGTACCTTTCTATTGTGTCTAGTTAGGACTATACAATAAGGGTAAGTCTGGTACCATTCTATTGTGTCTAGTTAGGACGATACAATAAGGGTAAGTCTGGTACCTTTCTATTGTGTCTAGTTAGGACGATACAATAAGGTAAGTCTGGTACCTTTCTATTGTTTCTAGTTAGGACTATACAATAAGGGTAAGTCTGGTACCATTCTATTGTGTCTAGTTAGGACGATACAATAAGGGTAAGTCTGGTACCTTTCTATCGTGTCTAGTTAGGACGATACAATAGGGGTAAGTCTGGTTCATTTCTATTGTGTCTAGTTAGGACGATACAATAAGGTAAGTCTGGTACCTTTCTATTGTGTCTAGTTAGGACGATACAATAAGGGTAAGTCTGGTACCTTTCTATTGTGTCTAGTTAGGACGATACAATAAGGGTAAGTCTGGTACCTTTCTATTGTGTCTAGTTAGGACGATACAATAAGGGTAAGTCTGGTACCTTTCTATTGTGTCTAGTTAGGACGATACAATAAGGGTAAGTCTGGTACCTTTCTATGTGTCTAGTTAGGACGATACAATAAGGGTAAGTCTGGTACCTTTCTATTGTGTCTAGTTAGGACTATACAATAAGGGTAAGTCTGGTATCTTTCTATTGTGTCTAGTTAGGACGATACAAGAAGGGTAAGTCTGGTATCTTTCTATTGTGTCTAGTTAGGACGATACAATAAGGGTAAGTCTGGTATCTTTCTATTGTGTCTAGTTAGGACGATACAATAAGGGTAAGTCTGGTACCTTTCTATTGTGTCTAGTTAGGACGATACAATAAGGATAAGTCTGGTACCTTTCTATTGTGTCTAGTTAGGACGATACAATAAGGTAAGTCTGGTACCTTTTTATTGTGTCTAGTTAGGACGATACAATAAGGGTAAGTCTGGTACCTTTCTATTGTGTCTAGTTAGGACGATACAATAAGGGTAAGTCTGGTACCTTTCTATTGTGTCTAGTTAGTACGATACAAAAAGGATAAGTCTGGTACCTTTCTATTGTGTCTAGTTAGGACGATACAATAAGGGTAAGTCTGGTATCTTTCTATCGTGTCTAGTTAGGACGATACAATAAGGGTAAGTCTGGTACCTTTCTATTGTGTCTAGTTAGGACGATACAATAAGGTAAGTCTGGTATCTTTCTATTGTGTCTAGTTAGGACGATACAATAAGGGTAAGTCTGGTACCTTTATATTGTGTCTAGTTAGGACGATACAATAAGGGTAAGTCTGGTACCTTTCTATTGTGTCTAGTTAGGACGATACAATAAGGGTAAGTCTGGTACCTTTCTATTGTGTCTAGTTAGGACGATACAATAAGGGTAAGTCTGGTACCTTTCTATTGTGTCTAGCCATAATGATGAACTAATATCATTAAGTAACTTAATTTAGTTATTCTAACTCTGTTCGTTATTTTAATTATTGATTAATTCTAATATTTTAGTTCATTTCCTAGTTATGGATATAATTCATTGGTTTACAGAAAGGATGACAAGTAAAATATATTCTTGTTATCATTTAAAAGTTCTATGTTTCATTATCATATTAATACCAATAAAGATATTGTAGTTATTTCTAAGTAATTATAAATTGCAATAAAGCAAATAATATCTATTTGATTGCAAAAAATTAAAAGTTACGGAGTGTGACGTCATGGGATAGAGTCTGTTGAACAAAAACAAAAACTATTTGTTGTGCAAGTGGTGATGATGTGACCATGTGAGTTAGATCTATAATACAGGTAGATAGGGTAAGTTCCGAGTTATCGAACAGTTATATATTTTCAGACAGGTTATAATAATCATCATTCAACTTCTACTCAGTTATCTTTGATACCAAAAAAATATAGTAGGTAATCATTTCTATCTATTTTCTCTCATATGTCCGATATTTGAAATTGTCCGATAACTCGGAACTTACCCTAAAGCAAAATATTTTGCAGTTCGTTTTCATTATTTTATTTTTCTTATTTTTTGTGTCCTTTTACCAAATCCGTTTGCCGATAACTGGATTCGAACCTGCTTACCTTCAGGGGCTGGAGATTCAGAGGGTAACCTCTTATCTCTGAGCTACAAAGGATCTGCCTGACTTTCGCTGAAACTTATATTCTAAAACAACTTATATTTGTTTTAGAAAGACAGCGTCCGCTCACAGACTCAGCATACCGCCACCCTCCCCCTGGTTCCAGCGGCGGTACCCGCTACTACTATCCCCCATCTTCACCCTCACCCCTACATCCCCTAACATGCCTAGCGTAATTACTCCTAGATACCTCCACCCCACAACCCCCACATTCCCTCCTACCTAAACCCCTACCAGTGCCCCCCGTACAACTAACCTCATGATTTTTTCTAGCTCTCTCCGTCTGCAATACTACCCCGCACCTCCCACATACAAACGTCACCCTTCCCTCCGCTGCCCTATGCATCCGCTTCTGGTGTACCGTTAATCCCCCCTTCGACTTACACACCTTCCCACATCCCTCATACCTACATGTTAAATCTATTACCCCCCTACCTATATTCCTACTTAAAGCTAACTCATTCACCCCCCATACATACTCATGCCCACGCTGTCTCTCCCATACATCCAGATGGTCCATTCTCTCATTCACCGCATCCTTTCATACCTCTCTATCGCTGCACAATCTCTCCACATCCGTCCAATCAATCGCCGCCTCCTTCAATAACCTCATTCAATACAACACAGTCTTTCTCTTCTTCCCATGCACCTTTCTCACCTCTTCCAACTTCTCATAACATACCATCCTAGCACCATCGCTTTAACCTACCTATCATTGCCCATTCGCATCACATGACCCACTTTCTCAAGCACTCTCTTCTCAATCTTCCATGCCACCGACTTCACACCTAACCTAGCTCTCACATCAGTCATATTCACATGCATTTCTTCCATACGTCTCAAAGGTTGGCCTCCCCTATCATTCCACACATACCTATAACATTTATCCATCCACTTTCGCAGCCGATTCACATCCCTTTTATACCACGTTCGTACCTGACAATCAAACAACATCGCACTCTCCACACAAATCTCTATCACTCTCGCTTGCCATTTCTTCGTCATTCGCGACCATTTCAGTTGCCCTTCTCATTCGCCTCTTCCATACCAAACTCAAGCTCCTCCTCCTTATCCTCATTGTTCCGCTCTTCCCATCTACTTATTACCTCTTTCACAACATCCACACCGTCATGCATCTCTTCTTTCACACCCACAATCGTCGTATCAACAGCAAACAGCACACTCCTCACTCGCACCTCTTTCGCCTCGCTATTCATTCGCTCCCAGTTCCTTTCACCCGCAAACGATCTACCAGGCATCCACTTCCATTCCACACCAGCATTCACACCTCTTTCATTCTCGGCCTGCCGCATCCTCGTCTGATGAAAAATACTGAAAAATATTGAAAAATATTGAAAAGGATCGGTGATGTGGCGCAGCCCTCACGCAATCCTCTCTCAGGCACCCACGACTCACTCATCCCTTCCTTACCTTTCACTCTATACACAGTCGTCTCATGCAAATCCCCAATCGTATCCATACACTTCCCATTCATACCATATCTTTCGAGTAGCTGCCACAGCGCGGGCTTGCTTACTCTAGAATATGCCTTTCGCAGGTCCAACAATCGCGCCACCGGTCTTTCATTCCCATTCACTTCACCTCCATGAACACTCATTCGTCTCTCATAATCCACAACATCCTCATTCATTCCCACCATCATTTGCGCCGCATCCGCTGTACTCCTACCCTTCCTAAAACCCGACTGATTCTCATCCAACACACCAATTCGCTCCACCCACCAACTCAAACGCTTCGCAATCACTCTCGCTAGCACTCTACTCCCCATTGCAAGCAAACACACCCCCCTATAATTATTCCTGTCATTCCTATCACCTTTCTTAAACAATGGCACCATCACACCAACTTTCAACGATTCATCCCACCTATCTGCTCTACTATCAAACATCACTTTCAACATCTCAATTACTCTCTCTTTCACTTCCTCGCATGCCATCCTTACATACCATATCCTCACTCCATCCGCACCAGGCGCTGATTCATTCACTTGTTTCATAGCAATCTCAATCTTTTCACGTTCAGGAGTCTCATTCATAAACTCATTCGCTTCTATCGCATCCGCATCCATCCTCAATTAGTCATTCGCACCTTCCACTGCCGCTGCTATGATACCAGGTTCCACCTCAAACCTTTCTGCAGACACACTCTCAAAATGGTCCTTAAATTCATTCACAGTCACATTCCCACTCGCAGGTGCTTTCTTACTACCTCTCATACCTAATTCACGCAACACTTTATACATTATTCCTATCTTACCACTACTACACACTTCCGCACATTTATTCATCTTTTCATTCCACCATTCTCTCTCTAACCATCTCAATTCAAGCTTCTCAGTCCTCCTAGCTGCTTTCACACTCTCTCTAGCTACTCTTACATTCTCTTCCGCTCTCTCTAATGCACCTCTCTCATTCACTCTCCTCCTAAGCCTTCTCCTCGCTCCTAACCTTTCAACTGCCACCACCCTAGCTTCCACAGTCTCTCTGATCCTACTCTTCATCCTTCTCAGCTCTTTCTCGTGTCCTATTGTCCAGGGGTTGGCCACAGCCTTCCCCATCTCACAGCACAATTCTTTCGCTGCCTCTACCATCACACCAGTTGAAAACATCCCATTCAGTCCTACTATCATCCTCTCTCGGACCACACTCCTCCATCTTCACCCTGGTCTTCTCCTTATACTCCTCCATATTATCTAATTCCTTCAACACCTCCCACTTTATCCTTGGAGGTCGGATCTCGGTCCTCCCTATTCTCCTCCACGTTCTGCTCTTTACCTTCACCTCCATTATCTTAGCTTTGTGGTCCGAGAGCCCCTCACTGCATTCGGTCTTCATTCACTTCACCATTCGTACCCTTTCATTCTTCCTTACCACAAAACCATTCAATTCATACCACCTGCCATACCTCATATGAAACCATGTACCCCTTCTACCATGCTTCATAAAACTATTCACATAACTCAAATCATTCACCTCACACCATTCTATAAATCCCTGTCTGCCTCACTTACTCTACCTACTCCATACTTACCACATACCCCCTGTCTAGTAAAACCCCTGCCTACGTTAGCATTAAAGTCCCCTCCAATTATCAACCTATCCCTCTCCTGCATAGCTACTTGTTCCTCTACATCCCTCCTATACGTTTCCATTTCTACATCATTTGATCCCCACATTGGCTGGTATGCGGATACCAGCCTCATTCCCCCTACCACTACCATAACTACCCTGTCCCTAAGCCATCTTTGCTGTCCCTCCTCTACCCACTTCTCCATCGCTTCCCCTCTCAATACCACCGCTGCCTTCCTCGAATGGATCATCACCATTCTCCTCTACTCCTCTCCTAACCAGATAATCCCTTCCCCATATGCACTCACCTCCGTCATCAAGACTATCTCCCATCCCTTCCCTTCTATATGCTCCGCCACCCTTCGCAATCTCCTCCTATTGTTCTCCCTCAAGGATAGCCTCTGCACATTCCAAGTTACTATTTCCCCAATGCCTTCCCTCCTGCATCTCCTACTGTCTACCCTTCTCCTCCCTATCTGTTTCCTAATCTGTCTTTTCCTCCTTTTCCTATGTCTACCTAATCTTTCCTACCCCTGTTTCCCCTCCTAGTTCTACCACCCTCCCCAGCATTTCTAACCCGATGCCGTTCCTCTCTCAACCTACGACTCTCTCTCTCCCACTACCCATCCGTCTCACTCTCCTCCTTCTTCTCCAATCGATCCCCACCCCTAAAATCCCTCCATCTTCCCCCTGCCTCACCGGACCAGGATTCGGGTGAATAGTGCACAGCTGCCTCTTCACTTCTGCCGTCCTCTGCCTCAATCCACACACCGCTTGATCCGTCAAAGTTTGGGCACTGAAAGTGCCTTCGCCGATATATTGTTTTGAGAGGTGTTCGGGGTGGCCAACTTCGTTCCACTCTGTTGTATTCGGGAGGATCTTGGGGACTCTTCCTTGCGGTTGAACCCCACAGAGCCCTCCGGTACCTGGTGGGTTCTTTGGCGCCATTGGCTGACCGTGCCCTTTCCCCTGGCGCCTCCTGGGATGCGCCCCACCGTGCCAGGTATCATCCACTTCCCGTAGTAATAGCACTGTATCACCCAATTCTCGTTGGAATAGCACTGTATCATCCACTTCTCGTAGGAATAGCACTGTATCACCCAATTCTCGTAGGAATAGCACTGTATCATCCACTTCTCGTAGGAATAGTACTGTATCACCCAATTCTCGTAGGAATAGCACTGTATCATTCACTTCTCTAAGTAATAGCACTGTATCATCCACTTCTCGTAGTAATAGCACTGTTTCATCCTCTTCCTGTAGGAATAGCACTGTATCATCCACTTCTCGTAGGAATAGCACTGTATCACCCAATTCTCGTAGGAATAGCACTGTATCATCCACTTCTCGTAGGAATAGTACTGTATCACCCAATTCTCGTAGGAATAGCACTGTATCATTCACTTCTCTAAGTAATAGCACTGTATCATCCACTTCTCGTAGTAATAGCACTGTTTCATCCTCTTCCTGTAGGAATAGCACTGTATCATCCACTTCTCGTAGGAATAGCACTGTTTCACCCAATTCTCGTAGGAATAGCACTATATCAGCCACTACTCGTAGGAATATCACTGTATCACCAACTTCAATTACAATTCTTTTTTTTTAATCTACTGAAAAAGAAACCATTCCTATATTTAGTGTTCTATTACTTAAGATGTGTAAGGTAAATTGTTAAGTTATCGGTAATAAAATCATTATGATTCTTTTTATACTTTCAATCGACGTTTTCATCTCATACAACCATCGATAAACCAAATAAATCTTTCATTCTTGCACTTTCTAAAGAAATATATCTCAGAAATTAGCTTTAGACGGCTAACAAAGGTACAGTGAATGAAATATAACATTCAATAATTAACCAATAACAATCGTTAATAGTAGTTTTATAAATTATAAGCATTTTATATCTGTATTCCTAAAATTTTTTGGGGTCTAAGAAAAAATCTACGGGATAAAAAAAAACGGGAAAAATCTTCCGGAAAACATCCAACGAAGGAAATAGGATAGAATATCTACTATTTATTTTCATCCATTTTTTCTTGAAATAATTAGATAAAGAGGAAAAAGGAGAATGTAATTATAGTATCAAATTACAACAGTTTAACAGTTTGAATATAAATATATAACTATCCAACGTGTCACATAAAATCATAAAATTGTAAATACGCTATACAGAACTAAAGGCTTAAAGTGTATGCTATGCCTTGTTGTAGTAGATAACAGAGTTTTATTCGTCATATTTTTCCACAACATGGTGCAGTCTAATCAAAAATTTTTGATATTTTCCATTCTTCAGAGGAGGGTAACCAGCACTAAGTTGCTCTTAACAAAATTCATAAAATAATTGTTTCATTATGAAATATTTTGAGGTAGTAGATTTAACCATTTAAAATTATATTACAGTCATCTAACCTTAGATGATTTAGACATTTAATTAACCATACATGTACTTACGTAACATTTATGGTGCTAGGACAATTGCCACCCGCGGACAATTTCCACCCGCGGATAATTGCCACCCCCGGACAGTTGCCACCCGGACAATTGCCACCCCCGGACAATTGCCACCAAAATAATTAATATCAGGCCTCTTAACTTTAAAAATGGTGATTAAATATGTATATTATTGTTGTACGATTAATTATTAATTATATACAATATAAGATAAAAAAAAATATTATTCGGTTTCTGAATGTGCTTTTTAAATCTTATATTTTTTAAATCTTATATTCTTTAAATCTTATGTTATTGAATACTTTATACCACTTCTTTAGAACGATTCAAAACTGTTTAATTCCCTTCGTCTATAACATTTTCAGGATTTAGGATTTTAAAAACATATTGTCACAACCCTAATTATATTGTCAGGATTCTTAACTTGTAAATTATATTACTGGGTAGTAATATAAATACCTATTGTTTTTCCTTTAGCAAATAATTGTAAATAAAGACCTATTCCGGGCGAGATATTTTAATTCTATTAATGGAATATCGTATGCTCCAGAAATTTAGTTTACTAATGACTATATCACTGACTATATCAAAGGAAATTAAATACAAGGGACTTGAAGAAGCAGTCAGAAAGGAAAGTGGCTCCATGAACAAAGTCATCTACCACTGTGGGTGACAATGCTCATGGATGCAGAAAAGCTACTCTGTGAATGCAGTCACTTAAAAAGGAAAATATTAAATGTGTAATGAATTTTCTTAGCTTATAATGTATACAAATAATAATTAATCGTACAAAAATAATATACATATTTCATCTCCATTTTTAAAGTTAAGTGGCCTGATAATAAATATTTGGGTGGCAATTGTCCGGTTGGCAACTGTCCGAGGGTGTCAATTGTCCGCGGGTGGCAATTGTCCGCGGGTGGCAATTGTCCGGTCACGAACATTTATATATATATATATATATTATATATACACAGTAAAAATAATTTAATTAACTCTGTATCTGTAGACTGGTGGTAAATGATTAAAAACTAGCGATATTATCTTTCAACACACAAATAAGGCACATAAATGTTCAAATGGTGCCATTCAGTTAATATGAATTACCACTTGAATAAACGATGCAGCAATGAACTGATTTTAATTGAAAAGGTATTGAACCTAAACAGATTCATAAATTTGTTTGTATAATGTTATATCCAAAATATAACTTATTTAAATATTACCTCTTCTTTATCATGATCGATCAATTAATCATGAAATAAAATTTGGAATTCTTATCTTTAAAACAAAACCTATTTCAGTCTTATAGCAATAATAATTTATAAATTTTACCCCTTTTAAATCGGTTACTTTTTTGCGGACACCCTGTACTAATGACCCTACATCTTGAAAACAGTCAGAAAAAAAGGAGCGCTCCTCCCCCACGCGGGGATTCGAACTCACGACACTGAAATGAGACTTCCCAGCAACATGCGAATTTATCCCCTAGACCACAGGTGGTCCCGAGGAACTCTGCTTGAAACTCCTATTTACCTTGCAGAAGACTGGAGAAAGAGACACAATATCATATCCGTATCCTGACTACCATTGCAATGAATGGAATATATTCCTTGCCTTTATTTCAACTTGAGATCTTAAGGGTGAAAATTCAGGTAATTTCTGATCATTTTCAACCTAAAGAACAATTTATTAGGAAATACTCCATTTTCTCATTATAACTTTTTTCAATTAAAAAATTATACAGGGTGTCCGCAGAAAAGTAGCCGATTTGAAAAAGCTGTAACTTTTGAACTTTTTGAGATAGGTTTAATTTAAAAGAGTACAATCTCAAATTTTATTTGATATCATTCATACGTTTATTAGATATAAAGGCACATCTATACAACTTCAATTTCATTAGCGGTTTATTATCCCAAGAAAGGCACAATTAACAGTGGAAGAGAGAAAACTTATCCGTGTGGAGATGTTTGGAAATGAATCCGTCATGATTTCAATTCATCGATGTTGGTCAATATATGGAACACTATTTGGTAAAATAAAAGTTGAGTGAAATTAAGGTACGTGACATGTCCTCGGTACAGTTTATAATTTAAATAAAAGAAATTTTGCCCACGAAAAAACACCAAAGACAGAAATATCAGTAACATGGTTAGAGAAATTTAATTATTGATGATTGTACGAAATCTGTGAGAAATTAATGTGCTGAGGTATAAATAAAGAAAACTATTGTTCCTTTATTCATAATATATCTTTTAGTTGACACTGTTTTAAATGGAATAACATCAAGAACCCAAGCTATAATACTCTATACAGAATGTAATACAAATTTTTTTTGTCTTGTTCAGTGTATTGAGTGTGGCGGTGGTCATGAAATGTTAAATTTATCACCCTGTATACTTAATGAAATAAAACTTTGAATTTTTATCTGCTGAATGAACCTTGTTTTAGTCTTCTTGTTATATTTTTTTTACAAATTACAGCCCTCATAAATAAAGTTACTTTTTCTGAGACACCCTGTATGAAACATTCCAGAGCAGTTAGAACTAAATCAAATAATGGTCTTACTTCCCGTGGATTTGTTGAGATAAAATATTGAGAATAAATGCATTTGTTAATCTCCTGAAATTCCTTCACAATAAATGGTGTATGGATAATTTTGACGTATGTAGGTACATTGTATAATTGTACCTCTCTATTGTGTCTATTTAGGACTATACAATAAGGGTAAGACTGGTACCTTTCTATTGTGTCTATTTAGGACTATACAATAAGGGTAAGACTGGTACCTTTCTATTGTGTCTAGTTAGGACGATACAATAAGGGTAAGACTGGTACCTTTCTATTGTGTCTAGTTAGGACGATACAGTAAGGGTAAGTCTGGTACCTTTCTATTGTGTCTTGTTAGGACGATACAATAAGGGTAAGTCTGGTACCTTTCTATTGTGTCTATTTAGGACTATACATTAAGGGTAAGTCTGGTACCTTTCTATTGTGTCTAGTTAGGACGATACAATAAGGGTAAGACTGGTACCTTTCTATTGTGTCTAGTTAGGACGATACAATAAGGGTAAGTCTGATATCTATTTTATTTTTAGAAATAATTTTAATTAAGAATAAATAAATAAATATGAATTCTAACTCTTATTTATACAAGATAATATTATTTTAATTTAAATCCAATACACGTTAATTATAATAGTAATTTGGCTAATTCTTTGAACTTCGTTAAAATTCCTTCCAAATTCTCTAGTTTGTTAATTAGCTGTGCTTTTTATTTCAGGTAAATTAATACTTTTAAATAGAAAAGAATTAAAATGAATAGATATTCGAGTGACAGTTATATTTATATTTATATTTAATGGCGTATATAACAATTTAATTGATTTACATTTGATGTTATATCATTAATTATAATATGCACCCAATGTATAATAAAATACATAACAAAAATAATTCATATTCTTTTACATGGAATATAACCATTCTTTATCTATCTTATTAGATTGAGTTCATATTTTCTGGCGTATTTTTCAAAGAGAAAAACTTACATATTAGAAACATAGAAAAAATTATTGTAAATTATCTTGAGATCATAAGGGTGAATATTCAGTTCATTTCTTGTGATTTTCACCCTAAAGAACAAATAATTAGAAAATATTCCAATAATTAAGTATTCGTGCTACAACATTAATCATTGAAATTAATTTCGAATTATTTCAATTTTTACAGCAGAAAATAGAAATAGTTCCATAGTTACTGTGACGTCACTCCGAGCTGAACAACTCTGTCTGTCATTGAGTTGTTCAGCTCAGAGTGATAGACAAACAACTAACCATTCTAGTCTTCTTTTTATGGGTCTATTTGTCAGTACAATGTGATGTTTTTATTTAAATCAGTAATTAAGACAATTTAAATCATCAAGGTTCAAATAAAATTGTTTATATTTTACTAAGTTATTTTGCAATAGATTTTTCAGATTTCGGGCAGATGACAGAGCGAAAAGATATTTAATTGAAGTGAAATTGAATGAAGAATAGAGAGCATCAATAAGTAAATATCTTCCTTATTAATTAAATACAAATAAAACATTTAAAATATAAAAAACAGTGGTCAGTGTTCCAGCTCCAACGTTTTACCGATTCAACCGTCACCAGTTGAATTCGTACCCAATAGAGTCAGAGTCAAATCCATTTGTTACAAACTGGATTCGAACCTGAGTCTCTTCAGGTGGAGGCAAGAACCTTAACCACTCGGCCACGACCGGCCAGGAGAAAAGCCACTAAAACCTATACTTAAAGAGAAAATTAATGGGAAAATATTATTTAATTTAATGACTGCCGTAGCATGAATACCAACATTAAGGAATAAATTCCATTTATCTGTTCTTTAGGGTGAAAATCATAAGAAATAAAACTGATATTCAACCTTACGAACTGAAGTAAAAAAATTATCAGAAAAATAATACGTCTGTCTGTCTGTATTTCTGTGATTGTGATATACAGGGTGAGCCACATAAATGTTACAATTTTTAAATATCTTATTACTCAGTAACCACAAGGCGTAGAAACCTAATGTTATTCTCATTTTCATCGTTAATTTTTGTAATTTTTAACTGGTGAAATAATAATCTGATCTGATGAATAGTTTACGAACTGAATCAAAAAATATGACTCTATCTGTGATTGGTCAGCTAAAGCAGTGTGTGTCCACAGAGCTGAACTATCTTCCTTTACTATCATCTGTGCAGATAGCACACTAATCATATTATTAACAACTCTATCTGTGATTGGTTAGCTAAAGCAGTGTGTGCCCACAGAGCTGAACTATCTTCCTTTGCTATCATCTGTGCAGATAGCACACTAATCATATTAGTAACAACTCTATCTGTGATTGGTTAGCTAAAGCAGTGTGTGCCCACAGAGCTGAACTATCTTCCTTTGCTATCATCTGTGCAGATAGCACACTAATCATATTAGTAACAACTCTATCTGTGATTGGTCAGCTAAAGCAGTGTGTGCCCACAGAGCTGAACTATCTTCCTTTGCTATCATCTGTGCAGATAGCACACTAATCATATTAGTAACAACTCTATCTGTGATTGGTCAGCTAAAGCAGTGTGTGTCCACAGAGCTGAACTATCTTCCTTTGCTATCATCTGTGCAGATAGCACACTAATCATAGTAACAACTCTATCTGTGATTGATCAGCTAAAGCAGTGTGTGTCCACAGAGCTGAACTATCTTCCTTTGCTATCATCTGTGCAGATAGCACACTAGTCATATTATTAACAACTCTATCTGTGATTGGTCAGCTAAAGCAGTGTGTGTCCACAGAGCTGAACTATCTTCCTTTGCTATCATCTGTGCAGATAGCACACTAATCATATTAGTAACAACTCTATCTGTGATTGGTCAGCTAAAGCAGTGTGTGTCCACAGAGCTGAACTATCTTCCTTTGCTATCATCTGTGCAGATAGCACACTAATCATATTAGTAACAACTCTATCTGTGATTGGTCAGCTAAAGCAGTGTGTGCCCACAGAGCTGAACTATCTTCCTTTGCTATCATCTGTGCAGATAGCACACTAGTCATATTATTAACAACTCTATCTGTGATTGGTCAGCTAAAGCAGTGTGTGCCCACAGAGCTGAACTATCTTCCTTTGCAATCATCACATACATAGACACATGACAAATACAATTCTTTTAACGTATTTCAAATACTCGTAATTTTACCATATCCTTTTATAACAACACGTAATACATATGGTATCTATTTAAAAAAACTATTCATGGTATACTCATGTTTAAATGAGTAAGTGCCACATGGTATACACATGGATTTATTTGCAGCGAAAGAATGTTTATTTATGTAAATTTGAACGTATTTCAACGAAGCTCAAAGAATTATCTTAATATTATTGAATCTAATTCATGTCATACATCACTCTTTTAGTAAACATATGAATTACTCTTCACATACAATCATTAACGTTATGTAACATGTTATTCACCACCAGATGGTGTTTGCGTATAACTTTCATAATTTATAATTGATATTTGTTGAGATTCATTATCTTTTTATTAATTGTTCAGTGTTCATCCGTCATGGAAACTTAAATTCTTACACATCAGTAATTACCATCATTTAATATGCATGGTTAAAATTGTCGTACTTTTCACTAACTATTTACTAGATTATAATTATTTAATATTTTTTATTCACAATTTTGGTTTGTATGAAATCCTAATAATGTGCTAAAAATAATAAAATATAACATTACGTAGTCGTAACATTTATTATGAACAAATAACCTAAAGAATGTAAATCAAATATCAGCTTCAAACTCCGTAGAATTAAATTCTAAATAATTCTTTATAATATTATAAAATAAATAATTTCACAATACATTTAATTAGTAATTATAACATTAATTCAATAAAGTTAGATACCTAAAATGCATAACAAATAATAATTCATACCTGAAACTCTATCTGAAACGGTAGCTGAAACTGTAGCTGAAACTTTATCTGAAACTCTAGCTGAAACTCTAGCTGAAACACTGGCTGAAACTCTAGCTGAAACTCTAGCTGAAACTCTAGCTGAAACTCTGGCTGAACCTCTAGCTGAAATTCTAGCTGAAACTCTAGCTGAAACTCTAGCTGAAACTCTAGTTGAAACTCTAGCTGAAACTCTAGCTGAAACTCTAGCTGAAACTTTACCTGAAACTCTAGTTGAATTTTAAGTGAAACTCTAGCTGAAACACTAGCTGAAACCCTAGCTGAAACTCTATTTGAAACTCTAGCTGAAACTCTAGCTGAAACTCTAGCTGAAACTCTATTTGAAACTCTAGCTGAAACTCTAGCTGAAACTCTAGCTGAAACTCTAGCTGAAACTCTATTTGAAACTCTATTTGAAACTCTAGCTGAAACTTTAGCTGAAACTCTAGCTGAAACTCTAGCTGAAACTCTAGCTGAAACTCTAGCTGAAACTCTAGCTGAAACTCTAGCTGAAACTCTATTTGAAACTCTATTTGAAACTCTATTTGAAACTCTAGCTGAAACTTTAGCTGAAACTCTAGCTGAAACTCTAGCCGAAACTCTAGCTGAAACTCTAGCTGAAACTCTAGCTGAAACTCTAGCTGAAACTCTAGCTGAAACTCTAGCTCAAACTCTAGTTGAAAATTTCATTGCTTTATTTATAGGTGTTTTTTAACTATATATTGATTACGTAAACTGTTCTATTGTTAATAAAGATAAATTTAATTTTTTTATATTCTGCTATTAAATTGGCCAAAACATGTATTGATTTTTAGTCTTGTTTAATCTTCTAAATACCTTGTAATTAATTCTTTACAAAGTATATTAGTGTGAGAGTGGTGTGATAGAGTGTGACTGTATTATGTTAGTAGGGTTAGTTTCTTGGGGCCATTATTGGAGTATATAAACACCTACAGAAAATTATGAATCGTGTTATTTCATACCCAAATATCATAATTCTGCTCTATTGAAGTCCTACAATAAGTTTAGTCATATCAAACGAATCAGCCTTTAAGATAAGTTTATTATTTTCTAGTCACGTTAGCTTCAGCTCTATGCCACTACACAGTTGTGATACGAGGCTATTTATAAAAATATATAAAATATTAGAATGTTCTTTGTGTGTGGATTTATACCTTCAGTTCTTAATGATTTCATTATTTGGTACAACAATAGTATATACAATATTTCAAATTACTTTAAAATAATTTGGTACTATCGAGTAATTTTGGTTTAGTAATAAATTAGAAAGACGATTGAAATTTATTTAATAGTTTTCAATAAGCAATATGGTTCAATATTTTTTGAGGGATTGAGTTATAAATGACCTTGACCTTTGACCAGATCGCTTTCAAAATTCTACCAGATGGTTTCTGGACACTGACCAATTGTACCGTCAAATTTCAGACAATTTGGTTGAATACTTTTTGAGTTATTGAGTTACAAATGGCCTTATCCTTGATCTTCGACCTTTAACACGATCGCTCCCTAAATCTACGTAATAAAATATTTCCTGTGTATTGACCAATCGAACCATCAAGTTTCATACATAATGGTTTAATACTTTTTGAGTTATAAATGACCATGACCTTGACCCGAAATTCTATCAGCAGGTCACTGGACATGGACCAATCGTTTCACTAAATTTCAGGCAATTTAGTTGAATACTTTTTCAATTAAGCGAATAACAAGATGATAAATAAATAATGAAAGAAATACCGATGAAAATATGACCTTCCTGCATTCTGCGAAGGTAATAAAAAATATTTACGCATAAGGTATGAAAAGAATTATTTCCCTGTAGACCAAAATTATAATAAGTAACAAAGCCAGAAAATCTTAAGACTTCTAACACCAAATTTAACTGCTATTTGTGTTTCTAGCATTTAAATTTTGTGACTAAATGTTTGTTTGATTTGCTCTAATATTCTTTGTAGTAACATTAATAAATTCTATAATTATTATTGGAAATAGCTTTCTATTTAATGTAATTAGCATCAATTTTAACGTTTGTTTTAAATAAAACAGCAACTGAAGGCGAGTGTGACGTCATAACTTTAGTGCTCTATCATATTGTATTTAATAACAAAATAATGAAAGAGTTAGATAATTAGTGAAGGAGTTTATATAGAAATGATTTACCAACACCGTAGTCTGGCTACGGCTTCGATATTTAGAGTTTTGAATATTTCTTCACTAAATTTATTTTCCCAAAGAATTAGCAGGATAAATATAAGTTTCAAGCGTAATGTAGTTGGGCCGTGGTGGCCCAGGGGTTAGCGCGTTAGCCCCTGCCCGAAAAGACTCGGGTTCGATTCCCATTGCTGGCGCTGGCTTTGAGAATCGAATTTAAAAAATGTAAATATATGTACATAGATGGGACTATACCATCATTTTTCAGCTTCTCTTTTTTGTCTCCTTCTTTTTAACTAGGTACTTTATTTCATTAAAGATAGGAAATAATTTTGCTAGAGATGCAGTATAAATAAATATTTAAAATAATCTGAATTTTAACAACTATAATATATTCTTTTACAATTTTCTGTGCAGTAGCTAAAGGGTGATGTAACATTTTTTAAATGTTAAAGTGGCACTCACCGAAGTTACTAATTTATGTTAAAATTTACTACACCAATAATGTAATAACAATTAAGTCAGTTTTAGCAACTAGTTAGTTATATCAGTTTAGTCAGGCAATAATCACAAACATTATTGTGCTAATTATAATTGGAAGTAATTCAAATAATGGTTTCAATATCCGTAGACTTATTAGAGAACTTCCAATATTAGTGAATTCCATTTCTGGAGGTACATCACAAAAGTAATGCATGTAAGTAATAACAAATGAATGCACATCATTGGAATAAAATGTGTAAATTATACTTACAAATTACAATATTTGTAGACTGTTTTATTTCTGTGGAGGAACGGAAAGTTAAATATTTTTGTTATAATTTGGAATATTGGCAATAATTTAGAACAACAAAACAATTACAACACTCTATTCAGTTTACAAAGAATGTGAAAAGGGAAACTAAAACAAAATATGACTACTTAATGGTAGGGGAGAACAGGGTGAGTTCGTACAGCGGGTGAATCCGTACAGGGCCATAACTCAACACCTGTTGTGTTCTGACCCGTTAAAATTTGAGTGATCCTATACATTATAATAACAATCAGTTTGAAACAAGTTTCAGCGCGTGACTGTGTGGTATGTTCCTTTTGTGAGAGATCATATATTTTCAGCACTAAAATGTAATTTTCTCACTACTTGAGCTAAGCCATAGCAATTACAATTTGCTATCTAAAAACTTTATATTGAATACTAGTATTCACTAGGATATTCTCGACGTATGTTAACGTTAACATTTAGTTAAAACTCATTAATATTCGATGTATTCCAATTTAAGAAATAAATGGCGGTGTGGGGTTTTATCGTACAAATATGTACGGGCACATCCTCCTCTGTACGGTTTAACTCCATTATATACGAATTCACCTCTATATTTATTTTTCATACATGCCTCAATTATATACACGTGAAAGAACGGAACAGTATTATTCCTGTGATGTGGAACATGCATATAACGTCTGGAAAAATGGAATATCAGTACATAAAGCTGAAAAATTGTACAAAACTCCTCCGATGACGCTTTCAGATGCCACAAAGAGATCCAGAAATGGTTCAGAATTTGATGAGAATAAAATAGAAAAGAAAGTTTTTACCAGCAAAATATTAATTGACGGCGCTATTCCAGAATTTTCAGAGAAAGTCAAATTATTATCAGTGCAAGCAAGTGAAAAATATACCATCCAAATTCCACAGTGGCTGCTCCTACTTCACCATCCACTGAGCCTGCTCTTGCTTCACCATATCGAGCCTGCTCTTGCTTCACCATCCACTGAGCCTTCTCCTACTTCACCATACCGAGCCTGCTCCTGCTTCACTATCCACCGAGCCTGTACCTACTTCACCATACCGAGCCTGCTCCTGCTTCACTATACACTGAGCCTGTACCTACTTCACCATACCGAGCCTGCTCCTGCTTCACTATACACTGAGCCTGTACCTACTTCACCATACCGAGCCTGCTCCTGCTTCACTATACACTGAGCCTGTACCTACTTCACCATACCGAGCCTGCTCCTGCTTCACTATACACCGAGCCTGTACCTACTTCTTCGTTCTCCGAGCTTTTTCCTACTTCACTGTACCGAGGCTGCTCCTGCTTCACTATAAACCGAGCCTGTACCTACTTCTTCGTTCTCCGAGCTTTTTCCTACTTCACTGTACCGAGGCTGCTCCTGCTTCACTATACACCGAGCCTGTACGTACTTCTTCGTTCTCCGAGCTTTTTCCTACTTCACTGTACCGAGGCTGCTCCTGCTTCACCATCCACCTAGACCCCTCTAGATTGAATGATTCATTTTTAGGAACATACTTTGAAAACATTCAGCTATTCCCAAAGGCTCCTCCTAGAACAGCAGAGGCAGAAAACCAAGAAGGTCAATAATAACAACTGACACCCTAGAAAGAGAGTTACTGAAAGAGAAACAAATTTCAAGACAGCAAAGCGTATAGGCTAATGCTAGAAATTGCCGCTCTATAATCTAGTTTGGAAGACATCGGTGATGAAGCCTTTTGTTTATTATTTTTTTTTTGTTATTTCAAAAAGGGCTTCAGTCAATTGTAAGGAAACGGCTTTCAAAAGTTTTGTAATATTTTCCATAAAGTATAGGAAATTCTTACTGAATTTTCCTTTTTTTCCACTCTTTTGGTACTGTACGGAGTGATACTCTGCTTGTACGAACTCACACGCAGTTCCGAGTGAGTTCGTACTCACAAATATATCTCATTAAAATCTATATTAAGAGAGAACGATAAGGTTTTTAATAATTTAGTTTGTAGTTATAAGCAGTTGAATACCTGTATATTCGATTGGGATTTGGAACGAGATTGTATCCCGAATAGTTAAGATCTATAAGCCTTGAAATGAAAAATGTACGAACTCGCCCGGTTCTCCCCTATTAGAAAAATGAGTGACCACACGAGTTCAAGAATCAATCAATAAATTGACTCACCAATAATATAATTCTATTCTTTTTATTTCCTATGCCAATCTTACCCCTCCTAACCTCTGGGTTGAAAGTTTACTTACTAACTTAGGGTTTGGTTCTTGCGTGATTTAGAAATAATTTGAACGAAGCTCTGAGAATTATCCTCAAATAAACATAAAAAATAATAGACAATGCATTTAGTATTGACAAATCTTTAGCAAGAAATAACATCTAATTATTGGTACAGGTAGATAGAGAATTAATGCAATAATAAAGTGAGTGACTTTATTATTAAATTAATGAGCTGAAAGTGACGTCACAGTAATCGAGGGGAGTATATTTATTTGTACCTCCACCCAGCACGTTATTTTCATTGCCCTGAATGTGACACTATATGGCCACAGTTTTACGGAGTTAATTGTAGAACAAAATGAGTGGTGAGAGAAGATAATTGATGAAGAGGTTAAAAAATTGAGAAAAGTTTAGGCCTCGCCGGGAATCGAACCCGGGTCATCAGATTTAAAGTCTGATGTGTTAGCCACTACACCACGAGGCCTTGTTAAATTATGGAAATAAACATAGTGTAGTTTTACTAATCTCCGAAAATAATAATATTTCTGAGTTTGGTTAGTAATCTGGATACGGTAATGAAATATTAAACCTAAAGAAGGGGAAAGAAATTTCAGCAACTAAAGTAAATCATTTTGACTCAGAATTAATTTGCATTTAATTTAATTACTTAAACTAATCTTATACTAATCTGAATTAATAATAAATTGAATGACTAGTCAAATATTATTCTTTGTTACCGTAGACTTAGGCCCATACTATACTGGCCCTGCCACCGCCGCGGTGCTACTGCTTTGCTACTGCTTCTTAAAATCCAAAGTATACTAGGCGGTGAGAACGCGGCGTTACTGCCGCGTTCTCACCGCTTGCAAGGTATACTAAGCAGTGAGAATGCGGTGTATGCAAACAGCTCTATAAGATTAACGATTATTTTAATTATTGTACAAGCTCATTTTTAGAGCAATATAGAAAGCTAACTTTTATTTTTTATTAAAAGCTAATTTTAAGCTTTCATAAAAGCTAACTTTTAGAGCAGCGGAACGTTTGATGTTAGGCGTGAAGTGTGATCAACAAAATAACCGAACAAGTTCAATTTATAGATAAATAAATTATATGAGATTATATATGAATATATTGAAACAATGAAGGAAAATGAATATTTACCATCACAAAAATATAATTTTCGCAATATACCTAATAATAACATCCGAAATAATGCCATAGCGAGTTGTAGTAAGAATGACTTATACCACGTTATTTAACGTACCAACAGTCGCTAGATATTTAAAACCAGTGTACTTTCCCCGTTATAAATAACAGAGTTTCAATAGAAATTGAATGTTGATTCAAAATTAATGAAAAATCGATAATAAAAGAAAAAATTATATAAAATTTAAAAATTTATGTAAAAAAAATTTAGCTATACAAAAAATATGTATCTAAATAAAAATTTATGTGAATAAATATATATGTATATAGAAAATTATGTAAATAAAGATTTATGTTAAGAATTATATATAAAAAAGATATAGCTACATATTCTTTCAAATATTAGCTCTATTGTGATATCTTCTATTTTAAACTGGTCTGTGTATGTGCTTATACTCTGACTGCCGCGGTGAAACCATAGGTGAAAATGTCCAGTATACTTTGCAAGCGGTCCAGATGCGGTGCCACCGCCTTGCGTCGTAGCAACACAGACTGCCAAGGCGGTAGCACCGCCAGTATACTATGCAACTTTGCTTTTCAATTAATTTAAATGTGATTAATTGAAGATGCGTAAACAGGGCAGTGGCACCGCGGCAGTGGCACCGCCAGTATAGTATGGGCCTTAGTGTATACATTAATTCGTTATCGATTCATCTGTAATTAAATTACCTTCAATCTTTAAATTACATTTAAATCTTTAAATTACATTTAAATCTTTAAATTACATTTAAATCTTTAAATTACATTTAAATCTTTAAATTACATTTAAATCTTTAAATTACATTTAAATCTTTAAATTACATTTAAATCTTTAAATTACATTTAAATCTTTATATTACATTTAAATCTTTAAATTACATTTAAATCTTTAAATTACATTTAAATCTTTAAATTACATTTAAATCTTTAAATTACATTTAAATCTTTAAATTACATTTAAATCTTTAAATTACATTTAAATCTTTAAATTACATTTAAATCTTTAAATTACATTTAAATCTTTAAATTACATTTAAATCTTTAAATTACATTTAAATCTTTAAATTACATTTAAATCTTTAAATTACATTTAAATCTTTAAATTACATTTAAATCTTTAAATTACATTTAAATCTTTAAATTACATTTAAATCTTTAAATTACATTTAAATCTTTAAATTACATTTAAATCTTTAAATTACATTTAAATCTTTAAATTACATTTAAATCTTTAAATTACATTTAAATCTTTAAATTACATTTAAATCTTTAAATTACATTTAAATCTTTAAATTACATTTAAATCTTTAAATTACATTTAAATCTTTAAATTACATTTAAATCTTTAAATTACATTTAAATCTTTAAATTACATTTAAATCTTTAAATTACATTTAAATCTTTAAATTACATTTAAATCTTTAAATTACATTTAAATCTTTAAATTACATTTAAATCTTTAAATTACATTTAAATCTTTAAATTACATTTAAATCTTTAAATAACATTTAAATCTTTAAATTACATTTAAATCTTTATATTACATTTAAATCTTTAAATTACATTTAAATCTTTAAATTACATTTAAATCTTTAAATAACATTTAAATCTTTAAATTACATTTAAATCTTTAAATTACATTTAAATCTTTATATTACATTTAAATCTTTAAATTACATTTAAATCTTTAAATTACATTTAAATCTTTAAATTACATTTAAATCTTTAAATTACATTTAAATCTTTAAATTACATTTAAATCTTTAAATAACATTCAAATCTTTAAATTACATTTAAATCTTTATATTACATTAAAATCTATGAATTACTTTAAATCATTAAATTGAAAAATAAATTATATATGGGCTTGTAAAAATGTATTGTTTTTTGGTTTTCTTCAATAAATATCCTAATCTTTATAAATAAATTAGATTAAATCTTTAATTAAATGATTAAATTACATTAAATAATTAAATCATATTAAATAATTAAATCACATTAAATAATTAAATTACATTAAATAATTAAAATAATTGAATCACATTAAATATTTAAAATAATTGAATTACATTAAAGGTCCCCTCCAAGCAAATATTTTTATTGCCTTATTCAACGAGGCTAATGTTTCTTATCATTTTGTTGCAAACCGCATCGAATTTGGTAGAGTATTTTTAATTTTATATGCTTTTAAAGATTTTTAAAATCAAAACTCTACAAAACCTATTTTACTTCCGACTTACTAATTTAAGAAATTTTCAGCCTGAAGAAAAAGAATGTACACCATTTGTTTTGATTGTCAACTAGGTATTTGGTTTAATAAATCCATTTAATATTCGTGTAAAGGTATAAAATTGAATGAAATTATAATAGAAACGTTTATATACTTAAGGAAACAATTAAAATATAAAATAATTTAAATAAAGGCCCAAAAAACGCATGGTTTGTTTATAAATTTCGAATTTGTAATCAAAACAAAGAGTGTACAATCTTCTTCTTGAGCATCAGATTAGTGATTCGCTCAATTGTTGCTCACAAAGTATTAAAAAACTGTAAAAAACAAATTATAAAATATATACTGAACCAAATTGTATGTAGTTTGCAGAATAATGATCGTAGACCTTAGTTTTATTATATTATGTAATAAACTCATTTTTTTCCTGGAGCCTGGAGAGGACCTTTAAATAATTAAATTACTATTGTTTATTGTTTATTGAAATTCTGTTCACATTAAAATACTAAATAAAAGTAATACAATTTTAAAGTACGAACAGTTTGATTATTTAAAAGTCTAACATGACTTGTACAATCTAAAATATGAAATATAACTAAAAATATCAAACTTATCTAAAAATGTACAATCTACCTAAAAATAGTATACCTGTAATCTAGCCGCCCGACTTTGGTTGGCGTTAGAGAATTTTAAGGTAGTGAAAGGCGTTTGTTCATATAAAGGTGACACATCATTTTAATTTCCCTTTTTTAAGAGGTACGACATGGTGGGGATGGTGATCATGAAGATGATGATGATGATGGTACCTGAAGGGTACCGAAAAAATACGCAAAATTAATACTAGTACAACAACAACAGCTATCCTATATACATATTAATTTAAAGAAAAATAATTACAAAATCTATACGCCAACAAACTAAAATTCATAGTTTACAAAATTAAATATTTAGGGTAAAGAAGGTGAATGGTATTCAGAAGAACTAACGTTTAAAAAATTAAACATAGGCTTTTAAGTTCGACCTAGATTTTACAGCTATAGAGACAGTGTAAATTTATAAAGAATTTTAACGATCAACAAACTTCTACATTAAATACATTCAACAATTAAGAATAAGTAATTAAATAAACAAGTTTTAATAAAGTAAAAATATAAGAAAACACTCACCTAAAATATTAGCCTATATAACACATTTTCACTAGTAATTTGTAAGGTTTGTCTGCTCTGCGAGGTGCAAGATAATAATGAAATAGTGGAGGATCTGCTGTTTAAGTAAGTTTTAAGGCAAAAAAGAAAAAGAAAGATTTTACAGAATTGCGGATAGAAAAGTTAAAAAAAAAGGTTTAATGAATAATAGTGAAAACGATTACACCGGCCCTTTTGAAGGACAAGATTCTTCAAGATATAAATTACAAAGGATAACCGCATAATAGACATGGAGTTATTCAAAAAAGTACAAAGGGAACAGCTATGAAAAAATTATTCTAAGAAACGCCTTCATTAGGCATGATGAGAACAAGTTTATTGATGTGACGCTCAATGACTGTAGTGCTGAGCTTCAAAGTTTTACCTTCTTTATGGCGGTTCACTTTTATGAACGCGCTATGCATGTTACCTTTACCAGAAATAGTTACTTTAACTATTCTACCGAGACACCATAGGTTGCGAGGTAGATTCTCGTCAACAACCAATACCATGTCTCCAACCTGGTGTTGGCGCTGAGGCGTAAACCACTTCTGTCTTTCAATTAGGCCAGTTAAATACTGTCTCTTCCAACGATGCCAAAATGTGTCGGCATACTGTTGAACTTGCTTCCAACGTTTCTTAAGGTAACAGTCTTTTTCATCAAAAATACCAGGGGGAAAGCTTTTGGTGTTATTCAGCCTCAAGATGTGGTTAGGAGTCAAGGCCTCCAACTCGTTTACATCGGAAGAGACAGGGGTGAGGGGCCTGCTATTTAGAGTGTTTTCAACTTCACACATAAGGGTAACAAGCATCTCATCTGTAAGAACAGTCCGATTATCAAATTCACATAATATACTATTTAATACTTTACGGATGGTTCTATTAACAATAGAAAGATTGTTAATACGCTGTACTTGTATCTTATCTTAATCTTTCAATTTCTATAATTTGATAATCATTTAATCAGACATAATCTTTTTAATCTTGTACACTGTTCATTAGAAGGAAATGCTATTTTAATTTATGGTCATGTTATTCTCGCTAGGAGCTCGAATATACTTATAAACGAATAGCTTTGATGTAAGCCGCTAATATAACTTGTAACTTCAGAACATAACTTTATAACTTGTAACCCAGAGCTATAACTTGTAACTCAGAATATAACTTTATAATTTGTACTAAGTTAATTAACTTCATGAACTTTGTAAATCAGTTATACAACTTAGAATATTGAGTTCTTTTTCTATAGATAGAGTTGAAATTAATACTTAATTAATTTAAAAGGAATTAAGTAAGTATTTCAATTATGCTAATTGAAATACTTAACTAATAGTTAGGAACTTGTAACATTTCTGATCATGCATTAGGTTAAACAGGACTCTGAGAAATAGTATGCTTAAATTTGGATGTTTATTAGCAAATCAGGTTTATCTATATGTTAATCGTATAGAAAGCCATTACCACTAGCGTGTTAAATTTGAATAATGCATTGTGTGTTATTTCTATCTGCAGTGAGTAGAAAAACATCTTTGAAAAGTACTATCAGTACCTTAACAGAAGTTTATTCACTCACTGGAAGGTTGGACTCTCCAGTTCACCCTTTAAATACCATTGGCACCTAACTAAAGTGTTCATAGTTCGCGATGGTCTCTTGAAGACTGGTTGGTCGGACCAAGTCCGGTCGGACTTGTCCATCGACGGGTTTCGTGAGTTGGCAACTCAAACCCTTGTTTATTTAAACCCTTAAGTTTACTCAACCGCTAGTTTATTTAAAACTTGTGTTGTGTCATTTAAAGACTTGTCTTAGAACTCTGTACTATTCGAACTTTAATATAAGTACACCCATTTAAAACTTCCTTGTGTTTAATTTACTTCCTAAAAACTTTTACCGTTTAGTCATTTGTCAGTTTAATAGAATTCAATCAATTACCTCCAAGTCTCTTCAAGTTAAGATAATACAAATAATTGTAACGAACCCGGAGACTTATTTTGCCCTATGGGATAAGTTTATTAACCAGCCTCATCTACCTAGAAAATAGTTGATAATTTACTATCAGTCCCATAGGAAAAGGGCAATTTAATAGGTTCGGATCTCTCGTTCGTATACACCACCGTAATGCGATGCATGAGGAGGATTAAAGATCCAATCGATATTCCTTTGCTTACAAAAGTCATCTATTTGTTGTTTATTCCAATCAGCGATAGAACCTTTCAGTTCCTTGTTATCGGCAACTAGGTTGGTTCCGTTGTCAGATCGTATCACTGTAACTGGACCTCGTCGAGATATGAATCGTCTTAGAGCGTTAATAAAGCTATCTGTATCTAGTGAATGAGATATTTTGATATGACAGGCTCTACTAGCTAGACATGAAAATATGACCCCGTATCGTTTTTCTTTCCAAAATAATCTACACCTACTTTAGAGAAAGGAGGAACTTCACCAACTACTCTATCGTTCGGCAAATCCGACATCATTTGGAAACTTTGTTTCCCCTGTACCTTCCTACAGGTGACGCAACATTTAAGTATTGCTTTCGTCAATGAGCTTAAACCTACAATGTAATATTTAAGTCTCACGTGAGCAATTATAGTCTCTTTACCGAAGTGACCTAACGACTTGTGATAGTCAGTTACTATTAAAGTTTCAATGATGATTTTTTTACCAAAATAATCAGTATTTTATGATTAATAATATCTATATGGATAACTCTAAAATACATGTTTTTGTACTCATGACGTTGTTGCTGCAAATAAGCGATATATGAGAGGGGTTTAACTTACCCTTTTTGTTACATATGTTACATGGTGGGATAATACGTAAACCACCATAAAAATATCATTCATTAACATAAGTTGCATGGTGGGATTAAATATCTCCCACCTTATAATGCATCATATTATTTTCATTTACATTCAGTACTATTGAGTTTAATAATATAATATGATAAAAACCACCAATGCAACTTGGTACTTTTTTATTCTCAATTCTTATGACTCAAAGAATTGAAGTCTGTTTCGGAACCAAAAACTATATCGCTAACATCAAATGGAAGTTAGATACAAGGGACTCGGAAGAGTCAGTCAGAAAGGAAAGTGGCTCCGTGAACAAATTTATCTACCACGATTCGTTGGCCAAGCTCAGGTATGAAGAAAATCAGTTGCTTAATTAAAAAGAATGTGGTTGCGAAAGATGGAACTGACAGATGGAAGAGGAAAATGAAGAGTTGATGTTAAGTTAATGAAACCTAAATTCCTACCCTGCAAAAACTGTAAGAGGAAAATGAGAAGAGATAGTAAATGAAGCATGTAAGCCTACATTAGCATTATCCTCTAAACCAGAAAGTAGTGTTAAAAATGAGTTGTGATTAAAACAATTATGATAGTTTAATCATTTTATTTAACTTTTAATATAATAAAATTGAATGAGAACCCAACTATAAAAATAATGTTTTCATAAATCTCACCAATTGCGTGAGATTTCACAATTGGTAAATAATTTGTTATCAAAATTGTGATAGCTACAAACAGTACAGAACAGCATAACCTCCCTCGACTGTTACTCAATTAGCACTGAGCATTGGAGGAGGGGCATACGACCCCATTGAACCAAGTTGCAGGGGTGCATTGGGGGAAGACACGCCCATGGCGCCACTTTTTGGCATCACTTTTCCTTGCAAGACATGATGCCGCCATACCTATATATACTCAGTGGTTTGGACCTAGTGCCTTTTAAACCGTATGCTATTATCATTATTGAACAGTTTTTGAGAGTGAATAATAGCTGAAGTTAGTGTTTTGAATTCCTTCATTTCATTCGTAAAGTTATTTAAATGTGATGATCCTAGTTCTAATATTTCACTCTGTTCCCTATAGTCATTAAAGGTCCCCTCCAAGCAAATATTTTTATTGCTTTATTCAACGAGGCTAATGTTTCTTATCATTTTGCTGCAAACTGCATCAAATTTGGTAGCATATTTTTAATTTTATATGCCTTTAAAGATTTTTATAATCAAAATTCTACGAAACCTATTTTACTTCCGACTTTCTAATTCAAGAAATTTTCAGCCTGAAAAAAAAGAATGTACACCATTTGTTTTGATTGTCAACTGGGTATTAGGTTTAATAAATCCATTTAAAATTCGTGTAAAGGAATAAAATTGAATGAACTTATAATAGAAACGTTTATATACTTAAGGAAACAATTAATATCTAAAATAATTTAAATAAAGGCCGAAAACGCATTTTTTGTTTATAAAATTCAAATTTGTAATCAAAACAAAGAGTGTACAATCTTCTTCTTGAGCATCAGATTAGTGATTCGCTCAATTGTTGCTCACAGAGTATTAAAAAACTTCAATAACTTATTATAAAATATATACTGAACCGAATTGTATGCAGTTTGCAGAATAATGATCGTAGACCTTAGTTCTATAATATTATGTTATAAACTCATTTTTTTCCCGGAGCCTGGAGAGGACCTTTAAAAGCAAAGGTACTAAAGAACGTTATTAAGTGATCAATTATATGGTGTACGGTGTACTGAGCAACTTGTCAATTGATAGATAAACCCTCTAGGCTCTGAAAACAGAACAACACTGTAAGTACTGCATAAATATATTATTCTTGGTTAAATGCATTGCTAGTTTGAATGTATAAGGTTTATTTTCTTATTGTGATGCGTTCCTTATAATTTTATTAAACGGCTCTTCTAGTAATTATTTGTAGGCCGAACTGAGATAAATTTCATGGTAATCAAAACTATTTTTGCATTAAATGATTACGAGTTGGTTTTTTTTACATTTTTAATTTAGGCTTAAAAATTTGCAGTGCGCATTAATTTTTGTTCATTTTAATAATCGTTGTATTTACGGTTCGGTTTTGGTCTCCCTACAGGTTGTGTAGCGGAGCTGATAGGGTTGACTATTTTTGAGGATTAGTTCACTGAGGGTGAATTGCTCTCCATATACTGATTGAGCCTACCTATACTGATTGAGCCTACCTATACTGATTGAGCCTACCTATACTGATTGAGCCTACCTATACTGATTGATCCTACCTACCTATACTGAAGTCTGCAGTGGTGGATATCTACCGGGCACTGTGTTTTCAGTACGCAGAGCAGAGTGACTTTAATAGTTGGAGACTTTATTAATTATTGTTTGTGTTCTTTAGGATTTTCAATCAATTCGTATTGAATATTTATTAACATGTTTATATAGGGTATATTATTGGTAAGACCGTGTGAGAACTCACACCAGCTTGCCGTTGTTTCTGTGCGTGTCTTCCTTTACACAGTAACTACTGACATGACTGCCTGACATTTTTTTTTTGACACTAGACTTTTTTTATGCAGCTATATTGTGTGTAATTTCCTAATTTTTATGTGCTTCAGTTTCCCATTAATTGATTCACTACTGGCGTACTTTTAAATTTGTAGTTGATTATAGTTGTTGAGTTTGTGCGTCAGTAGTGCTGTTGAACTTTATTCCGTTCAGTTTATAAACATATTTTTGGATGTTAAGTTTAACTATATTTAGAGTTTAATATTTCCTCTTTGGTAAATATTGCCGTATTCCTGTCTTTATTTTTTTGTACTATATTTCCTAAATACACTAATCAATGATAATGGTAGTTTTTCTAATCCGATTGAGAGCTCCTATAATTAATGAATTAATTAGCCAGTTGTTACGTTTTAAATAGTGGAAAAAAACTGAGAACATTAGCTTTGAGATTCAGTCGTAGTTTTCACGTTCAGTGCCACTACATAGAGCGTGAAATTTTCTGGTGCCTAGACCAGGGACCTGTTTTGTTGCTCTCAATCGTGGTTTAGGAATTTATATTTATTTTTTGGTGTATATTCATTGCTTTGATCATTTATTTATCACTTAATTATTTATTTTGGTGCGGTTCATTATTATACATTCGGATTTGATTAATATGGCTTCTTCCCCTAAGGTTATTGTTACGGGGGAGATACCGGTGTTCCCTTCAGTTAATCGCACTGATAGCGACCCTGTTATTCACCCCTCTGAACAGTCTCATGAGGAAACTATGAAACTACTAAGTAGTCTGATGGGAGAAGTGAATATTCTTAAAGAAGACAGAAGATGCCTTGCGAAGGAACTGAAGAACAAGACTGAGAATGATGCAAGAGTAAGGAGGTCGTTGGTGGTGTATCTCGGTTTGTTGGCCCAGTTTTCAGAAGGCCCGGTCCGCATCAAATTTCTAGATGGGGAGTTAATAGATTCTGATCATTCTTCCTCTATTCTGGCATCAATTGATAAGTTCAGAACTTTACTTCTTCCACCACCTGATTTTGCGTTTGTAGACGAATTTTCACGTATGAACTTTATTGGAAAGTTGTTTTCAAAAGATGCATCAGAACCATTAGACTTTCAGGGTAAGCCGTTTGGGCATAGGAAACCTTTCAGTTGGTGGAGAGACCTTTTTGAGAGGTTAGTTACGTCTAGTGGATGGAAGGAACTTGGAGAAAGTCTCAGAAATGAAGACAAATGTCCTGTAGGTTCATAATCCTCACTCGTACACTCAACACTTATTGAGAAAGGTGTCAAACCAAAGGCCTCAAAGCAACTAGCTTCTGAATCACCCTCTAGTGATGATGCATCGGACAGGAAGCCATTCAAATTGGATCCAGACTCGTTTCAGAAAAGGAAAAAGAATAGGCATCGGTCCTCGAGTGATGAAGACAGTGTACTGTTGAAAGCTCTTCAGAATTTAGGTCGAAAAAAGGAAGTCATCCCTCCTGCTGTATTCAACTCTGATAAAGCAGACAAAGCAAACTCTTTCGAAAATTTTCTTAACTCTTACGAGCGATATTTCGAAGCAAAATATGATGGAACCCAACGTGAAATGAGTACTCATCTTGAAAGGTATCTGGAGGGGTCTGTGCGCTCTGCTTATGGAGCTATTGGTGGAGCTAGCATGAATTATGGCAAACTCAAGGAGAAGTTAATTTCATGGTTTGAGGCATAAACTATAGACCGCAATGATAAATTAAGGGAAAACTTCAGCCAGTTATATATGATGCCAGGAGAAACTTGCGCTATATATTGTCTACGTGCAGAGCAGTTAGCTGTTAGAGCTTTTAAAGCTTCTCCCAGTGAAATGGAGCATCAGCTCAAGAAAAAGTTGAAACACTGCTCCATCAAGTTTAATCCACCAAATTGACACAGCTGAGAGTATATTCAGTATCACAGATGAGGGAAGATTAACCTGGAAAAGGATCAAGAAGATGGCGGAGCAACACGACCGGAAGAAGATGAAAGGAGATCTTACAAAGAAGACTGAAGTAGAACAAGTTTCATTGTTCTACAGTACGGCTGACAATGCAAGTCCGAACAAAAAACGGAGTACATCATGGGAGTTGGACCATTATTTTGCGCCCCCACGTCAACAGAGGGTCCACTGGAATAGTAATCAGAGTTCACCACCGTCTAGGAACTTTAAAGGAGCTGCAAGGAATCCAGACCAGATGCAGAAACGGAGTGGACAAAGCAGGAACATGCGCTGCAGGCAGTGTGGTAAGAATGGGCATACTGAAACCAATTGTTGGGGTAAGCAGAATAGATGCTTTGCTTGCGGCTCCAGAGAACATTGGAAGATGAATTGTCCGTTGATTTCAAATAGATTTGATAGGCGGAATGAACGACCTTTTATTGTCGAAGAAAGCCATGTGGAAGAAGTCCAATATACCAACAACGAAAGGCGAAATATAAACTGAAAAGCTCTGAGCAAGATGAGCAAACCTCAGAGCAGACTAGTACAAAGCTCACAAACCAGAAGGAGGAAACTATGCCACAAGATATGAAACAGTCTGACGAGACTGATAAGAACTTATCTGTCGATTCATTTAATGGACCTTCCTTTGAGGAAGGTAAACAGTTTCGTGAATCTCCAAATAGTGACAGAGTTCAGATGGATACTACTTCATTAGACATTGTGAAAGAATTAGTAGAAACAGAACGAGAGTTCTTTAATTACGGTCATATATCCTTGGTTGGATGTGTGAAAGAGCACAGACTAGTGCCAAAGTTGACAATGGGAGGCACAGAGTGTAAAGTGCTCATAGATAGTGGTGCTGAATCTAATTTAATCCCATTAGAATTACTACAGTCTGCGGGTATTTCTTTTCAGCGTGAGTTAGACCTTCAGGTGAAAGGGTTTGGTAATGGGGTACCTACTGAAGTCCAGGGAAGAGTGAGAACATCTCTTAACCTGCATGGATACCAATCTGGTGAGTCTGAATTTTTAGTGATGCATGGTAGATATTTAAATTCTTTTGTAATCTTGGGAACTCCATTCATTAGATCTAATAAACTAATTATCGATCTGAAACGCAGACGTTCACGTAGAGAATTTGATAGTGGAACCATTTGGGACTGCTATATTCCCGATGAAACTAGTTACCGTACAGTATGGTCCAAGCTACCTCTTTTGATTACTAAGCCTACTGTATTAAGACCAAATGAAACAAAATTAGTAGAGACTCAATGGGTTTATCCGATAGAATTCAAGCTCACTCCTTCGTCTTCAATGAACGAGAACTGTATTTTGTTGATGAGACGGACTCTTCCTCTTATTTACAGATGTTCAGTGGTTTGGTTCCTGTGACTCTGAGGGAACGAGGGGTCCTGGTCAGTAACACTAGCACGAAGGTGGAACAGGTCCGTGTGGGTTAGCAAGTTGGCACAGCTTCCCGTCATAGATATGGAAGAGATAACCAAGAGTTCCCATATCTCTGTTGTGGTTGTGGATGACGATGTAAAGGTGAATGAAGGTGACCTTGGTTCTTTGGCGGATGTAGACTTGCAGGAACATCTAACTGAATGTGAAAAGGAAGTTATACGCAAGTTATTAGAGAAACATTGCGGTGTTTTTGGTAAATCTAGTGAAGTGGGGTTAATAAATATTCCTCCCCAGGGTATAGAGTGGACTGATTATACGCCTATCTTCCAGCGACCACTTAGATTTCCAGAACCTGTTAACGAAGAAATCGAGCGCCAATGCAGTGAATTGGAGCTTCTTGATGTAACTGAACAAAGTACTTCGGGATGGTCCAGTCTAGTGGTACCGATATGTAAGAAGGATGGAGCTATAAGGTTATGCATAGATTACCGTAGATTAAATGCAGTAACAAAAGCCGATAAGCACCCCCTTCCCAACCTGAGTGGTGCCGTGTACGGAATGTTTGGAGTATAGTACTTCACTACATTAGAACTGATAAAAGGATATTATCAGGTACCATTGGCAGATGAAACTAAATCATATACTGCTTTCTCCACAGGTAGAGGACACTGGCAATTTAAAAGGTTGTCTTTCGGAATGATTAACGCCCGCGCTGCTTTCCAGAGAACCATTAAAATGATCCTCAGTGGTTTCTCATGGCGGAAAGTCATCGTGTATATAGATGATATTCTGATTATGGGCGACACCTTCAAAGAGCATGCAGAGCTTTGTCGGAAAGTTTTACGTACCTTGTAGGAATATGGTATCAAGCTTCATTTGGCGAAGTGCAAATGGTTTTGCAGTCAGGTAGAATTTTTGGGACAAGTAGTTGGAAGAGAGGGTTTGAAGAAACCTGATTCCTACATAGATTAAGTCAAGAATTTCAACGGTCCAACAACGAAGACTCAGCTTCGCAGATTTTTGGGTCTAATGAATTTCCAACGGAAATTCATTCCAAATTGTTCCTCGATAATGAGGCCTTTGAGCACTGCAACTGGAGGTAAAAACTGGACTCGAGAGATGGAGCAATCATTCATCCAGTTGAAGGAACTTATGGCTAAGGACTTGAAATTGGCTTTCCCTGATTACAGTGATGACTCTGGTCCTCTTTCAGTTTTCACCGATGCATCTGCTACCGGTATTGGAGCGTGTCTCACACAAGTTCAGGGGGGAGAACACTGAGTTATAGCTTATGCTTCAGTTGCGTTCAATTCCTCTGAGGTGAAATATAGCACCCTCGTGAAATATAGCAGCTATCCGATAGGCTCTCAGATCGTACATGCCATTCATTTTTGGGGTGGAATTCGTGGTTTGTACCGATCACCGTCCTCTACTTCACATGTATAACCTCCAAATTGTCAACATGAGGTTAGCAAGAACGTTTCGTGAACTTGGAGAGTATAACTTTACAGTGAAGTACACTCCTGGACGGGAGAATGTAGTCGCCGGTGCGCTATCTCGCAATGACGAACATTACTGTGAAGGGGAGAATGATATTGTTAATGCAGAGGACTTGCCCTCAGGGATATTGCGAGCAAAGGAGGTTCCCGGAGGAGGAGACTCTATTGTGCAAAGTCTCCTGGTAGCTAGTAAGAGTATAGAACTGACTAGATGTGCTCCGGGCGATGCTAGTGATCTTCGAACAGCATTGATAACAAGAGTTGATGAGGCATCCCGATGGTTATGGGATACCAAAGACTAAATCAAGAAATAGAGATTTGAAGTTAATGTTGCAACCTGGACAATTACTCTGTGCAGAGGCGTTAATGGCTTTCTCACATTTATATGATTGTACTGTATTAGTGCACTTTGGAAGACTGTTTCCTATCGTTTACACCTCTCCTTTTGTTACTGTCTGTAAAAGCGCTCAGAGAGTGCATCTACATTGTGTAGCCGGAATCCACTATAACCCACTGGTGGAAGGACCGGGATACGAAGTTCCAAGATTTGCAACTGTTCCCGCTGCTGCGTCTTTTGACGAACTGCCATACATTGAAGATCCTAATGTAAGTGAAGAAGGTGAGCTGGAGTAGTCAATGAAGCACATAAATACAGTTTATGAATCTGAGTAGAAAATACCTTGGTGTAATCTTCATGAGAGGACTCACAGTGCTTCTCTAATGTTGCAAGTAATGGAATAATGGTTTGTGCCTTATTGGACAGCGGAGCTCAGGTGAGTGTGGTAGGGAGATCTAAAGTCAGTCAGAGTTTATGTCAGTGGACTGAGTCTGATGTAATGGAGATAGTTGGCGTTGGTACGGGACGCACTACTGTCATGGGTAATGTACCTTTGTCGCTATCATTCGATGATGTAACTCCTACCTGTGCAAATAGGCTAATGGAAACTCTTAGGATTAAGTTTAGTTTTAACGTAACTTTAAGCTTTCTTATTCTTAAGACGGAAGGTGGGTAACTGACAACTACTGTGGAGCGCCTCGGCAGGTGGCGGATAGCCGAACGGCCTGCAGATATGTAGGTTAGCTGCGAATATATTGAATAAGCAGCGGCGGACCGTACTGTCCGGTAATGATAACAGTCGTGAGTCCACGGGGATACGTTATCTGGCATAGCGGCCGTTAAGCGTGAGGCCCTGGCTGTAATGGCTGGGTGTCCTAAGAGAAGGAAAACTCTGACAAAAACTGCCTGCTGCCTTGTAGGTCCCACCTATTGTTGGAAAGGCTAGGAGAAGGAAAACTCCGACATAAAACCAGCAAGGAAGGTAACCTTGTCAAAAATCCCTTCCGATAAAGGATTTATCACTATGGATAACACAACAAAGGCCACGGCCCCCAGTCCCGGGCAGCCCCTCCAGTCGTCGCTGAGTGGGGGGCAAGGGGGTGCGAAGAATCTCCCAGTCAGACCAAGCGACATGGCAACAAACGACTCTCCACCTGATTATGGATCTGATTTCTCACTACAACCATGCGGCTCGAGTGAGCCCCAATCTCCTAGACCAAAGCTGACGGCACAAAAACCCAGTGCTATCCCTCAGAGAGTGAGGGAAGATCATTCAAAGGGACGTGGGAGCCCTCCAATTCCCTCAACCTCTAATTCCCACCAGTCAAAACCCGACAGTGAGGGTATCAAACAAGATACAAATCGCAGATTGCACGTTAATGAAATGCATCCCCGTGAAAGATTACATACTAACGAAAGGAATACGAATAATCAACCTAGAAGAGATACTAGAAAACTGAGACCACATGAAAGAATCAAATTTATGACAACGAACTATGATGAAATATTTAACCCAAAGAATTTTATTAAATTCTACATTATCCAAGCAAGCGTAGAAGAACAGAATTTGAGTAATATAAACGTTATTAAGGCTAATAGGGAACTACTAAAATGCCTGGGTGCATCTAAACCAAAGAAAGTAGATGAACTCCGTAATGGTAGTCTACTAATTGAAGTTGCCAACGAAAAGCAAAGCGAACTGCTTCTAAATCTTAAACAATTAGATGGTACCCCTATAACTGTAAAACAACATTCTTACTTAAACCAAGTGAAAGACACGATTTACTACCGAAATAGGTGTAATTACTCTGAAAGAGAAATCCTAGAACAATTGAACCAATACAAAGTGACAAACGTATATAGAACAAACAAGAAAATAGGCAATGAAACCGTTCCAAACAATATCTACATCTTAACTTTCAATTGCAACATACGTCCTGAAGAAATAAGTATAGGATGGAATAAATGTCGTGTTAGGCAATTTGTTCCAGGACCACGTAGATGTTTTAAGTGCCAGGGTTTTCAGCACAGTAGTAAAAATTGCAGAAAAGAGGTTGGTTCTTGTGTCAACTGTGGAAAGGATGAACACGGTATATCATGCGACAGACAACCCTCCTGTAAAAACTGTAACGAACCCCATCAAGCATCCTCAAAAGACTGATTCTACTACAAGCTTTCAGAGTAGAGCAGAGACGAACAGTAGAATGGAAGTGCACACTAGAGCAGAGACGTACAGTAGAATGGAAGTGCACACTAGAGCAGAGACTTACAGTAGAATGGAAGTGCACACTAGAGCAGAGACGTACAGTAGAATGGAAGTGCACACTAGAGCAGAGACGTACAGAAGAATGGAAGTGCACACTAGAGCAGAGACGTACAGTAGAATGTGAGTGCACACTAGAGCAGAGACATACAGTAGAATGGAAGTACACACTAGAGCAGAGACGAACAGTAGAATGGAAGTGCACACTAGAGCAGAGACGTACGGTAGAATGGAAGTGCACACTAGAGCAGAGACTTACAGTAGAATGGAAGTGCACACTAGAGCAGAGACGTACAGTAGAATGGAAGTGCACACTAGAGCAGAGACGTACAGAAGAATGGAAGTGCACACTAGAGCAATGACGTACAGTAGAATGTGAGTGCACACTAGAGCAGAAACGTACAGTAGAATGGAAGTACACACTAGAGCAGAGACGTACAGTAGAATGGAAGTACACACTAGAGCAGAGACGTACAGTGGAATGGAAGTACACACTAGAGCAGAGACGTACAGTGGAATGGAAGTACACACTAGAGCAGAGACGTACAGTAGAATGGAAGTGCACACTAGAGCAGAGACGTACAATAGAATGGAAGTGCACACTAGAGCAGAGACGTACAATAGAATGGAAGTGCACACTAGAGCAGAGACGTACAGTAGAATGGAAGTGCACACTAGAGCAGAGACGTACAGTAGAATAGAAGTGCACACTAGAGCAGAGACGTACAGTAGAATGGAAGTGCGCACTAGAACAGAGACGTACAGTAGAATGGAAGTGCGCAATAGAGCAGAGTCGTACAGTAGAATGGAAGTACACAATAGAGCCCAGACGTACAGTAGAATGGAAGTGCACACTAGAGCAGAGACGTACAGTAGAATAGAAGTACACACTAGAGCACAGACGTACAGTAGAATGGAAGTACACACTAGAGCACAGACGCACAGTAGAATGGAAGTACACACTAGAGCACAGACGCACAGTAGAATGGAAGTACACACTAGAGCAGAGACGTACTGTAGAATGGAAGTACACACTAGAGCAGAGACGTACAGTAGAATGGAAGTACACACTAGAGCAGAGACGTACAGTAGAATGGAAGTACACACTAGAGCAGAGACGTACAGTAGAATGGAAGTACACACTAGAGCAAAGACGCACAGTAGAATGGAAGTACACACTAGAGCACAGACGCACAGTAGAATGAAGTACACACTAGAGCAGAGACGTACAGTAGAATGGAAGTACACACTAGAGCACAGACGCACAGTAGAATGGAAGTACACACTAGAGCACAGACGCACAGTAGAATGGAAGTACACACTAGAGCACAGACGCACAGTAGAATGGAAGTACACACTAGAGCACAGACGCACAGTAGAATGGAAGTACACACTAGAGCACAGACGCACAGTAGAATGGAAGTACACACTAGAGCAGAGACGTACAGTAGAATGGAAGTACAAACTAGTGCACAGACGTACTGTAGAATGGAAGTACACACTAGAGCAGAGTCGTAAACTAGAATGGAAGTGCACACTAGAGCAGAGACGTACAGTAGAATGGAAGTGCACACTAGAGCAGAGACTTACAGTAGAATGGAAGTGCACACTAGAGCAGAGACGTACAGTAGAATGGAAGTGCACACTAGAGCAGAGACGTACAGTAGAATGGAAGTGCATACTAGAGCAGAGATGTACAGTGGAATGGAAGTGCGCACTAGAGCAGAGACGTACAGTAGAATGGAAGTACACACTAGAGTAGAGACGTACAGTAGAATGGAAGTACACACTAGAGCAGAGACGTAAACTAGAATGGAAGTGCACACTAGAGCAGAGACGTAAACTAGAATGGAAGTGCACACTAGAACAGAGACGTAAACTAGAATGGAAGTGCACACTAGAGTAGAAATGTACAGTAGAATGGAAGTGCGCACTAGAGCAGAGACGTACAGTAGAATGGAAGTACACACTAGAATAGAGACGTACAGTAGAATGGAAGTACACACTAGAGTAGAGACGTACAGTAGAATGGAAGTGGGCACTAGAGCAGAGACGTACAGTAGAATTGAAATACACACTAAAGCAGGAACGTATTGTAGAAAGAAGAGGCGCACTAGAGCAGAGACGTACAGTAGAATGGAAGTGCACGCTAGAGCAGAGACGTTCTTTAGAATAGAAGTGCACACTAGAGCAAAGACGTACTGTAGAATGGAAGTGCACACTAGAGCAGAGACGAAAAGTAGAATGGAAATGCACACTAGAGAAGAGACGTCAAGTAGAATGGAACTGCACACTAGAGCACAGACGTACAGTAGAATGGAAGTGCACACTAGAGCACAGACTTACAGTAGAATAGAAGTGCACGCTAGAACAGAGACGTACAGTAGAATGAAAGTGCACGCTAGAGCAGAGACGTACAGTAGAATGAAAGTGCACGCTAGAGCAGAGACGTATAGTAGAATGAAAGTACACACTAGAGTAGAGACGTACAGTAGAATGGAAGTGCACACTAGAGCAGAGACATACATTAGAATGGAAGTACACACTAGAGCAAAGACGTAAAGTAGAATGGAAGTACAAACTAGATCAGATACATACAGTAGAATGGAAGTGCACACTAGAGCAAAGACGTACATTAGAATGAAAGTGCGCACTAGAGCAGAGACATACAGTAGAATGGAAGAACACACTAGAGCAGAGACGTACAGTAGAATGGAAGTGCAAACTAGAGCACAGACGTAAAGTTGAATGGAAGTACACATTTGAGCAGTGACGAACAGTAGAATGGAAGTACATACTAGAGCAGAGATGTACAGTAGAATAGAAGTGCACATTAGAACAGAGACGTACTGTAGAATGGAAGTGCACACTAGAGCAGAGACGTACAGTAGAATGGAAGTGCACACTAGAGCAGAGACGTAAAGTAGAATGGATGTACACACTAGAGCAGAGACGTACAATAAAATGGAAGTGCACACTAGTGCAGATACATACAGTAGATTATAAGTACACACTAGAGCACAGACGTACTGTAGAATGGAAGAGCACACTAGAGCAGAGACGTACAGTAGAATGGAAGTGCACACTAGAGCAGAGACGTACAGTAGAATGGAAGAGCACACTAGAGCAGAGACGTACAGTAGAATGGAAGTGCACACTAGAGCAGAGACGTACAGTAGAATGGAAGTGCACACTAGAGCAGAGACGTACAGTAGGATGGAAGTGCACACTAGATCACAGACGTACAGTAGAATGGAAGTGCACACTTGATCACAGACGTACAGTAGAATGGAAGTGCACACTAGAGCAAAGACGTACAGTATAATGGAAGTGCACACTAGAGCAGAGACGCACAGTAGAATGGAAGTGCACACTAGAGCAGAGATGCACAGTAGAATGGAAGTCCACACTAGAGCAGAGACGCACAGTAGAATGGAAGTGCACACTAGAGCAGAGACGCACAGAAGAATGGAAGTGCACACTAGAGCAGAGACATACAGTATAATGGAAGTGCACACTAGAGCAGAGACGCACAGTAGAATGGAAGTGCACACTAGAGCAGAGACGCACAGTAGAATGGGAGTGCACACTAGAGCAGAGACGCACAGTAGAATGGAAGTACACACTAGAGCAGAGTCGTACAGTACAATGGAAGTGCACACTAGAGCAGAGACGTACAGTAGAATGGAAGTGCACACTAGAGCAGAGACGCACAGTAGAATGGAAGTGCACACTAGAGCAGAGACATACAGTATAATGGAAGTGCACACTATTGCAGAGACATACAGTAGAATGGAAGTGCACACTAGAGCAGAGACGCACAGTAGAATGGAAGTGCACACTAGAGCAGAGACGCACAGTAGAATGGAAGTGCACACTAGAGCAGAGACGCACAGTAGAATGGAAGTGCACACTAGAGCAGAGACGCACAGTAGAATGGAAGTGCACACTAGAGCAGAGACGCACAGTAGAATGGGAGTGCACACTAGAGCAGAGACGCACAGTAGAATGGAAGTACACACTAGAGCAGAGTCGTACAGTACAATGGAAGTGCACACTAGAGCAGACACGTACAGTAGAATGGAAGTACACACTAGAGCAGAGACGTACAGTAGAATGGAAGTACACACTAGAGCAGAGACATACAGTATAATGGAAGTGCACACTAGAGCAGAGACGCACAGTAGAATGGAAGTGCACACTAGAACAGAGACGCACAGTAGAATGGGAGTGCACACTAGAGCAGAGACGAACAGTAGAATGGAAGTACACACTAGAGCAGAGTCGTACAGTACAATGGAAGTGCACACTAGAGCAGAGACGTACAGTAGAATGGAAGTGCACACTAGAGCAGAGACGTACAGTAGAATGTGAGTGCACACTAGAGCAGAGACGTACAGTAGAATGGAAGTACACACTAGAGCAGAGACGTACAGTAGAATGGAAGTACACACTAGAGCAGAGACGTACAGTGGAATGGAAGTACACACTAGAGCAGAGACGTACAGTAGAATGGAAGTGCACGCTAGAGCAGAGACGTTCTTTAGAATGGAAGTGCACCCTAGAGCAAAGACGTACGGTAGAATGGAAGTGCACACTAGAGCAAAGACGTACTGTAGAATGGAAGTGCACACTAGAGCAAAGACGTACTGTAGAATGGAAGTGCACACTAGAGCAGAGACGTACTGTAGAATGGAAGTACACACTAGAGCAAAGACGTAAAGTAGAATGGAAGTGCACACTAGAGCAAAGACGTACAGTAGAATGGAAGTGCACACTAGAGCACAGACGTACAGTAGAATGGAGGTGCACACTAGAGCACAGACGTACAGTAGAATAGAAGTGCACGCTAGAGCAGAGACGTATAGTAGAATGAAAGTGCACGCTAGAGCAGAGACGTACAGTAGAATGGAAGTGCACACTAGAGCAGAGACATACAGTAGAATGGAAGTGCACACTAGAGCAGAGACATACATTAGAATGGAAGTACACTCTATAGCAAAGACGTAAAGTAGAATGGAAGTACAAACTAGATCAGATACGTACAGTAGAATGGAAGTGCACACTAGAGCAGAGACATACATTAGAATGGAAGTACACACTATAGCAAAGACGTAAAGTAGAATGGAAGTACAAACTAGATCAGATACGTACATTAGAATGGAAGTACACACTAGAGCAAAGACGTAAAGTAGAATGGAAGTGCACACTAGAGCAAAGACGTACAGTAGAATGGAAGTGCACACTAGAGCACAGACGTACAGTAGAATGGAGGTGCACACTAGAGCACAGACGTACAGTAGAATAGAAGTGCACGCTAGAGCAGAGACGTATAGTAGAATGAAAGTGCACGCTAGAGCAGAGACGTATAGTAGAATGGAAGTGCACACTAGAGCAGAGACATACAGTAGAATGGAAGTGCACACTAGAGCAGAGACATACATTAGAATGGAAGTACACACTATAGCAAAGACGTAAAGTAGAATGGAAGTACAAACTAGATCAGATACGTACATTAGAATGGAAGTGCACACTAGAGCAGAGACGTACATTAGAATGGAAGTGCACTCTAGAGCAGAGACGTACAGTAGAATGGAAGTGCACACTAGAGCAGAGACGTACAGTAGAATGTGAGTGCACACTAGAGCAGAGACGTACAGTAGAATGGAAGTACACACTAGAGCAGAGACGTACAGTAGAATGGAAGTACACACTAGAGCAGAGACGTACAGTAGAATGGAAGTGCACACTAGAGCAGAGACGTACAGTAGAATGGAAGTGCACACTAGAGTAGAGACGTACAGTAGAATGGAAGTGCACACTAGAGCAGAGAGGTACAGTAGAATGGAAGTGCACACTAGAGCAGAGACGTACAGTAGAATGGAAGTGCACACTAGAGCAGAGACGCACAGTAGAATGTGAGTGCACACTAGAGCAGAGACGCACAGTAGAATGGAAGTGCACACTAGAACAGAGACGCACAGTAGAATGGGAGTGCACACTAGAGCAGAGACGAACAGTAGAATGGAAGTACACACTAGAGCAGAGTCGTACAGTACAATGGAAGTGCACACTAGAGCAGAGACGTACAGTAGAATGGAAGTGCACACTAGAGCAGAGACGTACAGTAGAATGTGAGTGCACACTAGAGCAGAGACGTACAGTAGAATGGAAGTACACACTAGAGCAGAGACGTACAGTAGAATGGAAGTACACACTAGAGCAGAGACGTACAGTGGAATGGAAGTACACACTAGAGCAGAGACGTACAGTAGAATGGAAGTGCACGCTAGAGCAGAGACGTTCTTTAGAATGGAAGTGCACCCTAGAGCAAAGACGTACGGTAGAATGGAAGTGCACACTAGAGCAAAGACGTACTGTAGAATGGAAGTGCACACTAGAGCAAAGACGTACTGTAGAATGGAAGTGCACACTAGAGCAGAGACGTACTGTAGAATGGAAGTACACACTAGAGCAAAGACGTAAAGTAGAATGGAAGTGCACACTAGAGCAAAGACGTACAGTAGAATGGAAGTGCACACTAGAGCACAGACGTACAGTAGAATGGAGGTGCACACTAGAGCACAGACGTACAGTAGAATAGAAGTGCACGCTAGAGCAGAGACGTATAGTAGAATGAAAGTGCACGCTAGAGCAGAGACGTATAGTAGAATGGAAGTGCACACTAGAGCAGAGACATACAGTAGAATGGAAGTGCACACTAGAGCAGAGACATACATTAGAATGGAAGTACACACTATAGCAAAGACGTAAAGTAGAATGGAAGTACAAACTAGATCAGATACGTACAGTAGAATGGAAGTGCACACTAGAGCAGAGACATACATTAGAATGGAAGTTCACACTATAGCAAAGACGTAAAGTAGAATGGAAGTACAAACTAGATCAGATACGTACATTAGAATGGAAGTACACACTAGAGCAAAGACGTAAAGTAGAATGGAAGTGCACACTAGAGCAAAGACGTACAGTAGAATGGAAGTGCACACTAGAGCACAGACGTACAGTAGAATGGAGGTGCACACTAGAGCACAGACGTACAGTAGAATAGAAGTGCACGCTAGAGCAGAGACGTATAGTAGAATGAAAGTGCACGCTAGAGCAGAGACGTATAGTAGAATGGAAGTGCACACTAGAGCAGAGACATACAGTAGAATGGAAGTGCACACTAGAGCAGAGACATACATTAGAATGGAAGTACACACTATAGCAAAGACGTAAAGTAGAATGGAAGTACAAACTAGATCAGATACGTACATTAGAATGGAAGTGCACACTAGAGCAGAGACGTACATTAGAATGGAAGTGCACTCTAGAGCAGAGACGTACAGTAGAATGGAAGTGCACACTAGAGCAGAGACGTACAGTAGAATGTGAGTGCACACTAGAGCAGAGACGTACAGTAGAATGGAAGTACACACTAGAGCAGAGACGTACAGTAGAATGGAAGTACACACTAGAGCAGAGACGTACAGTAGAATGGAAGTGCACACTAGAGCAGAGACGTACAGTAGAATGGAAGTGCACACTAGAGTAGAGACGTACAGTAGAATGGAAGTGCACACTAGAGCAGAGAGGTACAGTAGAATGGAAGTGCACACTAGAGCAGAGACGTACAGTAGAATGGAAGTGCACACTAGAGCAGAGACGCACAGTAGAATGGAAGTGCACACTAGAGCAGAGACGCACGGTAGAATGGAAGTGCACACTAGAGCAGAGACGCACAGTAGAATGGAAGTACAAACTAGAGCAGAGACGTACAGTAGAATGTGAGTGCACACTAGAGCAGAGACGTACAGTAGAATGGAAGTACACACTAGAGCGGAGACGTACACTAGAATGGAAGTACACACTAGAGCAGAGACGTACAGTGGAATGGAAGTACACACTAGAGCAGAGACGTACAGAAGAATGGAAGTGCACGCTAGAGCAGAGACGTTCTTTAGAATGGAAGTGCACCCTAGAGCAAAGACGTACTGTAGAATGGAAGTGCACACTAGAGCAAAGACGTACTGTAGAATGGAAGTGCACACAAGAGCAAAGACGTACTGTAGAATGGAAGTGCACACTAGAGCAAAGACGTAAAGTAGAATGGAAGTGCACACTAGAGCAAAGACGTACAGTAGAATGGAAGTGCACACTAGAGCACAGACGTACAGTAGAATGGAAGTGCACACTAGAGCACAGACGTACAGTAGAATAGAAGTGCACGCTAGAGCAGAGACGTATAGTAGAATGAAAGTGCACGCTGGAGCAGAGACGTATAGTAGAATGGAAGTGCACACTAGAGCAGAGACATACAATAGAATGGAAGTGCACACTAGAGCAGAGACATACATTAGAATGGAAGTACACACTATAGCAAAGACGTAAAGTAGAATGGAAGTACAAACTAGATCAGATACGTACATTAGAATGGAAGTGCACACTAGAGCAGAGACGTACATTAGAATGGAAGTGCGCACTAGAGCAGAGACGTACAGTAGAATGGAAGAACACACTAGAGCAGAGACGTACAGTAGAATGGAAGTACACACTAGAGCAGAGACGTACTGTAGAATGGAAGTGCACACTAGAGCACAGACGTAAAGTTGAATGGAAGTACACACTTGAGCAGTGACGTACAGTAGAATGGAATTTCACACTGGAGCAGAGACGTACAGTAGAATGGAAGTGCACACTAGAGCAGAGACGTACAAATGAATGGAAGTGCACACTAGAGCAGAGACGAACAGTAGAATGGAAGTGCACACTAGAGCAGAGACATACAGTAGAATAGAAGTGCGCACTAGAGCAGAGACGTACAGTAGAATGGAAGTGCAGACTAGAGCAGAGACGTACAGTAGAATGGAAGTGCACACTAGACCAGAGACGTACAGTAGAATGGAAGTGCACACTAGAGCAGAGACGTACAGTAGAATGTGAGTGCACACTAGAGCAGAGACGTACAGTAGATTGGAAGTACACACTAGAGCAGAGACGTACAGTAGAATGGAAGTACACATTAGAGCAGAGACGTACAGTAGAATGGAAGTGCACTCTAGAGCAGAGACGTACAGTAGAATGGAAGTGCACACTAGAGCAGAGACGTACAGTAGAATGTGAGTGCACACTAGAGCAGAGACGTACAGTAGAATGGAAGTACACACTAGAGCAGAGAGGTACAGTAGAATGGAAGTACACACTAGAGCAGAGACGTACAGTAGAATGGAAGTGCACACTAGAGCAGAGACGTACAGTAGAATGGAAGTGCACACTAGAGCAGAGACGTACAGTAGAATGGAAGTGCACACTAGAGCAGAGAGGTACAGTAGAATGGAAGTGCACACTAGAGCAGAGACGTACAGTAGAATGGAAGTGCACACTAGAGCAGAGACGTACAGTAGAATGGAAGTGCGCACTAGAGCAGAGACGTACAGCAGAATAGAAGTGCGCAATAGAGCAGAGTCGTAAAATATAAGGGAAGTACACAATAGAGCCCAGACGTACAGTAGAATGGAAGTGCACACTAGAGCAGAGACGTACAGTAGAATAGAAGTACACACTAGAGCACAGACGCACAGTAGAATGGAAGTACACACTAGAGCACAGACGCACAGTAGAATGGAAGTACACACTAGAGCACAGACGCACAGTAGAATGAAGTACACACTAGAGCAGAGACGTACAGTAGAATGGAAGTACACACTAGAGCACAGACGCACAGTAGAATGGAAATACACACTAGAGCACAGACGCACAGTAGAATGGAAGTACACACTAGAGCACAGACGCACAGTAGAATGGAAGTACACACTAGAGCAGAGACGTACAGTAGAATGGAAGTACACACTAGTGCACAAACGTACTGTAGAATGGAAGTGCACACTAGAGCAGAGACGTACAGTAGAATGGAAGTGCACACTAGAGCAGAGACGTATAGTAAAATGGAAGTGCACACTAGAGCAGAGACGTACAGTAGAATGGAAGTGCACACTTGAGCAGAGACGTACAGTAGAATGTAAGTGCACACTTGAGCAGAGATGTACAGTAGAATGGAAGTGCGCACTAGAGCAGAGACGTACAGTAGAATGGAAGTACACACTAGAATAGAGACGTACAGTAGAATGGAAGTACACACTAGAGTAGAGACGTACAGTAGAATAGAAGTGCGCTCTAGAGCAGAGACGTACAGTAGAATAGAAGTGCGCACTAGAGCAGAGACGTACAGTAGAATGGAAGTACACACTAGAACAGAGACGTACAGTAGAATGGAAGTACACACTAGAGTAGAGACGTACAGTAGAATGGAAGTGCGCTCTAGAGCAGAGACGTACAGTAGAATAGAAGTGCGCACTAGAGCAGAGACGTACAGTAGAATGGAAGTACACAATAGAGCAGAGACGTACAGTAGAATGGAAGTGCACACTAGAGCAGAGACGTACAGTAGAATGGAAGTGCACACTAGAGCAGAGACGTACAGTAGAATGGAAGTGCACACTAGAGCAGAGACGTACATTAGAATGGAAGTGCACACTAGAGCAGAGACGTATAGTAGAATAGAAGTGCACACTAGAACAGAGACGTACAGTAGAATGGATGTACACACTAGAGCAGAGTCGTAAAGTAAAATGGAAGTACACACTAGAGCAGAGTCTTAAAGTAAAATGGAAGTACACACTAGAGCACAGACGTACAGTAGAATGGAAGTGCACACTAGAGCAGAGACGTAAAGTAGAATGGAAGTGCACACTAGAGCAGAGACGTACAGTAGAATAGAAGTGCACACTAGAGCAGAGACGTAAAGTAGAATGGAAGTACACACTAGAGCAGAGACGTAAAGTAGAATGGAAGTACACACTAGAGCAAAGACGTACAGTAGATTGGAAGTACACACTAGAGCAGAAGCGTACAGTAAAATTGAAGTGCACGCTAGAGCAGAGACGTACAGTAGAATAGAAGTGCACACTAGAGCAGAGACGTACAGTAGAATAGAAGTGCACCCTAGAGCAGAGACGTACTTTAGAATGGAAGTGCACACTAGAGCAGAGACGTAGAGTAGAATAGAAGTGCACACTGGAGCACAGACGTACAGTAGAATGGAAGTACACACTAGAGCACAGACGTACTGTAGAATGGAAGTGCACACAAGAGCAAAGACGTACTGTAGAATGGAAGTGCACACTAGAGCAAAGACGTAAAGTAGAATGGAAGTGCACACTAGAGCAAAGACGTACAGTAGAATGGAAGTGCACACTAGAGCACAGACGTACAGTAGAATGGAAGTGCACACTAGAGCACAGACGTACAGTAGAATAGAAGTGCACGCTAGAGCAGAGACGTATAGTAGAATGAAAGTGCACGCTGGAGCAGAGACGTATAGTAGAATGGAAGTGCACACTAGAGCAGAGACATACAATAGAATGGAAGTGCACACTAGAGCAGAGACATACATTAGAATGGAAGTACACACTATAGCAAAGACGTAAAGTAGAATGGAAGTACAAACTAGATCAGATACGTACATTAGAATGGAAGTGCACACTAGAGCAGAGACGTACATTAGAATGGAAGTGCGCACTAGAGCAGAGACGTACAGTAGAATGGAAGAACACACTAGAGCAGAGACGTACAGTAGAATGGAAGTGCACACTAGAGCAGAGACGTACTGTAGAATGGAAGTGCACACTAGAGCACAGACGTAAAGTTGAATGGAAGTACACACTTGAGCAGTGACGTACAGTAGAATGGAATTTCACACTGGAGCAGAGACGTACAGTAGAATGGAAGTGCACACTAGAGCAGAGACGTACAAATGAATGGAAGTGCACACTAGAGCAGAGACGAACAGTAGAATGGAAGTGCACACTAGAGCAGAGACGTACAGTAGAATAGAAGTGCGCACTAGAGCAGAGACGTACAGTAGAATGGAAGTGCAGACTAGAGCAGAGACGTACAGTAGAATGGAAGTGCACACTAGACCAGAGACGTACAGTAGAATGGAAGTGCACACTAGAGCAGAGACGTACAGTAGAATGTGAGTGCACACTAGAGCAGAGACGTACAGTAGATTGGAAGTACACACTAGAGCAGAGACGTACAGTAGAATGGAAGTACACATTAGAGCAGAGACGTACAGTAGAATGGAAGTGCACTCTAGAGCAGAGACGTACAGTAGAATGGAAGTGCACACTAGAGCAGAGACGTACAGTAGAATGTGAGTGCACACTAGAGCAGAGACGTACAGTAGAATGGAAGTACACACTAGAGCAGAGAGGTACAGTAGAATGGAAGTACACACTAGAGCAGAGACGTACAGTAGAATGGAAGTGCACACTAGAGCAGAGACGTACAGTAGAATGGAAGTGCACACTAGAGCAGAGACGTACAGTAGAATGGAAGTGCACACTAGAGCAGAGAGGTACAGTAGAATGGAAGTGCACACTAGAGCAGAGACGTACAGTAGAATGGAAGTGCACACTAGAGCAGAGACGTACAGTAGAATGGAAGTGCGCACTAGAGCAGAGACGTACAGCAGAATAGAAGTGCGCAATAGAGCAGAGTCGTAAAATATAAGGGAAGTACACAATAGAGCCCAGACGTACAGTAGAATGGAAGTGCACACTAGAGCAGAGACGTACAGTAGAATAGAAGTACACACTAGAGCACAGACGCACAGTAGAATGGAAGTACACACTAGAGCACAGACGCACAGTAGAATGGAAGTACACACTAGAGCACAGACGCACAGTAGAATGAAGTACACACTAGAGCAGAGACGTACAGTAGAATGGAAGTACACACTAGAGCACAGACGCACAGTAGAATGGAAATACACACTAGAGCACAGACGCACAGTAGAATGGAAGTACACACTAGAGCACAGACGCACAGTAGAATGGAAGTACACACTAGAGCAGAGACGTACAGTAGAATGGAAGTACACACTAGTGCACAAACGTACTGTAGAATGGAAGTGCACACTAGAGCAGAGACGTACAGTAGAATGGAAGTGCACACTAGAGCAGAGACGTATAGTAAAATGGAAGTGCACACTAGAGCAGAGACGTACAGTAGAATGGAAGTGCACACTTGAGCAGAGACGTACAGTAGAATGTAAGTGCACACTTGAGCAGAGATGTACAGTAGAATGGAAGTGCGCACTAGAGCAGAGACGTACAGTAGAATGGAAGTACACACTAGAATAGAGACGTACAGTAGAATGGAAGTACACACTAGAGTAGAGACGTACAGTAGAATAGAAGTGCGCTCTAGAGCAGAGACGTACAGTAGAATAGAAGTGCGCACTAGAGCAGAGACGTACAGTAGAATGGAAGTACACACTAGAACAGAGACGTACAGTAGAATGGAAGTACACACTAGAGTAGAGACGTACAGTAGAATGGAAGTGCGCTCTAGAGCAGAGACGTACAGTAGAATAGAAGTGCGCACTAGAGCAGAGACGTACAGTAGAATGGAAGTACACAATAGAGCAGAGACGTACAGTAGAATGGAAGTGCACACTAGAGCAGAGACGTACAGTAGAATGGAAGTGCACACTAGAGCAGAGACGTACAGTAGAATGGAAGTGCACACTAGAGCAGAGACGTACATTAGAATGGAAGTGCACACTAGAGCAGAGACGTATAGTAGAATAGAAGTGCACACTAGAACAGAGACGTACAGTAGAATGGATGTACACACTAGAGCAGAGTCGTAAAGTAAAATGGAAGTACACACTAGAGCAGAGTCTTAAAGTAAAATGGAAGTACACACTAGAGCACAGACGTACAGTAGAATGGAAGTGCACACTAGAGCAGAGACGTAAAGTAGAATGGAAGTGCACACTAGAGCAGAGACGTACAGTAGAATAGAAGTGCACACTAGAGCAGAGACGTAAAGTAGAATGGAAGTACACACTAGAGCAGAGACGTAAAGTAGAATGGAAGTACACACTAGAGCAAAGACGTACAGTAGATTGGAAGTACACACTAGAGCAGAAGCGTACAGTAAAATTGAAGTGCACGCTAGAGCAGAGACGTACAGTAGAATAGAAGTGCACACTAGAGCAGAGACGTACAGTAGAATAGAAGTGCACCCTAGAGCAGAGACGTACTTTAGAATGGAAGTGCACACTAGAGCAGAGACGTAGAGTAGAATAGAAGTGCACACTGGAGCACAGACGTACAGTAGAATGGAAGTACACACTAGAGCACAGACGTACAGTAGAATGGAAGTACACACTAGAGCAGAGTCGTAAAGTAAAATGGAAGTACACACTAAGAAATTTATACCTACCCCATGGTGTCAGAAATGTGGTCAATTCTTGAGATTTAGAATCTAATGGAATCTGCCAATATCCATTATTTGCATCGACTACAGTGAAGTACTGAGAGCCCCACTCAATATTAGAGACAGCGTCTTTTGGTGTTTTAGTTGGGTAGATGGGCCTTCTGATTTGGTTATTCAATTGAGTCAAATCAACTCATATTCTTGGTTCTCCGTTGTTTTTTTGGAACGACAACCATGGGGTGGCACCATTCACTTGTTTCGTCTTCTAATTTCTTGATTATTTGTTGTCTCTCCATTGATTCAATTTTATTTTTTATTTTCTCCTTCCAGGCTACAGGAATATGGGGAATATCCTTGTTTCAAATGAATGACCATTGGTTCACAGTTCATATCTCTCAATAATTCTTGTTCATTGCATGAGAAAACATCGCTAAATTCTTTTTCTAATTTCATTTGCATATTTTGTCTCCACGATGTGTTCATTGTGCAGTTCTCTTTAACTTGATGAATTTGTTTTGGAAAAATTTTTGGTATTATTTTGAGAGCACGACAAGTTTTCCATGAGAGTAAGAGCTCATGATTGTTTTCACAAATTGCTATCTTATCTTGAACTGAAATGTTATTTAGCGTAAGAGTAACATGAAGGATACCTAGTAACTTGATAGGGTTGCCGTTAGCTGCGAATAAGTTTGTTGAAGTTGATATCTCTAGGTTACTATGAGTCACTTTCAATTCTCTTAAGATATTTTTCCCGGCCAAACTAGTTTCTGCGCCAGTATCTGGAATTGCTCTTATCTTTTGTTCCGTATTACTATTATTTGTTTTAATTGTGAGAGTTACTCTCGGTGTTTGATTTTCAGATACATTCGAATTTATTACGTATTTAGCATAATCAACTATTTCATTGATTGGTTGTTCTAGTGATTCTTCATGATTTTCTTTAACAAATCGCGAGGTCTTGCTTCTACATACCTTCGAAAAACGTCCCATTTTTCCGCAGGATTTGCATTCTTTGTCTCTTGCTGGGCATTCTTGACGGTTTGAGTGTCTGTCGTAGCCGCAATACCAACATTTTTGATCTTTGTTAGAATAATTTCGTCTATCATTTTTGAACGACGTGTTGCTTTTCCATGTGATTTAATAACATCTATTTTCTCTTGGCTTAAAAGCTTTGAATCGCGTGAAGCTGATTCGTAACTTCTGCACATGGTTAGTACTGTCTGTAGCGATGGATAAGGATTTAAGGTTAACAGACTTTGACGAAGCTCTTGGTCTTAAACACTTGCAATCACTTTAGTTGTTAATCTTTCCTCAAAGCATGTTTTACAGAAATCAGCTTGCAAAGCTAACTCTTTTATAGCTACAAAGAAATCATCAAATGGTTCGTTTTCTTCTTGTTTCCTGGCTTCGAATGATACACGATCTATAGTTATATTTTTCTTTCTTCTCAAATGCGTTTCTATAGCATCTAGAATTTCATTAATTGAGTTTGTTTCGTTGATATTCACGTTAATAGCACATTTGATGTATATTTTCATGTCTTCTGATAATACACTACGGAAATGAGCAGCTTGAACACTCATTGGTTGCTTATTTATCTTCTGAATCGTGGAATAATCGTTCCACGACTCTTTCCATGACATGAAATTCAAATACGAAATATCCTTGGGAAGCGCTTTTGGCTTAGATAATTCGGGAATTTTCAAACTGTATGATGTCCTTTCTTCTGTTCCAGTAGTTTGTTTGTTTCCGATGTTCAATTCTTGGTCATCTTCTTGTATCACTTCATCTCTTACAGAGAGTTTTTCTCGCAGCTCTTGAATTTGCTGCTGTTGTTGTTCCTGAGCCTCAAGGAGTTTCGTTACCCATGCAGGCTGAGATTCATTCTGATTTTTCACTTTTTTCGGCATTTTTCTTCTCTCTCCAGTCTTCTTTTTAGTCTACAGCGCCATGTATTATTTGAATGAGACGATAATTCAAATTTCAGAGTGAGTTTATTACAACAAAACTATTGCCTATATTCTATAAGGTATCAAAGATACAACATAACATATTATCCTAATTAACATTAAATACCGTATCTCTATATTATACTACACCACGTGATGTAGTTCATAGCACTCACTTGTTCTTCTGTTGAATCTCAGAAAAGTCGGACAGTGACTGTTGAGTGTGACTATTTCTTATATAATTAATTACCAAGCGAATACTTCATCAATTTCTTTTCTGTTAACTGTGATATGTTGTATAACCTTAGCTCTACAAATTTAAAGCATTTCTAGATTTTTTTAAATTTAGAGTGGAGGGGACCTTAAATACTTTACCTAATCCAATTTAGGTGAATATATTTAAAAGCTAACTAATTGAGAAATTTGTAGCTAAGTAACTAACCCTATGATTAAATTAGTAACTTTGTAAATGTTAATCTCTGGAATATTTGTAACTGTTAAGGGCCTTACACACGCACGGTTTTTTAAGTCTTCCCAACAGACTTATTTATTGTTAAGCTCCTCCTACTTATGGATACCAACTAAAATAAATAATATTTGTATAGTTTTTTCTTATATTCTCGTGGAAAAAGTAGGAGGAGCTTAGCAAAAAGTCTGGTGGAAAGACTTAAAAACCCTGCGTGTGTACGTCGCTTAAATCTTGAATGTTCAATATCTCCCAGACACTTCATCGAGTTAGGTAACATCAAGTCCTGTGTTCCTGAGAGTGAACTGATGCAGTTACAGCAGAAAGGAGCGGAGGTGGTGAAAAGGTACCTAGCTAGAAAGGACTCCCTCAACTTGGACATTGACCAGTTGAAGAATAAGGTTCACAATGATAAAGTCCAGAAGGTATGGACCTTATTTTATCTAAATTTTATTGTGTTAATTAGGTATTGCAGATGCCTTTTTCTGGAACTCTACTTTTTTTTCTAACCACAATATTAAATAGTTGATAAAATATTTGCCGGAGACCATTTAAGTATAGGCAGCGTCGTTCCACTTTACAGTATCTGAGATATATTCCTATGTTATTCGTACGGCAATAAGAATGAGCTTCATTAATATCTGTATAGCTGACTAATGACTTTGGAGAATTTCAATTAGATATTTGAATACCCAATTTCTAACCGCATTCATTGGTCCAAAGAGACGAGCAAAATCACCACACAACCTCTCGAAACGATAGGCACTGAGCCACTGTCGTGAAAATGACCACATAAAACTTATTAAATAACTCTGTAGCTTTTTTACTTCAAAACAAATTAAATTAAAATTTACTGTAATGAATGCAATTAGTTATTAGTTATTATGTATCCTAATATTGAATTAAAATTCTCCAAGATACAGTAAATCGTCAGTTATTCAGATGTTAATGCACCTTATTTATTCTCCGTACGAATAACATAGGAATATTACGCCGATACACTTAAGTGGACCGGGCTCTACTTTTCTGGTATTTTGTATGGAAGATAAGCACTAACGAAGAATATCTCTATTACAGGAGATTAAAAACTCAATTAAACGATTGAAGAAAAGAAGATATCAGACAGCACCCAAGACTATTCCTCAAAATGATTTGGTAGTTGATAGTAATGTGATGGAGAACGAGATGAATTATGATAGGGAAAATATGTACACCGAGTCTGGCAGAAGTGACGTACCTACCTCTCACAAAGAAACTTCTAATGCAGTAGGGTTAAACTCTTTGAATGATAATCTGATTATAGTTGAGAATATTTTACTTTCTGAAGAAAAGGATAAAAGCGATTTAGAGATGTGTTCTAGAAAGTACAGGAGGATTTTACAGTTCAGAGGTGAGAGGGAGCAAATGTTCAAAGCAACTTCCATCATTTTACCGCCTAGCTTCGCAATGGCGGCAAACTCTTCTGGTTTCAAATTAAACAGAAACATTCCTTTGAATGCACGAAGTGAGTCTGACCCTACCTACATCATCTCCAACTTACCTACACAGGATATAGACGAACATCATTCTCTGACGGACATTGTGATTGATGCTAAGTACGATGAGGAATGTTCGGAGGAATTGGACGAGGACAATCAGGAGAATATCGTGTGCAACCCGCGGGAAGTACAAAGTCAAATTAGCGATAAGAAACTATCGGGCGATGAGTATTGTTCCGAAATGGAATACAGCGGTGAGAATTCTCTCTGCGACATGATTCACTTGGATGACTGTACAAAAAATAACTCGAAGGTGGTAGAGTTGGTGCGACATTTTGGAAGTGTCGTACAGCGAAGGGATGGACCAGGAAGATGTTAGAATATTTGAGGTGTGTGAAAATGAACAGCAGCGAAATGATGAGAAAATAACAAATGATAAACTGCAGCTAATTTGTCAGCCTCAGTCAATGGATTCTGATTGTGATGATAAAATGCTATTGTATTTTAATAAAATGTAACTATTTATTGCCTGTATATTAGGGTGGGCCTAAAATAGTTTCCAAAACTTTGTAATTTGGTAATTTAATGTTATGATCGATTATTCCTAAACAAGAAAGGAAGTGATACGCATTTATTAAGCTATATTATTTATTGATTCTATCCACATTTACAATGAACTGAGTGAGTTTTATATGGCTATAAAATTGACTATTTTGGTAACAATTGTAATGGAGCAGTCTGGGGGTAAGCGACGAAAGCTTGAACTGCAGCCCCGATAACCATCGCCTGAAATGGAATAAAGAAATGGTAAGGTTTATTGAAATACAGATAAATTTAGTAACTGGAAGGTTAGTCTATTATTTAGAATATAAACGGAAATTTAATACGATGAAATTTATATAGAAATAACCATTGTGGAATCAAATCGTAATTAGGGAATGAGTAATTAAAATAGTTATAATAATACTGGCAGGTAATTTTAAGTTAAGGATCGTAGAGAAAGGAGTGACTAGATACTTATACAATAGAAATTGTATAAAAACACTATACTAGACCAATTGATTGAAAGCATTATTCACATACCGTGTATAGTGGATTTGGGCCTGAATGGATAGGGATCCCGCCAGAAGTCGCCAGTCGTCTCATAGGTAAGGAGGGCCTAGCAGTCCATCATAGCTCGGTCTTCACCGTCGCTATAAAAGTCCTTTGTAATTTCTGGCATTGTGCTGTCTTACAAATTTACTATTACATCAGAGACAGTTATGTTGCCTATTGAGAAAGAGTGTCCATTTCACTTTGCCGTTAATACGGTATTTAACATCACTGTTAAATTGTTAGTAATAAGGAAAGTTGCTGTCAACAGTGTGCGTTCACGCACGCTATTTTCATCCCTATCCTAGTTCAGATCGATGACATTACCAGCAGAATTTCACATGCCAATGACCGCTGTTGTATCACGCATCACCTGCTGACTTCAACTGTTACTAGCTGCAAAATCTCAAGGGGGAAATTAATGGCAATTCACTGGCAATAGAACAATACCCCAAAATATTGGTCCAGATTTTATCACGCCATATACTGCAAATAATTGACCTGCCAGCAAATATACAGATTCAGTTTAATTTTATTATATAAAGATAATAATATTTGATAAATAGGGGTTTCGGACAAACTTCAGAATCTTCATATGAAATAGTTATAATAAGTTGATACGTATTGAAAGAACATTCATGCCAATTTCCAGGCCATTTTTCTATATTTTTGAGTTGCCCCTAAACATTTGAAGTTTTGTACAAAAAGATATTTTCCCATTAATTTTGAAATATTCGATTTCGTTTTTTTCTCCGGAATAGGTAAAATTAGTTGGCACTTTATGAAAAAACACAACTTGCAAAATTGCAGATTAATATTTAATACTTTTCAGTTGCCCCGAGCCCTTTTATTGTAAAATATATTAGTATTACAATATTTCTCTTAAAATTTAGCTTCTAGAGCAATCATGCTGTTATTGTGATAAGATAGAAGTAATTTAATTCTCAAAATGACTTTGTGAATTGTATTGATTTCATTTTATAAAAGCATTTATCAATATTGTCGTAATGCAAAAATTCTAATTTACTCGGATTTCAGCAATTGGATAATAACTCATGAAATTAGCTTTGTCAACTTTTTTGAGTTACCAAGTGTCCCAAATATTGAAATGTTGGTTTATTAATCAATAATTAATGTTTTTTTGTTCAAAATCATTTGAGTATATGCTTTTTGTTAGAGCTTTAAGCAAAATCATTTGAGCATATGCTTTTTATTAGAGCTTTAAGCAAAATCATTTGAGCATATGTTTTTTGTTAGAGCTTTAAGCAAAATCATTTGAGCATATGCTTTTTATTAGAGCTTTAAGCAAAATCATTTGAGCATATGCTTTTTATTAGAGCTTTAAGCAAAATCATTCGAGCATATGCTTTTTGTTAGAGCTTTAAGCAAAATCATTTGAGCATATGCTTTTTATTAGAGCTTTAAGCAAAATCATTTGAGCATATGTTTTTTGTTAGAGCTTTAAGCAAAATCATTTGAGCATATGCTTTTTATTAGAGCTTTGAGCAAAATCATTTGAGCATATGCTTTTTATTAGAGCTTTAAGCAAAATCATTCGAGCATATGCTTTTTATTAGAGCTTTAAGCAAAATCATTCGAGCATATGCTTTTTGTTAGAGCTTTAAGCAAAATCATTTGAGCATATGCTTTTTGTTAGAGCTTTAAGCAAAATCATTCGAGCATATGCTTTTTATTAGAGCTTTAAGCAAAATCATTCGAGCATATGCTTTTTGTTAGAGCTTTAAGCAAAATAATTTGAGCATATGCTTTTTATTAGAGCTTTAAGCAAAATCATTTGAGCATATGCTTTTTATTAGAGCTTTAAGCAAAATCATTTGAGCATATGCTTTTTATTAGAGCTTTAAGCAAAATCATTTGAGCATATGCTTTTTATTAGAGCTTTAAGCAAAATCATTTGAGCATATGCTTTTTATTAGAGCTTTAAGCAAAATCATTCGAGCATATGCTTTTTATTAGAGCTTTAGGCAAAATCATTTGAGCATATGCTTTTTATTAGAGCTTTAAGCAAAATCATTTGAGCATATGCTTTTTATTAGAGCTTTAAGCAAAATCATTCGAGCATATGCTTTTTGTTAGAGCTTTAAGCAAAATCATTTGAGCATATGTTTTTTGTTAGAGCTTTAAGCAAAATCATTTGAGCATATGCTTTTTATTAGAGCTTTAAGCAAAATCATTTGAGCATATGCTTTTTATTAGAGCTTTAAGCAAAATCATTCGAGCATATGCTTTTTGTTAGAGCTTTAAGCAAAATCATTTGAGCATATGCTTTTTATTAGAGCTTTAAGCAAAATCATTCGAGCATATGCTTTTTATTAGAGCTTTAAGCATATTCATTTTAGCATATGCTTTTTGTTAGAGCTTTAAGCAAAATCATTTGAGCATATGCTTTTTATTAGAGCTTTAAGCAAAATCATTCGAGCATATGCTTTTTATTAGAGCTTTAAGCAAAATCATTCGAGCATATGCTTTTTGTTAGAGCTTTAAGCAAAATCATTTGAGCATATGCTTTTTGTTAGAGCTTTAAGCAAAATCATTCGAGCATATGCTTTTTATTAGAGCTTTAAGCAAAATCATTCGAGCATATGCTTTTTGTTAGAGCTTTAAGCAAAATCATTCGAGCATATGCTTTTTATTAGAGCTTTAAGCAAAATCATTCGAGCATATGCTTTTTGTTAGAGCTTTAAGCAAAATCATTCGAGCATATGCTTTTTGTTAGAGCTTTAAGCAAAATCATTCGAGCATATGCTTTTTGTTAGAGCTTTAAGCAAAATCATTTGAGCATATGCTTTTTATTAGAGCTTTAAGCAAAATCATTTGAGCATATGCTTTTTATTAGAGCTTTAAGCAAAATCATTTGAGCATATGCTTTTTATTAGAGCTTTAAGCAAAATCATTCGAGCATATGCTTTTTATTAGAGCTTTAAGCAAAATCATTCGAGCATATGCTTTTTATTAGAGCTTTAAGCAAAATCATTTGAGCATATGCTTTTTAGTAGAGCTTTAAGCAAAATCATTTGAGCATATGCTTTTTATTAGAGCTTTAAGCAAAATCATTTGAGCATATGCTTTTTATTAGAGCTTTAAGCAAAATCATTCGAGCATATGCTTTTTGTTAGGGCTTAAGCAAAATGTTTCGAGCATATGCTTTTTGTTAGAGCATTAAGTAAAATGTTTCGAGCATATGCTTTATCAAAGAGCTTATCTAATTTCAAGGCATAATATCGTTTCGTTGAGGTTTTCGTGAACAGAAAACATTTTCAACTGTTCATGAAAAGGTTGATATACACACAGAGAAAGGATTAGTTGAATCAAATCAAATTTGATTTGTTTTGACTTATATGAACTGGTTATTTTTGCGCCTACCTACGTGGTGAGTTACAGGTACTACTTAAAAGTAGTTAAATTGACGTGGGTTAAAACATAACAGTCGTTTTGACCCACTCCTAAAATTGAAAAAAAGTTGAGCCAACTCGCATAGTAAGTTAATTTATACACCAGATACATTGGATTAACAGTCTTTGTGAGTTACTACAATACGCTCTGTCATAGTTGTTTCAACATACTTTAAAATTCTCAAAAAAGTAACTTTTAACTCTCATAGTAAGTTGATTCAATCTATGAAATGAATTGAATTAACTAATGTTTGATGACACACCATGTCATAGTTGTTTTAACACGTATGAAAACATGAATAAAGTCCAACCAACTCACGTAATAAATTGATTCAAAGCATAAATTAATTGGTGCCCCATTAGATATGAGTAATCTTTTTTCTCTGTGTACGATGTTGGATTTTTCATACTTTTCTGCTCTATATTATAAATACACGTTATGTCAAACATGAGCCATCACCTTTTTTTTTGCAAATCTTATTTTCAGATTCGTAATTGCAGTAAGTTTGAAACTTCGACGTAGCAAATTCTATTCCAATAGAATTGAAATATAGTAAGGACAATCGAGGTATGTTGTGTGCGTGACGTTATAACAGCAACATTCTAAAATCATATTTAAATTTTAAAGTAAATTTGTAAAAAATAGTTTTTAATTTGCATAATATAATAAATAAATATATATTTAATCAATTATTTAACCTGCCAAACCCCTAATTTTCTCTTTTAATTTGTTCCCTTGCTTACGTCACGTCACAAATCACTCAATTATTGCTACTTATCAATATTAGTATTCCTACTAGGGATTTAGGGAAGGCACCAAAGAGTAAAGCTTTGTGAGCTGTGGTTACAAATCGAGTGATTTGTAACCGTGACGTCAACAAGGCAACACACATAAATAGAAAATTAAGGTTAAGCAGTGTGAATAACATTAATGGATTCATCTCTGTTTTATAATAGGACGTTCTTCAATTGTCTTAAATTATTTTAGAGTGCTGCTGTTATGACGTCACGAACACAACATACCTCGATTGTCCTTACAATATTTCAATTCTATTTCCCGCTTTTAAAACCAGATGGTGGCACAACACACTTTAAAAATAGAAATTGTCGACAGTAGTGTATCTTATTGTAGCATAATATCTTTGGCGTAACTCTTTAAATTTTTGGAAAAAAAAATTAATTTGATAGCTTGCACGAGCTACCATCCAGGCCAGGATAACTAAAGTTGCTAAATCAGTCAATAATTTTTTTTGTTTATTCATAACTAAATCCAATGCTCTAGAAATTTTAACTGACAAGATTTTCCGAAAGTTCTACAAAGTTGAAGTGATAGTATAATTTTATCTATTTCAATGTGTTGTGTAGGCTCTGGGAAATTTCGTTCTTGGAAATTTCTGTCTCAGTTTATAATGGTGTTTTGGAAGAATAATAATATAAAAAGTTGAAATTATTATTTCTTAAATGTGTAGTTTATTTATTAAAATAGAATAACATTAACCGTTTTAAGCTGACACGAAATATTAGAAATTTGACCGGAAAATTCAGTCTAGGTCTCGGGTGTAAATGAAGCTTATGAATTAGATGAATCGGGGGCGTGAAACAATCAGGAAATGTGCAATACAACAAATTCATCTATGTTAAGAGGTCATTTATAATTTTGAGACTGAAACATTAAAAACAATACCCTAAATAACTTATCCGCAATTAACAATATTTTGAAACTATATTCTAGGTGATAGTAGCCTTTTATTTTTTAACCATAGAGGTGCCACCCGGAATATACTTATAGTGCAACCAACTAATAAAATTTAACTTCATTGACAGAGTGCTAACGCGCCCCTTACCATGGAAAATGAATTCTCGTGATGAATATTTCTAATGTAAATTCTACATTTGTTAAATCAGGAGTTGCTATTTTAATTTCTTTAAATAGTTTTCTTTGAAGATTAAAGTATCTTTTATACATAATCACTAAATTACTAATCCGTTCATTTTATATACCCTGAAATACCTAGTAAAAGATACCTATTTAGTTGAATAATAATAGGGTTCCCCTTGATTATCGCTCGTTTTCTTCAATCAAAAGAAAATTTTGAACTATGCACTATTGTAAATTTGAAGGCATATCTATTAATAAAAGCTTATGCATCATAGTATTCAGCTCTTATAGGGGCATTACAGTCAAAATCAAACTATTGCCAAATTGGTCCTAAATCGATTTAGTATATTTATTTATGTAACATTAGAATATTCGTTGATTTTAGAAATGTTTATATAAAAAGTATATTGTAAATTATTGGCGCCATCTGTGGACTGCGGTGGGCCGCGTAACTAATCATTGTAGTACGTAAACAAAATGATAACCAGTCCCAGACTTGAATCGGTTATTAACTTATAGAAATGGTGAAAAGAATTTGTGAAATTGAAAACTGTCCTTCGAGTCAATTAGATTTAGTTTTGAAAAGAAAATCATCTCTTCATAAATTACATGTTAATACTGTTGATAGACAAAATGGTTCACATGTTATCAGCTGTAAAATGTAAACAAATAGTATACTGAGTGGTGGCGCCATCTGTAGGAGGACGCGGGAACTAAATCGAATTTATAAAATATGATATATATCGCTTATTACATTTTTTTTCAAAAGTGATCGTTCAACATTAATATTATGAAAACTAAAATTGACTGAACTGCCCTTTTAAAGCCTATAAAGCATAATCTGAAACGTTTTTACAGCCTTATTTTTGGAGCTTATAAAGCATATTTTTAGAGCTTATAGAGCATATCTTGTAAGGCCTTACAGTCACAGCCGTAGTGATAAGATAGAAGTAATTTAATTCTCAAAATGACTTTGTGAATTGTATTGATTTCATTTTATAAAAGAATTTATCAATATTTTCGTAATGCAAAAATTTCTAATTTACTCGGATTTCAGCAATTGGATAATAACTCATGAAATTAGCTTTGTCAACTTTTTTGAGTTACAAAGTGTCCCAAATATTGAAATGTTGGTTTATTAATCAATAATTAATGTTTTTTTGTTCTACTTCTTGCATATAAGTTTCCTTATTGTGTTCTTCATTGAGTACCAGACCTCCCTAAGTGTGGAGCACTAGACTGCCTACAGTCTCCAGCGGTGGCTAAATTCGAACAATTTGGAGGAGTGGGGGCAACTGTAAACATTGTCGTACCTGTCTGATTTTTTGGCACAGACACCAAAATAAGTTCTTGTCTAGCTATCTTCCTATTCTTAATGATTAGGGTAGTGACAATATTCTTTTGGCTTAAAGAATTATTCTTTATGCTTTTTAGCTATAAAGCATATTTTTTGAAATAAAGAATATTCTCAAAATATGCTTTTAGTTAATCAAATAGTCCAAGAGACTGCAAATGAAATACAAACTAATTTTTATGGTTTGAATGAATGATTCAAGAATTTTTAAGTTTAAAAGACTAGGTGAGGAAATTACCTCATTGAATCATTGGAACCTGTAAGGCGATAATTAATAGTAATAATTTTAAAAAGGAGTACACGATAGGAGCTGCCATTTAATGTTACGCTTTACCTATTGTAAACGGTTACTATTCATTGGTGCGACCCTCCATTAGTTCTACACTTTTGCGGTTTATTTCTGATTGAACATCAAAGTATATGTATATCGGGGGAACGGATGTGTCATGTGCTACCCCCCTGACCCCCCCGCCAGGTCATTTAAAAATCATGAAGTGTGCAGTACAACAAACTAGCGAATACAACAAACTCCATTAAATCGAATGAGGAAATGCATCATACAAATTAGCTAATATTTGAAATAAAGTAAAATATATACCAAAGTAAAAAAAAATAAAGGTAAATATTGTATTATTTAAATTGCTATAGGTATCTATAATGTATATTTATGTAATATTTCTTATTTTAATCAAAAAATATAACTAGAAATAACACAGAAAGATGTAACTGTCGGACTAATGACACGTCCCCATTGTAAACGGAGCTAGGACGTTTCGGTACCAGATGTTTTATTCCAAGACGAACCTTATTTTTTAAACTCGAAATGAGTTAAGACTACAAATTATAGCAGATAACAGACGTAGAATTATTTTCGAGAATTTAAAAACAGCTATGATCATCAAATGTAATAAATGTTTTCTTTATTGTGAAAGTTATTGTCTAAAACTGTTCACTATTTATTATTTTGGTTACCTCATACAGAATAAACTGTCTCAATTTGACATTGTTTCCTACCCTGCCTTCTATATAAATATACCATCAATGAAAACTCTCAAATACAATATTAGCCTTATTTCAAGAAATTAGAACATATAAAGCTAACCTGAACGCATATCATTGAGCATATAAAGCTAACCTGAACGCATAAAAAGCATATTTTGAGCATAAAATGTATATTTTAAGCATAAAAAGAATATTTTAAGCATAAAAAGAATATTTTAAGGCATAAAAAGCATATATAAAAAGCATAAAAGCATATTTAACAAGCTTAAAGCATATTTCAAAAAGAATATTGTCACAACCCTAGTAATAACAACATTGAGACATGCCAGACAATTATTGCAGATTTCAAAAGACCGAGGAGTAATTAAAACGGGTCTGCCTGTATATGATTAACAAAAGCATTCAGTTTTATTATTTTACTGTAGCTGGCCAGCAGAAGCAAGAGAAAAAGATTGCAATACGAATTAAGGCAAAGACCATGAATTTCTATTCACCATCAACAAAGGGTGTTTTCTACTTTAATATTGCAGAATATATATATAAATAAAATATATAAAATAGATACACTTATTAAATATAATACAAAATAATGGATTTCGTGAACGAATTGTCCGTGGACTATTCTGCATAGCATGAGCTTTGCCAACAACAGGTGGTAGTTGATTTTGATCACGGAGCCAATTTACCTTCTGATTGTTTCTCCTAGTCCTTTGTATTAAATTTCTTTCTGACGTCAGCGATATGTCCTTTGTGTCCGAAGTAGAAGTTTAGTCCCATTCTAAATTTTATTAAATGTTCACTGGGGGGAATATAGCGGGGTGGAATATTATATATACGTAAATACTTAGAGCTGAAGGAGCCTCCACTTTGAAAATTTGAAGCATCATTTGATTATTAAATGTAATTCAAGTTTATTATTTAATTCTATTTTTTCAATAAGGTTTATCTAAGTGTTTGTTTTTATTCTCAAAGTTTGTGTCGCTGTTCAAAAAATATCTGCGTTCATTAAGTAAATAATTTAGTTACCCTTCTGATAGATGTATGTAGATTCTGTAGAATAGTGTAGTCTGCAGAGACTATAATAGACTGTGGTTATTCCATCCAAGTTAACGGTGAAATTCAATGAACAGTATTATATTTAAAATCGACATCTTCAAAATAATGCATTTTATGATATCAGTATCACCAAGTAATCTAACTTATATTTTAAACTTCGTAATATTCACGTTCGTTTTTCAATTCATATGTGCATACGTTAGAGCATATGAACATATCTTAAGGTCATACGGTCATATCTTGAGAGAATATTTTTAGAGCATACAGTCATATTTTACGAGCATATGGTCATATTTTTTAAAGCATATGTTCATATTTATTAGAGCATATACGTCATATTCGTTAGGTCATATTGTCCCAGCCCTGCTAATAACAAATGAATTTCAGGAGATGAAGGGTTGAGCTGTTTTCGTCGTATCGTTTACAGGTAGAATAGTTTAAAAATCATTTCATGGTAAGTAAGTAATATTAGTTATTTACTGTAAAATTATTCTTAATCTGTCCTACATGCGTAAGTGACGGTGAAAAACTTCTTAACTGAAAATAGCCTAGGGTTAGGAATGTTCATCTACGAACATTCCTTGGTAAGTGACTGCATGCACTCACAGAGTAGCTTTTCTGCATCCATAAGCATAGTCACTGACTGATGATAAGCGACTCTATTCATGGCTCCACTTTCTTTTCTGACTGCTTCTTCCAGTCCCATGTATTTAATTTCCTTTTGACGCCAGTGATATGGCCTTTGGTTCCTATGCAGACGTTAAACCCCCACTAAACAAATTAATTGTTGTAAAACTGGAGACTTCTGCTTCCAATGTAGTTAATGACAATATTTGGATCTGGTTTAACGGACTACTTAAAAACAAAGAAATTAAAGCCAACACAGTTTGAACTACAAATTAATGTACAAAAAATAATACAAACTTACTTAATATGAGAATTAATATTCCATGTGGCAAACTGAAACTTGTTTCTAATAATTAATAATATGGTGAGTAGTAGGGTTGAGACAATATGCAGTGTATGCACATAAAAATTTAGTGCATATTCGCTGGAAATATGCGTTTTATAAATGCATATGCATTTATAAAACGCATATGCAAAATAAATGCATTTATAAAACGAATATGCAGAAAATAATTTTAATTAAAAAAATTAAACGTATTTCAGTTAAGTAGACATTCTAGATTTCCATCTATTTCTCGAAATAGGCTGTTACTAAGAAGCCCATGTATTTCTCACCAAATGTTTTTTTATTAATTGTACAAATAATAAAACACTGAGATGTAGAATGAAAGGTAATATCTTTTAATTGTGAATTTTTATATATTGAAACACTTCTTATAAAGTCTGCTTCCAAGTACATTAACAAGTCATAAATATGAAGTATCTGTTATACAGGTAAAGCTCGTACAGCGCACGATCTTTAAACGGTCACCCACTAAAAAAGATGTAAATTATCTGTTCTTCTGACCATACAAATCCTAGTATCTAGTCAAACATTGATTATATTCAGTGGTATTACAATTTAAAACCAACACTAAACTTATTGATCGCATACGGTTGAACTTATAAAGCTAACCTGTACGCAAGCATATTTTAAGCATAAAAGAATATAATTTTAAGGCGTAAAATGCATATATATTTATAAAGCATAAAATGCATATATATTTATAAAGCATAAAATGCATATATATTTATAAAGCATAAAAGCCTGATTTTCTTAAAGAATATTGTCACAACCCTAGTGATCACTGTTGAGATTGACCTGCCTCACGCCTCAATTTGCTCTATTGTTGCTGGAATTACTGAGAATGTTGAATCAAAGAACGCAAGATATATTTTCATTATTTCTCTGCTCTGTAGAAGTTTTTGAAGTTCTCTTTAATAATTATCTGGAATATTAAGAAGCAGAGTTCCCCACCTTATTATAACCTAATCTGTAATATTTAAATTTCTGAAGTAGAATAAATACCTAGCTCTTATTCATTGGCCTGATGTTTATCATTCATTTATGTAGAAGTTTATCATTTGAATATTATTAATCAATTTATTTTAATAAGCACTTTTTATATGTATATAAAATAGAAATTGCATGTGCAAATAGAAAATGTATATGCAAAATAAAAAATGCATATGCATTTCAAGATTTGCAATATGCATTTTAAGATTTGCATATGCATTTTAAGATTTGCATATGCTTTTTTTATATGCATTTTTTCACCAATATGCAAAGTCACAACCCTAGTGAGTAGTGTCACATGGTCTCCGAACTGTTGTAATTTGGATCAGAATTTCTCAAATTAGGTTATCCTTCAATAATTAAAAATTTATAAATATTAAAGTCGTTTATTAAATCCGTCATTTTATTCAGACTAATTTTTTTAATTATTTCCTTATATTCATTTATCTAAATTTATATCCTCTACTACTGTCATTATACCTATATTAAAATAAAAATACTAAATTCTTTTCCAAACGGTCGCACAAACTTCATTGTTGTGCCCTTAATAAATTAAAGGAAAGAAAAAGAATAGTAAACATAAAATTTTAATTCTCAAAAATTTAATGATTTGATATAATAATTTTAAATTATAATTGAACCTAATTATTTTGAATTATAATTCGATATAATAATTTTAGCAAAATGATAACCAATGTGTAATTGTAAATAAAATTTTCAGTGAAGGATTAAAACAAGTTAAACAACAACCAATATTTAGTTGCTCTAAGACTTAATTAATAATTAATTAAGAGTTAATTACATTGCATTCATTTCTCTGAGACTATTCCCCAAATAAAGTGATGAGAGTTAATTACATTGCATTCATTTCTCTGAGATTATTCCCCAAATAAAGTGATGAGAGTTAATTACATTGCATTCATTTCTCTGAGACTATTCCCCAAATAAAGTGATGAGAGTTAATTACATTGCATTCATTTCTGAGACTATTCCCCAAATAAAGTGATGAGAGTTAATTACATTGCATTCATTTCTCTGAGACTATTCCCCAAATAAAGTGATGAGAGTTAATTACATTGCATTCATTTCTCTAAGACTATTCCCCAAATAAAGTGTCTAATCAGAGAGTTGGCTGTTCGCAAAGGAAGTTGTACTTGTGTGAATCACAGTAAGCAGCAATTAGGGGAACAATGCCACCGTACGTGACTTCAGTCAGTCTACCGCAGGAGGATAGTTTCGCAGCATCGGAGCCCCTGTACAACATTGGTGAAACCTGCAAGCGAAACATCAGAATAAGAAATGTGTTGATAGAGGGTGGTGTCTGATATTAATGTTGAAAATTACTTATAGAAATATATTTACTTTCAATTAATTTATTGTTCATAGTATTTACTGCTCAATGAAGCTAAAAAGAAAATGTATTCTTGCACTCAGTGAGATGACTTCACTCAAATGAGAGAAGGAGGTATAAACTGTTGTAATTTGTTAGGGATTGTCTTAACTTTTAGATTTTACCATGTTTATCATTTTAACGCTACTTGCTGTTTTGAATAATAGAATATTTTCATTTACCTGAGCGTCATTATTCAGTGCACCGAACCTGCTGTTATTTTCTTCAAAATATGCATGTCCAAGCCACATAGAAAACTGGTAATGTGTAGGTCCTGAAGAGAAAATGTAGAAAATTAGACATTGTTAATTTCAATGTGTTTTTCAATAATTTTGCTAATTTCAATAATTTTGCTAATTTCAATAATTTTATCAATTGCAATAATTTTGCTAATTTCATTAACAAAATTTCATATTGTTAATGGGTTAACAATAACAGTATCTATTTTGGGCAATTTCACTCTCCTTTCTTTTGAATGTCCGACGAAGAATATAAGTGTTTCGAATTACGATTGTATTTTCGACTGCAATCACCAATTGTAAGCCGATAATCAGCGACTATAATTTCCGACTGGGAGATTTCTATTTACATGATTCTAACCTGACTTTTGAAGATTGAGATGGAAGGACTGCAAATCCTTTTCATCTTTAAAGGTGATCAGGCTGCTGGTTCTAAAGAAACAATCTCTATGTGCATCATTCCAATTCTTCTTTTCATTGCTGTAGTAGAGACACCTACCATGGACCAACTCGAAATTTTCCGAACAAGGTTTCTCTGCCTTAATTGGAGGTGATTCTGAAAGGTAGGAGAGTAATAAAGTTTATTGAGGATTCTATCGATTCTTTTCTTTTCGTCCTATAAACACCTTCTATAGATTTAACGAATAATTGCCTTTATCCAAGATATTAAGTTAGAGTTTAAATTATCCATCAATTTAAAAAAGGACAATTAAATAAGAATAAAAGGTAATATTAATAAAGAAAATAATAGAGTGTTTTATTTTTTTATTTGCTATTTATGATACCTGAAAGTATCATTTATACCAATTACAATAACCAGTTAAATTATTTATAATGTTCTCACCTGATCGAAAATATGGAACTGGTCCATAACTAGGAACTTACCCCAGTTCCTTTTGTTGCACTAATAAAGAGTAAGAGTTAACTCTTTATTACTGTAACAAAAGGAACTGGGGTGAGTTCCGAGTTATGGACCAGTTCCACATTATCGATCATATAATAAAATGGTATATATTTTAACTCGTTATTTTAATTGGTATCCATTATTCATGCAGTTATCATAAATAGCAATTAAAAAATAAAAGTTAAATAATAATTATTATATATCCTCTTCTTCTATGATCCACAATGTGGATCTGGTCGATAACTCGGAACTTACCCCAGTGAAACACATTCACAAGTGTGAGTTCAAAAGGATTGTTGTACAGAGCTGTTACAAATTGTATTGTTCAAAATATCCAAAATGCTTCAGGCTAAAATTATTTCGACAAAGATACCAGAATATCCTAATTCTAAACCATTCAAGAGGACTATACTAACAGTACTCGGAAAGTGACATGTCTTTCGAACCAATCTGACCCTCAGAAATTTTTGGTTGTGCTGTCATGACCTGTGCTCCACTTTCCGAATACTGAGAGTGTCTGAGTACTGTGACGTTACACCAGAAAAGTCCTGTATCGCATATTGTCATCTAGCGTGTAATAAGATCGTACAGGGTGGGCGCTAAATAATCTACATTTTAAAATCACCGTAACTATTTTAACATACGAGATGGGAAATATAAACAAAAATCATTAGGAAGAAAAGAAGTCTAATTTTAGTAACTATCTTGTATAACCAGTTATTTTCCAAAGTGTCCACCGTCACCAGTAATACACTACTTAATTCGAGAAGAAATGTTCTCAAATGACTGCCAAGCATTTCACTGCTGTTTAAGGCTTTATAAAATCAAAGAAATGTAACTTTAATAAGGTATATAAACAATGAAATGCTCGGTAAAGGCATTGGTAATTTTGCGTCTCGTATTGAGAAGTGTATTACTGCTGATGGCGGACAGTCTGGAAAAAACTAATTAAACAAAATAGTTGACAAAATTGGACTCAATGTTCATTCGAATTATCTTTGTTTGAATTTTTTTCTCATATGTAAATATAGTTATGGCGATTTTCAAACGTGTAGTTTTTTTAGATCCTAAACTGTAGAATGGGTACATTCTGTACAAATATATAATGTAAATATTTAATACAAATCCAAAGACACTCACCACCATCCAAAACATGCACCAAGGTACTAGCGCTTCCTCTATCGGTGTGACAGGTGTAGGTGCCAGATAGGGAGTTTACCATGTTTCTGACTATTAGCGAATCCATGTTATTGATTTTACTTGTTTGTAAATCAACATTGCTTGGTGACTCCATGCCTGGGGCAAAAAGAGTCTGCACAAAGCCGTCATATGCTACCCGAGTCCAGGTAGCTGGAGTCACTTGTTCCTAGGTGAGAAAATATCTTGTTATTACAATAACAAGTGGTGAATGTCTCAGTTCTCGGCGTGTTCCGAATACTATGAGTGTGCGAGTACCTCGTCGCTCCCCTTCCTCAATTCAGTGAAATGCACAAAATAATCAAAGTTATTTTTATTTGAACATATTAACAAAGGTAAAGCCCTCAAAATCCAAAGCTTGATCAATGTTGTAAGTCAACCTCCTCCATAAGTAGCTCATTGATTAATTGAATTATTATTACGATGTTAATGTAAGATTTATTATTTATGGAACCTTTTATCTATATAATTTAATTAGTGTACACCTAATTTAAACTATATGTGTGTTTTTATTAACATTGTTGTTTCGGTACGATATTTGATTTGATGTTATTTACTGAAGTGAAGGAATTAATGATTATTATTGACAAGTAGCGTAAACAGTAAATTAAACAAATTGAGTTTTGTCCCTAGGGAGAATCTTAACCCACGGAATTAAATGGCCGCTTGGCAGTAATTAATAACCAAGTTACCATGTGGTAGAAAAAAAACTTTAATAATAGAAATAATTGAAATGTTATGAATATTACGAATAACATAAATAAATGTAAGGAGAGTATGAAATAAAATACCCCCCACCTTTAGGGGACCTCAATCATAAAAGGTATTTTAAAGCAGTGATTTTTTTTAAAGCATATAGCATTAAATACAAGCTATCAAATTTCATGAGGTTTGCAGCAAAATCATAAGAAACATAAGCCTCATTGCTTAGAAAAAATTACTTGGAAGGGACCTTTAATATGTTATTATTTATGTACTCATTGCTAACTACAACACTCTACTTCGAAAGGTGGATTGAATACTCACATGGTCATTTCCGGTGTCAACATAACAAGGGATATAGACTGTGCTATTGATAGGAGAGAAAAGCTCAGGGATGTTAAATCCATCAACTGTTGACAAAAAATACAATTATTACTAACGTATATTCACTTCATGAATCAGCAACTTGTTTCATTCATCCAATCGGTGAGATGGTAACATTTACGCGTTTTTTATGATTCAAATTTTTACTAGAATCATAAATTATTCAGTATCATTACAATGTTTTCAGATATTAAAATAAAATAAAGAAAAAGAAAATATACACAAATTCACTCACCTTCTGTTTGAATCAGGAATAAACTGCTTATGGTAAGAACTAACAACGGAAACTCCATTTTGTTTGCTTGATTTAAACAAAAAAATATTATGTTCTCTGATGAAGGGATGTAAGATTTCATCAGTGGTGGCAGTGTTACACAGGAGCGAAGTGATAGAGTGGTACTCGAGTACAGTGCTTTTATAGTGGCTTACATGGCTACGTCATGAATAGATTATTCTATTGAGGTCATACCAATTAAATTACATCACTGAGTTCTAAGAAACACACAAGAATCTATTCATGCCAAACCACTCGGCAACAGATCTAATTACAATATAGTGCCAAATGTGTTGAACATTACGTTACATTAAGTTTAACAATGAACTCTTTGCTAACTACTCAATGGAGTCTTTGTATTAAATGGTACTCTGCAGCAAGAAGGTTAATAAAATATTTATGTTGAAGTTAGTTTCATGTTGCAACCATTAGCTAGTTTGCTTATTTGACGTACACTGCAGTAAGAGTGATAGGAGGGAACAATTTATCTTAATGTATTTAGTTTCAGACGAAAATTAAATAGAAAATTTTCTGTTCGAAATCTCGAAACCTGAAATTACCTTCAACGTTGAAATATTAATAACAGTTTTGATAATATAGAAATATCGCATGAATCTTTTCAATGAGTATTTGCATTGTACACAAATAATAATTTGGAATGTCCTTATTTCACACTCCAACCTTATTGCCCCAAAATATTTAAAGGCTTGTTGAATTGTAGATTTTTTATACTTTCCTTCAATATCCTTATCATTGAAAAATAATTTTAGAGGAAATAGATTGAATTCTAAAGAAATTTAATCCAATTTCTAGTTATCTTTTTTATATACATTACCTAAAAAGTGGATGAAAAAAATGCAAACAAAAATGGCGGCACTGGAAACATTTCAAAAATCATTTGGATTAAACTGATAGGCAATATTATACAAATTCGGTGTGAATTATTTAAGAATGAAGTAGGTAATTATTAAAGCTATGAGAAGAAAATTAACTATATAAATTAGACTATGAAATTATATCTCTTATTTAGGGTTAGTTACGAATTATCGGTCAGTTTCACATCTTCGGTCATATAAGAAAAACTGTAAAATAATAATAATTTTTTTTTCTTTTAATTAATTTTCATGATAGCTGCCAATTAAAATACTAAAGAAATAAAATAATTATTATTAAATATCGTTTTTGTTACATGATCGAAGATGTGAAACCGACCGATAATTCATAACTTACCCTAGGTTAATAAATCGTTTGTTCTGAACGATTTTCAATGAATAGTTCTAATATTTTTGAATGGGATAACTTACGAGTTATTGGACAGTACCACATCTTCGATCATAAAATAAAAAGTATATAATGATTAAAATAAAAGTTAAATAATGATTATTAAATATTTTCTTACTTGTCCGAAAATGTGAAACTGTCCAATGACTCGGAACTTACCCTAGTTAGAAATATATTAATTTTCTAATAATTTTTATATCAATCTCATGAAACTGTTTGGAAAATTATAATTGCAATTATCTGTAGAGTGAAGATTAATTGTTTATTGAAATTCTGTTCACATTAAAATACAAAATAAAAATAATACAATTTAGAAATAGGAACAGTTTGATTCTTTAAAAGTCTATAAATATAAAATCTACCTAAAAATATCATACTTATCTAAAAATATAAAATCTACCTAAAAATATCATACTTATCTAAAAATATAAAATCTACCTAAAAATATCATACTTATCTAAAATATAACATCTACCTAAAAATATCATACATATCTAAAAATATAAAATCTACCTAAAAATATCATACTTATCTTAAAATATAAAATCTACCTAAAAATATCATACTTATCTAAAAATATAAAATCTACCTTAAAATATCATACATATCTAAAAATATAAAATCTACCTAAAAATATCATACTTATCTAAAAATATAAAATCTACCTAAAAATATCATACCTATCTAAAAATAAAAAATCTAAATAAAAATATCATACTTATCTAAAAATATAAAATCTACCTAAAAATATCATACTTATCTAAAAATATAAAATCTACTTAAAAATATCATACTTATCTAAAAATATAAAATCTACCTAAAAATATCATACTTATCTAAAAATATAAAATCTACCTAAAAATATCATACTTATCTAAAAATATAAAATCTACCTAAAAATATCATACTTATCTGAAAATATAAAACCTACCTAAAAATATCATACTTATCTAAAAATATAAAATCTACCTAAAAATATCATACTTATCTAAAAATATGAAATCTACCTAAAAATATCATACTTATCTAAAAATATAAAATCTACCTAAAAATATCATACTTATCTAAAAATATAAAATCTACTTAAAAATATCATACTTATCTAAAAATATAAAATCTACCTAAAAATATCATACTTATCTAAAAATATAAAATCTACTTAAAAATATCATACTTATCTAAAAATATAAAATCTACCTAAAAATATCATACTTATCTAAAAATATAAAATCTACCTAAAAATATCATACTTACCTAAAAATATAAAATCTACCTAAAAATATCATACCTATCTAAAATATAAAATCTACCTAAAAATATCATACCTATCTAAAAATATAAAATCTACCTAAAAATATCATACTTATCTAAAAATATAAAATCTACCTAAAAATATCATACTTATCTATAAATATAAAATCTACTTAAAAATATCATACTTATCTAAAAATATAAAATCTACCTAAAAATATCATACTTATCTAAAAATATAAAATCTACCTAAAAATATCATACTTATCTAAAAATATAAAATCTACCTAAAAATATCATACTTATCTAAAAATATAAAATCTACCTAAAAATATCATACCTATCTAAAATATAAAATCTACCTAAAAATATCATACTTATCTAAAATTATGAAATCTACCTAATAATATCATACTTAGCTAAAATATAAAATCTACCTAAAAATATCATACTTATCTAAAAATATAAAATCTACCTAAAAATATCATGCTTATCTAAAAAATATAAATCTACCTAAAAATATCATACTTGTCTATAAATATAAAATCTACCTAAAAATATCATACCTATCTTAAAATATAAAATCTACCTAAAAATATCATACTTATCTAAAATATAAAATCTACCTAAAAATATCATACTTATCTAAAAATATAAAATCTACCTAAAAATATCATACTTATCTAAAAATATAAAATCTACCTAAAAATATCATACTTATCTAAAAATATGAAATCTACCTAAAAATATCATACTTATCTAAAAATATGAAATCTACCTAAAAATATCATACTTATCTAAAAATATAAAATCTACCTAAAAATATCATACTTATCTAAAAATATGAAATCTACCTAAAAATATCATACTTATCTAAAATATAAAATCTACCTAAAAATGTCATACTTATCTAAGAAATATAAAATCTACCTAAAAATAGTAAACCTACCTAAATATATAAAATCTACCTAAAAATGTCATACCTACTTATCTGAAAATATAAAATCTACCTAAAAATATTGCAGAATATTGATCGTAGACCTTTATAGTTCTATGGTATTTTGTAATAAACTCATTTTGTTCTTACAACCTGGAGGGGACCTTTAATTAAGAACTATAGTTTTAAAAGCATATTGTCCCAACTCTAATAAATAGTACATATAGAGATTATTAAAGTATTTGACATCTAAAATATGGAATGTGATAATAAAATATATAAATATAACTATTTACGACGTTATTTTTTTTTCAGGAATAGCAGACCTAAAGATGTTCTACCATAAACTGAACAATATATTCAGGGTAAGTTACGTATTATTGGACAGTCCCACAAATTCGCTCATGTGAAAAAGTGTATATTTTAAACCTTTATTTAATTGGTATCCATTATATCTGCAGGTATCACGGATACCAATTAAATAAAGATTGGTTATAAATATTGTATACTTTTTTTTTCCCTTATAATCGAAAATATGGAACCGTTCGATAATAGGTAACTTAGCCACATTGCTATTTGTTTGGTGCGTTGGTATTTATATGAGATAATTGTCTTAATTTCTTCACTACCTACAATAAAATGATAAAAGAGTAATGAATAATTTGTTTTATTACCTATTAAACCGAATGCATGAGTAGTGCTATTGTATTCGAATATTAATTTCTAACATTCTAACGCCGCCCAGAATAGCGACGCAAAATATTTATTAATATATTTACATTGAATGTATATCATAGATAGCAAGTTAATGAAATGAAATTATAATTAGATCATTAAGATTAATTAGTGATAAACAATATGATAATGATAAGCAAAGTGATAATGATAACCAAAATGATAATGATAATCAAAATGATAATGATAACCAAAATGATAATGATAACCAAAATGATAATGATAACCAAAACGATAATGATAACCAAGATGATAATGATATAACCAAAATGATAATGATGTTCTATCTTCTATGGCCCCACCATAATTCCCCTTAATCTTCTATGGCCCCACCATAACTCCCTCTTAATCTTCTATGGCCCCACCATAATTCCCCTTAATCTTCTATGCCCCACCATAACTCCCCCTTAATCTTCTATGGCCCCACCATGACTTCCTCTTTAGTACAATAACCCTCTGTGTCGTTAATTAAGAATGAAGTTGACCTATAAATGATGTAGCTCTTCTAAAGATATATGAGCTAATTATCTAATTAACTTTAGGTTTAGTTTTATATAATTGAGATAGTTATACATTAAAATATAGAGCCATAACAGTTGTACTCCTTAAATCAGTGTTTCTAAACTTTTCTTAGTATCGCCACCTAATTTCATTAATTAATTCTTTGAATACGTTGTAAGAAATAAACATCAAGACTCTATTAAACAGGATGGTTCACTATACAGGACTTCACTATAGAGGAGTTGTGCTGTATATTCACTATACAGGACTTCACTATAGAGGAGTTGTGCTGTATATTCACTATACAGGACTTCACTATAGAGGAGTTGTACTGTATATTCACTATACAGGACTTCACTATAGAGGAGTTGTGCTGTATATTCACTATACAGGACTTTACTATAGAGGAGTTGTGCTGTATATTCACTATACAGGACTTCACTATAGAGGAGTTGTGCTGTATATTCACTATACAGGACTTCACTATAGAGGAGTTGTGCTGTATATTCACTATACAGGACTTCACTATAGAGGAGTTGTGCTGTATATTCACTATACAGGACTTCACTATAGAGGAGTTGTGCTGTATATTCACTATACAGGACTTCACTATAGAGGAGTTGTGCTGTATATTCACTATACAGGACTTCACTATAGAGGAGTTGTGCTGTATATTCACTATACAGGACTTCACTATAGAGGAGTTGTACTGTATATTCACTATACAGGACTTAGAGGAGTTGTACTGTATATTCACTATACAGGACTTCACTATAGAGGAGTTGTACTGGGGTTACACTAAATACCGAATTACACAGAATTATACCGAATTACACTATACTCAATACCGAATTATACCAAATTACCCTATACTCAATACCGAATTATACCGAGTTACACTATACTCAATACCGAATTATACCGAGTTACACTATACTCAATACCGAATTACACCTGATTGCACCAAATTATACCGAATAACACTACACTGAGTACCGAATTACACCGAATTATACCGAATTACACCAAATTATACCGAATTACACATAATTATACCGAATAACACTACACTGAGTACCGAATTACACCGAATTTTGTCCTTGATCATTGGTCAGGATTTTTCGATATTAATTTAAAGTTATTACACTGCAATGATTATGGGCAATTAGGCTTCACAGCATTATCAATATCAAAATGTATGGTTACTATCTATTAGTCCGACACCCCATTAGCCCGACACTTTTGTAGTTTATTACTGATTTAACATCAAATTTATATGTCGTCCTGCCCGGTTATTAAATAGTCGATAAGTGTGCAGTACAACTAGCGGATACAAAAAACTACATTAAATGATGAAATCGGATGAGGGACAGCTTTTAATAATATTAGAATAAATTAGATAGGAATACATATAACATTAGAAAAATGAAATTAAGGAAAATTACTGAATTGTTTATATAAGTTATGTATATATATTATATGTATATATGTATGTAGTCTAGTACCTATACCTATTTAATCATAATTATTTCAATCGAAAAATAAAACGAGAAATAATAATACAGAAAGATGTAACTGTCGGACTGACTATTGGGGTGTCGGACTTTTGAGACGTCCCCAAAATGTATTAAGTCGTACCATTTTAATTTCTATAGAATTTTATTTGAAAAATTTAGCCCTTTCACTACGAATTAGACATATATGTCCCAGCATTTTAATATGTAACTTTCAATTGACAAAATTAAAAATATGTAAAATATTTACACCAAAATGCTTCAATTGAGCTCTGTCAAGGGGCTCTATCCTGAAACTGTCTGTGGTGAATGGAAAATGAACGGGGCCCGAACTGTTGTAATTAGGATTATGCATTGCCTTTTTTTTCATTTTTACCATGTTCATCATTTTTTAATACTTACTACTCGCAGTGTTAGAGGATAACGCTAGAGTAATACTCTTCAACTATACGAGGTCTTAGATTTTATGTTAGGTTTCATTTAGTATCACCTCTTCATTTTCCTCTTCCATCCGTGTGAGTGCAGCCACCAGTGCTTGTGTCCCGTTTCGTCACATTCCTTGGTAAGTGACTGCATTCACGGAGTAGCTTTTCTGAATCCATGAGCTTTGTCACCGACGGTGGTAGGTGACTTTGTTCATGGAGCCACTTTCCTTTCTGACTGCTTCTTCCAGTTCCTTGTATTTAAATTCCTTTTGACGTCAACGATATGGTCGAAGCAGACGTTTAACCCCTACTAAAATTAATTCCTATAGATGAGAATTCAGAAGACATAAACTCAGATACATCGATGACAAGATCTCTAGCTTTATTAGCATTTGGATTATCAGAAGATGGAGACACATCCATCAGTTGCTTCAGCAAGCTCTGCAACTCATGGCACTCACTAGAACTAGCCATGGTAAAGAAGACTTAGAAAACTAGCTAATATTTGAAAGAAAAGTCCAGGTGGGAAAAAGTCCATGTGGGGAAGAGTCCATGTGGGGAAGAGTCCGGCGGGGAATAGTCCAGGTGGGGAATGAAATTTATATAGAAATAACCATTGTGGAATCAAATCGTAATTAGGGAATAAGTAATTAGTGAATGAGTAATTAGGGAGCAAGTAATTGAAATAGTTATAATAATACTGGCAGGTAATTTTAAGTTAAAGATCGTAGAGAAAGGAGTGACTAGATACTTATACAATAGAAATTGTATAAAAACACTATACTAGACCAATAGATTGGAAGCATTATTCACATACCGTGTATAGTGGATTTGGGCCTGAATGGATAGGGATCCCGCCAGAAGTCGCCAGTCGTCTCATAGGTAAGGAGGGCCTAGCAGTCAATCATAGCTCGGTCTTCACCGTCGCTATAAAAGTCCTTTGTAACTTCTGGCATTGTGCTGTCTTACAAATTTACTATTATTTCAGAGACAGTTATGTTGCCTATTGAGAAAGAGTGTCCTTTTCACTTTGCCGTTAACACGGTATTTAACATCACTGTTAAATTGTTAGTGTTAAGGAAAGTTGTTGTCAACAGCGTGCGTTCACGCACGCTATTTTCATCTCTATCCTAGTTCAGATCCAAGATATTACCAGCAGAATTTCACATGCCAATGACCGCTGTTACACCTCGCATCACCTGCTGACTTCAACTGTTACTAGCTGCAAAATATCAAGGGGAAAATTAATGGGAATTCACTGGCAATGGAACAATACCCCAAAATATTGGTCCAGATTTTATCACACCATATACTGCAAATAATTGACCTGCCGGCAAATTTACAGATTCAGTTTAATTTTATTATATAAAGATAATAATATTTGATAAATAGGGGTTTCGGACAAACTTCAGAATCTTCATATGGAATAGTTATAATAAGTTGATACGTATTGAAAGAACATTGCAATTGGATAATGACCCATGAAATTAGCTTTGTCAACTTGTTTGAGTTACCAAGTGTCCCAAATATTGAAATGTTGGTTTATTAATCAATAATTAATGTTTTTTGTTCTACTTCTTGCATATAAGTTTCCTTATTATGTTCTTCATTGAGCACCAGACCTCCATAAGTGTGGAGCACTAGACTGACTACAGTCTCCAGCGGTGGCTAAATTCGAACAATTTGGAGGAATGGGGGCAACTGTAAACATTGTCGTACCTGTCTGGTTCTTTGGCACAGACACCAAAATAAGTTCTTGTCTAGCTATCTTCCTATTCTTAATGATAATACATCAGAGTTTATGAGTTTTTTGCCAAAATGTAGTAGAAATCACCATTTGAATCGCTCGGGGGCAACTGTTAATCATGTCAGAATTCACTCAAATTTCAGTACACGTACTTTTACTTGTCATATCAACTTTATTTCACTATTCCGTAAGTAATATCCAAAACGTTATTTTTTGGCCCACCCTACTGTATATGTGATTATGTCTTTGTTTTATTTAATTAGATCCCTTTTATACCTAGAATATTTGTGATTATTTTATTTAGAAATATAGTACCTAGTGTTTTTTAACGAGGATATTAGATACTTTAAGTGGGGGAAAAATGTTCAGATCATTTAATACAAGGGATGGTGAGCCTATATTGGAAGTAGGTATCCAACAAATGGCAGTTGGTTGAAATTAAATGCTAGGTCCAGTTTTTGACTCCCTGTTCTTGACGATGAATAGGAATAGCTTGAAAGCTAAAATATCTTTAAATTTTGATGACATTCATGAACACCTTTCATAAAATATGATATCTTATATTCATTCCATTCTCAGGTTTACCCCAAAGTCTATATCTATTATAAGTATTGATTATATTTATCATCGATATGCTAAGTATTGAACATGACGGAAACTTCCGTTCTGGGCCACGAACGTGCTAAAGTTTTTCAATGGTTAAAAATGTTCTATTGAGACTGCAATAAGATGCATAATAAAAAAATGAATTTCAGGAGATGAAGGGTTGAGCTGTTTTCGTCGTATCGTTTACAGGTAGAATAGTTTAAAAATCATTTCATGGTAAGTAAGTAATATTAGTTATTTACTGTAAAATTATTCTAAATCTGTCCTACATGCGTAAGTTACGATGAAAAAACAACTTAACTGAAAATAGCCTAGGGTTAGGAATGTTCATCTACGAACATTCCTTGGTAAGTGACTGCATGCACTCACAGAGTAGCTTTTCTGCATCCATAAGCATAGTCACTGACAACTACTTAACTGAAAATAGCCTAGGGTATTAAAAATTTAAAGAAAAAAACAGTAGAGATAAAATTTTAATTCTCAAAAAATTAAATGATTAGATATAATAATTTTGAAATATAATTTAAAATAATAATTTTGAATTATAATTTAAAATAATAATTTTCAATTATAATTGAATATAATAATTTTTAATTATAGTGAATATAATAATTTTGAATCATAATTTAAAATAATAATTTTCAATTATAATTGAATATAATAATTTTGAATCATAATTTAAAATAATAATTTTTAATTATAATTTGATATAATAATTTTAGCAAAATGATAACCAATGTGTAATTGTAAATAAAATTTTCAGACTAATCAGAGAGTTGGCTGTTCGCAAAGGAAGTTGAACTTGTTTGAATCACACTGAGCAGCAGTTGAGGGAAGAATGCCACCACGCGTGACTCCATACAGTACACCGCAGGAGGATAGTTTCGCAATACCGGAGTACCTGTACAACATTGGTGAAACCTGCAAGCGAAACATCAGAATAAGAAATGTGCTGATAGAGGGTGGTGTCTGATATTAATGTTGAAAAGTACTTATAGAAATATATTTACTTTCAATTAATTTATTGTTCATAGTATTTACTGCTCAATGAAGCTAAAAAGAAAATGTATTCTTGCACTCAGTGAGATGACTTCACTCAAATGAGAGAAGGAGGTATAAACTGTTGTAATTTGTTAGGGATTGTCTTAACTTTTAGATTTTACCATGTTTATCATTTTAACGCTACTTGCTGTTTTGAATAATAGAATATTTTCATTTACCTGAGCGTCATTATTCAGTGCACCGAACCTGCTGTTATTTTCTTCAAAATATGCATGTCCAAGCCACATAGAAAACTGGTAATGTGTAGGTCCTGAAGAGAAAATGTAGAAAATTAGACATTGTTAATTTCAATGTGTTTTTCAATAATTTTGATAATTTTGCTAATTTCAATAATTTTATCAATTGCAATAATTTTGCTAATTTCATTAACAAAATTTCATATTGTTAATGGGTTAACAATAACAGTATCTATTTTGGGCAATTTCACTCTCCTTTGTTTGGAATGTCTGACGAAGAATATAAGTGTTTCGAATTACGATTGTATTTTCGACTGCAATCACCAATTGTAAGCCGATAATCAGCAACTATAATTTCCGACTGGGAGATTTCTATTTACATGATTCTAACCTGACTTTTGAAGATTGAGATGGAAGGACTGCAAATCCTTTTCATCTTTAAAGGTGATCAGGCTGCTGGTTCTAAAGAAACAATCTCTATGTGCATCATTCCAATTCTTCTTTTCATTGCTGTAGTAGAGACACCTACCATGGACCAACTCGAAATTTTCCGAACAAGGTTTCTCTGCCTTAATTGGAGGTGATTCTGAAAGGTAGGAGAGTAATAAAGTTTATTGAGGATTCTATCGATTCTTTTCTTTTCGTCCTATAAACACCTTCTATAGATTTAAAGTAAAGAAGAAAAGTAAAAAAACTTTAAAAAGTTTTGTTGAGTTTGTAGCAGTCATAATTGCGTAATTGATTGTATTCGATATAATGAGAATATGGTTGGAATGAAACAGTTGGTAACAGCCAGTACTTTATTGGAACACACACAACATCCCTCCGTGAGAGCTAGGGAAACACTGAGCAAGTGCACACTGCACAACCACATAGTATATAGTAAAAACAATGGTACATCCTTAAGTAAGTTATATACCATAACTGAGACTGGCCGCTAGGTCGCGCTTTACTCCGTAATGGTAACAAGAAATAATAAACATAATAGTTAGTCTATTCATATAGACTAACAGAACACAAACGAATATGTATAATACATATATAACATTCCATTGTAGGTATACATTAGACAGTAGGTACATTAAATAGATGCAGTAAGTTTACTTCAACACCCTTCCTTAAACTTAAATTTCTAATATTTAGATGAGTCCTACATTCTTAAGTAGTTTAGATAGTTTGGGCCTTGGAAGAGGCTTAGTGAAAATGTCAGCTACATTTTCTTCAGTTGGTACATAGGTGAGGCAAATATTACCCTCTTCAATTTCTTATCTAATGAAGTGGTATTTAATATCAATGTGTTTACATCGCTGATGATGTACAGGATTTTTCGCCAGAGCAATAGCTCCCTGGTTGTCTACAAACAAATTTGTCGGCTTTTTAGTTTGAACACTCATGTCTAAGAGCAGTTGATTCATGAACTTTATTTCCTGTACAGCAACAGCCATGGCAACATACTCAGCTTCACATGAGGACAGAGCAACGCTATTTTGTTTCTTACTTTTCCAAGAGATCAAAGGTCCCTCATCACTTAACTTGAAACAATAGCCAGAAATGCTCTTCCTGTCCTCAGATGATGCCCAGTCAGAATCACAGTAACCGTACAAATTTAGCTCTTTTGACTTACAAAATTCAAAATTATAATCAATAGTGCCTTTAAGGTATCTCAATACGTGTTTGGCAACATTTAAGTGAGCATTTGTAGGTTTCTGCATGAATTGAGATAGCTTAGACACGACATAACACAAATCAGGTCTAGTACATGTCATTACATAAATTAAGCTACCTATAATCTCTCTGTAAATCCTAGGATTTTCTAATTCCTGAGAGTCATGATCAGTCATATTAGCAACACTAGGATCGCATGGGATCAGTTTTACTTTACAGTCTTGTATTTCAAATCTTTTCAACATTTTATCAATAGATCTAGATTGGTTAATCTTAATTTTACCTTTAGACATTTCAAAATCTATTCCTAGGAAATTTGATATTTGACCCAGGTCCTTCATTTTGAATGTCTTCTTAAGTGAATCCTTAATGCTAACAATCATTTGGTCATCATTTGATGCAATAACAATATCATCTACCCAAATAATGATAATAACAACTAGGTTTTCGTTATGCTTGGTGTACACACAATGGTCTGAATTGGATTGTTCGAGCCCCTGAAAAGTTAGAAAAGCATGAAACATGCTGTTCCAGTTCCTACCACTCTGCCTCAATCCGTATAAGGATTTCTTAAGTTTCCAACAGATCTTGTGTCCATCTTTACTCATGGTTGAAGTTGAACATCCCTCAGGCTGTTCCAAATAGATCTCTTCGTCCAGATTTGCATTGAGGTACGCAGCTTTCACATCTAATTGATGCAATTTATAATCGTTCTGCACTGCCAATTGAAGAAGTACCCTAATAGAAGTCATCTTGGCTGTCGGTGAAAAGGTTTCTTCATAGTCAATTCCTTCCGTCTGAGAGTAACCTTTTGCTACTAATCGTGCCTTGAACTTCTCTTCGTCGTTTGTTCCCAACTTTACAGAGTATACCCATCTGCTTCCTATTATCCTTTTACCAGCAGGAAGTGAAACACAGTCGTACGTGTCACTTTCCTTCAGAGCATCAAGTTCCTCATCCATAGCACGTACCCATTGTTCATTCTCATCAGATGATACAGCTTCTTTGTAGTTGCATGGAATGTTGGATACTCTATAGCAGTATTCAACTGAATAATTGACATAGTCACTATTACTGTAACGATTTGGTGGTTTCCGGTTTCGTTCAGGATATCGACGTTCTTCCACATTTGGAGTATCGTCAGGTATCTGTGGTGGTTCATCTCTTGTATTTGTGTCGATTATCATCGGTTCTTCTGGTTCATCACTTTCAACTTGGTGTTCTGATCTTGATTTTACGTTAAGAAATTGTACACACCGAATTTTCTTAATCGTACTTGTTTCAGGAAAGTAGACTTGATAGGCAGGGCTTCTTGTATCAAAACCAACAAACACCCCTTCTGCGCTCCTATCGTCTAATTTCTTCTTTTCTTGAACATATGCGAAACATTTCTCTCCAAATACATGCATCTTGCATAAGTTTGGCTTTCTAGACGTAAATGCTTCGTAAGGTGCCATACCAAGTCTACGGTTGAAGCATCTATTTCGTGCATAAACAGCATACTTTGCAGCATATGGCCAAAGTGATTTAGGTAGATCAGCTTCAATTATTAAGCATCTAGCCGTTTCGAAAACAGTTCTCCACGATCTCTCAACTGTTCCATTCTGGTGTGGGGAATGAGGTGCTGAAAACTCATGTTTTATGCAGTTCCTACGCAACACGGACTCGAACTCTCCACCTGTAAATTCAGTCCCATTGTCAGACCTCAAGCATTTAACGGTACCAAAAGGAGCAACATCTGATAGAAATGTCTCAAGAGCCCTAGAAGAATCATTCTTATTCTTAAGAAGGTGCAAATGAATAGCTCCAGAGTAATCATCAACAAAAGAAATACCATATTTATACCCCCCTTTTCCTACAGGGCTAATATTTCCTGTTAAATCGCAATGGACTAAATCTAATATTCTACCTGCTTTCCTATCTGGGTTACGATTAAATTCTTGAGTCATTTTACCTTTAATACATGTTTCACAATCATATGTTGCCTTACTATCAATTTGCATACCATCAACAACCTTTTCAGTTTTCAGAAGATCATTATTATTACAATGTCCCATAGTTTTATGCCAATATTCTAATAATCTCGATGTATGTTCACCGTTCCTGATGTTGTACAAGTAGTATAATTTATCTTCATTAGCAATATTGAACATTGTGCCATTAGGGGCCGTTAATTCAGCCTTATCATTTTCAAAAGTAAAGGTGGCACCTTTCTCAGTTGCGGCATGCACAGAAAATATATTCTGTGGGTAAGAAGGTACGCATAATGCGTTCTTCAAAATTAATTCACGCTCAATACCGTCAACATCGGAAATGGTTACTTTAGCATCTCCCTTACCTACTACTAAATCATTATCCCTACTTCCGTCCGCTAATTCAATGTAATGATTCTTAGGATTGAAATCTGGATAAAAATTTAAAAAGTTATCCTTCCTTATCTTTAATCATATGTGACGTGGCACCACAGTCAACAAGCAAAGAATTATCCCTAGAACTTAAATTACCATTAGAATTAATATTATTAATCCCTTCATAAGTAACAGTTTTCATAACAAAATCATTGTCTTCATTACATGCCATCATTTTGGATGATGCATTTCTCCTACAATCATTTGTATTATGAGACTTAATACGACAAATGGAGCACCATTTATTATTTTGAAAATTATTAGGTTTTTGAACACCTTTTTTTGATGGTAATTAGAAATGTATGGCCTTTGCCTAAATTTTTATTGCAATCTTTCTATCCTGTTGGCCGGCATCAGTAAAATAATAAAAATGAAAACTTTTTAATGATATACAGGTAGACCCGCATTTATTACACCCGAGTCTTGTAAAATCTGTAATAATTACCTTGCATGTCTCGATGATATTACAGTACATAAACATAGAAAACGAGATATTTTTATGGTGTTTATTTCACAGTAACTACAATAATCATCAATGGTATACTATTCAGATTAGCTAGGTAATTAGATGAACTATTGGTTCAGAAATTAGTATTTTATAGCAGACTATTTTTAACAGTCATTACCTAAATTGTATACATAATAATATGCAGGTATATAATATAATACTAAAAAAATTATATAAAAAATTAGCTAGATATTAGTAATTTTTAGTGTTACATTTAAATATTTAAACGTAAAAACGTCCGTGTTATCGGACTGTTTCACATTTTCACACATATACATATATAATAATAATTATTATTTACCTCTATTGTAATTACTTTAATTCTTAAGTATCCATACCCTGCTATTTCAGTTCTAAATTTTAGATACTCATAATTCATTAATTAATGCAAAATATTAAACGAGATAAATAACTTATAGATACAGTCAACCCGTTTAGCATATTTAATTTTATAACTGTAATCGATAGATAAACATTTTCATGTGTTAATTCATATACAGCTTAAATCACTATTATATTATTGTATATTTACACCTGTCTATCAATGTAATGGTGAAAAATAATATAAAATATATTCCATAAACACGAGATGTCCTAGACCCGAAATGGGTCTAGGACATTTCGTCCACGGACATATCTCGTCACGGACATTTTGTCCACGGACAATTCGTCCACGAATTGCTTTATTTTATATTTTAAAGTCCATATGGGATATATTTTATTTTATTTTTTACTATTACATTAATAGCCAGGTATAAATATATAATATTATTATAGTGTTTTAAGCCGAAACATTTCATATGAACACATAAAAAATGTTTATCTATCGATTACAGTTATGAAATTAGATATATGCTGAACGGGTTCACATGTTTCATTAAATTATATACCTCCTGTAATATTTTGCATTAATTAATAATGACAATAATCTTTATTGATACAAATATAAAAATACAAATGAGGATACATTAAAAATATATAATTTTCTGAATCAAGCTTGTTCTAATGGTATTACTGCTGTAGAGCAGCAAACTTTTCAAACAAATCGATAACATGACATTAACACCAACAACATAACTACATTCCTAATACAAAAAGAAAATCTGGATTATTTCGACCAACATTTTTATAATTACTTTTATGAGTACCCAAAATATGGAACTGAAATTAGAGGGTACTAACAAGACTAAAAGTGGAAACGTATAAGAAAGAGAATAAAATAATTACAAGAGAGGTAAATACTAATTATTTCGAATGCTTTTATCATGAGTCCGAAAATATAGAACAGTCCGAAAACACGGGTGTGTTTACGTTTATATAATATAACGTAACACTAAAACGTACCATTATCTAGCTATTTATTTTTATATCACATTTAATTATCAATCAATTGTTTTGTATAATATTATACTATATATGTATATATTTTATGTAGTCACTGTTGAAAAAAATTCTGTCATAAAAGACTATTTTCTGAATCAATATTCAATAGAAAAGCCTTTGTATATTAATATTGAATACTGTTCCTGATTCAGATCAAGTTAATTTTAATTATGTATCAACTCCCTATATTAAAGGTGTATCAGAGAAAGTGGGCAAATTATTAAAGGAATATAAAATAAAACTATCAAACAAGTCATCTAATACACAAAGGAAACAACTATGTAAAATGAAGGATAAACGGGATAAACTGAGGAATTCACAGGTGAGGAACTAGATTGCACTGACTGCAATACAAAATATACAGGAGAGACAGGACGGGAATTAGAGATAAGACTTAAGGAACACCAGAGAAATATTAGGAATCACGATCAAAATTCTATGATTTACAAACATTTAGAAAATACAGGACATAATGTTGAAATTTTAGTTAAATGTATTACACACTCGTTATATGTTTAATATTAATTTCCTGTTAGACTAGCTCAGCTATATTAAATTACCTATTGTTTCAATAACCATGTATTACTTTTAATGAGAAACGGACGTAAGGTCTAAAGTCGATTACACTTCCGTCGAGGGTTAAATACCACTGCTTGTAGCTTCTGAAGGCAGTCGGTTCTTTACATTACTCTGTGAGGGATGTGTTCCACTCATCTCTCAATAGACTTCTAATTGTATAACATATTTACTCTTTAAATAAACTCTATGTCTTAACGTTGTTAACCAACTGTTATTTAACCTAATTCTAACAGGTTATGGGCCCAGTGAACGATAAGAGTTTATAAATCAAATTATGTTTAAACAAATTAGAAGTTTATAACAGTAATAAAAACGAAGTGCAGTGAAAAAGTGTTAACCTATATGAAACATATCACTCAAACGCTTGCGTAAGCATATCGTGTTAACGCGCTAATGAGGTCAATTATAATGATTGCTCTAGCGAAAAATGCACTTGTTTTATAATATAATTATTTAGTATTTGTGCGGAAGAGGTGTCAAGAGAGGTCACAAATTACCTTTAAATCTGTGACCTTATCCTTTGGTAAACAGTCTTTCAACAAAAGGTTCTTGCGAACTAAGACTTGTGTTGCTGTTCCAATTAAATATTAATAATTATATTCAGTGAAGTTATTCTTATGAATTAGAATAATTTTAAAACATCAAATTCAGTTAAACAGTAAATCAATTTAACTGCTGTGGTTGTTTATGTTTGTTAAAGTATTGAATGATAATAAATACTTTCAACAAAAGGTTCTTGCGAACTAAGACTTGTGTTGCTGTTCCAATTGAATATTAATAATTATATTCAGTTATTCTTATGAATTAGAATAATGTTAAAACATCAATTCAGTTAAACAGTAAATCAATTTAACTGCATTGGTTGTTTATGTTTGTTAAGTATTGAACGATAATAAATACTTTGAAAACATGTCTTCAAATAAGTTACAGGGGATTGTTCCCCTAGACGGAAATAATTACCCTACATGGAGGATACAAATGAAGATGTATCTCTTACGAGAGAAACTGATGGATTTTGCTGATGGATCTAAACCAGTTCCAATTGATTCAGCTTCAACTGAGGCGAAGAATGCCTATGCTAATAATTATAATAAGGCTCTGGCAGATATAGTACTATCTATTTCACCGGATCAATTGTACTTAGTTGGACAACCGACGGATCCACACGCTGTCTGGACTACCCTTCAAGAAACGTTTCAGAAAAACACGTGGGCTAACAAATTTCGTCTGAAGAAAAAGCTCTACAATCTAAAATTGAAGTCTCCTGAACTACTCGATTTTCATTTGAAGGAACTAACTGAAGTTTTTCAAGAGCTTGCCTTGTTAAATCAAGTGATCAGTGAAGAGGATAAAGTTATTTGTCTCCTGTCTTCACTACCAGTGCCGTTTGAAGTGCTTGTCACTGCACTTGAAGCTCAGACAGACATCCCTAACTGGATTACCGTAGCTGACACACTCCGGAGAGAAGCTGAAAAGAATGTAACCTTTGATGAATCAATTTCATCTAAGATTGAGAGCCCTCAACTGAGTGAGACTCCTACCTCTCCACTGGTGTTCCATTCAGAAGATTCAGAACCTGCTGGACCTGAGAATCAACCTCCTGACGATAATCCTCCAATAATCCTCCCTGAGGCGCAACCTGTACCAGCTATCAGTCCTAATGAGGATCTTAGACGATCGTCTAGAATTCGTCGAGCTCCTATTAGATATGGTAGTTGGGAGTATGATCATTTTGAGGAGGAGGAGGAGGGTTTATTAGTCAATGGGAATATCAATATCGAACCTAGGTCGGTATCTGAGGCTCTTAATAGCGGTTCTGAATCCTCTAAATGGAAACATGCCATGGAGAGGGAATTAAATGCTTTTGAGAAACATAAAGTTTTTGAACTCGTAAAACCTACCTCAGATTTAAATATAATTAAATCTAAATGGGTGTTTAACAGAAAAAAGGGATCTGATGGTAGAGTGGTTTCATATAAAGCTAGATTAGTCGCTCAGGGTTTTTTACAGAGACCTGGAATCGACTATGATGAAATTTTTGCTCCTGTAGTGAGATTTGAATCGGTGCGAACCATGTTATCTTTAGCAGCTAACCAAAAATTATTTGTACATCACTTGGATGTCAATTCTGCCTTTTTGAATGGGGATCTTAAAGAAAATGTTTATATTAGACAGCCTCCAGGCTATGCTATTCCAGGAAAAGAAGATTTAGTATGTAAACTTAATAAATCTATGTATGGATTAAAACAATCACCCAAATGTTGGAATGATGCGTTGGATGCATATCTTAAATCCTTAGGCTTTATTCAGTCCTCTTGTGACTCTTGTATATATGTTAAATTAATCAATAACTCTCCATGCTTCATTTCTGTGTATGTAGATGATATTATTGTAGCATGTAAGAACTATGATGATCTGACTAAAATCAAGATTGATTTAAGTGCTAAATTTGAGATGAAAGACTTAGGAAAATTATCCTAATTCTTAGGCATAAAAATCGTACAAGACGAAAATAAAATAGCCCTAAATCAATCTTCATTTGTCAACGAGTTATTAGATAGATTTGAATTCAATAATTGCAAACCTATTTCAACCCCTGCTGATGTTAATTCCCATTTGGAACCAACTACTGATGAGTGTGAACTAGTAGACAAAACTAAATATCAGTCAGCTGTAGGTGCCTTACTGTATCTATCTACTAAAACTAGACCGGACATAACTTATGCAGTTGGAAATGTCGCTAAATTTTGTTCCAATCCAAACACTAAGCACTGGTCTGCAATTAAGAGAATATTTAGATACCTAAAGGGCACACCGGATCTTGGCATTACATATGGTAATGAAGATTCTGAGTTGATAGGTTATTCTGATGCCGACTGGGCAGGAAACAGAGTTGATAGGAAAAGTACTTCTGGCCAATGCTTTATGTTAAATAATTCCATTATTTCTTGGCGCTCTGTGAAACAGTCATGTGTTGCTTTATCAACAGCTGAAGCTGAATATGTTTCCCTCTCTGGAGCCTCCCAAGAAGCTGTATTTCTAAATAAATTACTATTAGATCTTAAAGTACCAAATAAGAATCATATAGTTTTGTTTGAGGATAATCAGTCAGCTATTTGTATTGCTAAAAATGCAAAAAATCATCCTAGATCGAAACACATTGATATTAAATTTCATTACATTAGAGATCTTGTTGCTTCAAACACAATTAAACTTGTGTATTGCCCCAGCGAAACTATGCTCGCTGACATCTTCACTAAACCGTTGCCTATTGATAGATTTACCAAATTAGTTGAATTAATAGGCTTGAAAAATATATAATGTCGTGTGAGGAGGAGTGTTGAAATTTTAGTTAAATGTATTACACACTCGTTATATGTTTAATATTAATTTCCTGTTAAACTAGCTCAGCTATATTAAATTACCTATTGTTTCAATAACCATGTATTACTTTTAATGAGAAACGGACGTAAGGTCTAAAGTCGATCACACTTCCGTCGAGAGTTAAATACCACTGCTTGTAGTTTCTGAAGGCAGTCGGTTCTTTACATTACTCTGTGAGGGATGTGTTCCACTCATCTCTCAATAGACTTCTAATTGTATAACATATTTACTCTTTAAATAAACTCTATGTCTTAACGTTGTTAACCCACTGTTATTTAACCTAATTCTAACACATAAGGATATGAAATGGGATGACGTCAAAGTTTTATGTAGGGCTAAGGAAACTCACACTCGTTTATTTGTAGAAGCTAGTTATACTTTAGTTGATAGGAATAATGTGAATAGGAGTTTAGATGTACCAGACCAATACAAAAGTGTGATTAGGAAAATAATTCAGTGATGTAAGATAATATGTTAGGTATAGGCCAGAGTGGAATAATAACTCATTTCAGATTGACTAGTAACTCTGTTAGGAATTTAGAATGAAGAAAAATTACTCATTTTAATCCTAAAAAATGCAGAAATCTGTAAATTATTTTATCAATTTCAACTCTGCAGTGAAAACTAATGTAAAATAAGTCATTTAAGCATCACAATTGGGCTTGTTGTGATGATGAACATCACTAATGGGAATGCATGAAGTTAGGAGTAACTCTGTTAGAATTTATGTTTTCCAGTCTGGGGTATAGGTAGATGATTTTAATAATTTTCAGTTTTTGTATTATCATTGGATTTATTTTATGTTATAATTTAGGTATGTTTTTATTGATTAATATTAGTTTCTTATTAATTCTCATCTTGGTGAAATTACTTTGGGTACCTAATAATATAAGTAGATTGCTCTAATAATTTTCAGCTTACAATTATTATAGACTTTTATATTTGTTCAATATTATTTATGATTTATTTTTAGTTTCTTACTAATTTACGTAGACAGGCTACTTGTTAGGGGCATATAATAAGCACATTTTGTTAGGTTTCTCTTGCAATTATTATTTTACTTGAAAATGATCCAAGAAATCGGATCGAAATATCGAGTTATTAAACTTTAAGAAGCCAGCAGAGTCATCAATTCCCCACTATGAATAATCCTGGCATCCAAATCTTCAGAAGAATGAATCAATATTGCTTCTTATAAGCTAATCTGAGTACTAATATTGATGTTTATGGTAGTTATTGTTAAAATACACAGCAAATAATTCTAGTTATTATAAATATTGAAAAATGTTTCCGTTTTCTATCTTTATGTATAATAATATCTACGAGACATGACTAGCTATTATTATAGATTTTATAAGACCGAAGTACAATAAAAGCGAGGACTACCTGTAATCATTAAATAAAGTATTCAGTTCAATTATTTTCCTGTCGCCGGCCAGTAAGAGCAGGAGAAGAAGATTGCGATAAGAATTTAGGCATCGATTATCAAAAAAGGGTGTTTTCTACTTTTATATTGCAGAATATTATAAATAATTTATAATAAACAATATGTACACTACACAGTATAATTGTAATACAAAATAAAGCATTTCGTGGACAAAATGTCCGTGCACGTACGCTAACTAATTACTTACCAATACTGAGTGAGAGTTAATCTATGGTTATACTTTAATGTTATTAATTCATTCACTTTCATCACGGAACTTTCATCTTTACGATAAGCTAGTCGTGTCCTCAAAACGTATACAGGTATCCCCCGCTTTAATTACCAAATCATAACTCAGTTTAATTACCAAACGGTAACTAAAGCGAGGAAAAGTAACAAGAAATTTATAATTGTCACTCCTTCATTATATATCTCATTTTCTATGAGTTATAATGAAAAAACATTTTTTAGAGTTAGAGTACTATATAAGCCTATTATTAAAGTGAGGATGATTTTTTGAAAAAATCGGAAGCTTGAAGAATTATGGATTAATTTATTACAACCCTTGTTTTTCTTTTCATTATTAAAATTCGGTTTCCACGGAACAAATATATTATTAATAAAGTGTTTCAGTGTTTGTGACTGTGATGTAAGTTTAAAGGTCCTCTCCAGACTCCGGGGAAAGAAATGAGTTTAATACATAATATTAACCCAACAAACATATGAATGTCGATTCGATGCCGTTTGCTGTCGAATTCGTAGCGCTAACGGTGGGTATCGACTTAGCAACCATTTCGACTCATAGTAGATATCTGAATGTCTGTTTCTAAATGATATCTGAATTTACACTTCGAGTAGAAAAACTAAAACCGATACATGGTTTTAACAGCATCATCTTGACGTCGGCATGTCTGTTTCCAAACGATATCTGAATTTATACTTCGACCAGAAGTGCGAAAACAAATACGTAGTTTTAAAAAAATCGTTTCAAATTTGGAAATTCATTTTCTTATCTTCCTGTTTTATAATACGTATAGAAATGTAGGAATTATTTCTATTCAATTGGATTGTATCTTTCTATATGAAATACGTAGTGCTCCCTTTAAACTATTCCCAATAATTAATACATTTATAGGGGACAGCGCCAGTTGTAAAAGTACGATTGAGCATTGACACGCTAGTGCGATTGTGAACGGGATCAACGTAAAGTAAGAGATACTGGAACATCGGTTGTTAAACAGTGTTCCTCCAGTACCGTGAAAACGAAATGGATAATTCTAAACTGCTTATTGTAAATAAGCCCTGATGGGTTCCTGAAGCTGTATTTGGGAATAGAAGAGAAGCGGGTGGCATCCCTTGGGTCCCAAACTGTTGTAATTTGTTATTTTATGTTTAATATGTTTATCATGTTTTTAACTCTCCGTGCAGTTTTAGAGGATAGCGCTAGGGTTATGCTCTACAATTACGAGGTCTTATATTTTGTGTTAGATAAGCTCGTAGATTTCATTTACTATCACCTCTTCATTTCCCTCTTCCATCCTTGAGTGCAGCCACCGGTGCTTGTGACCATTTTTGTCACATTCCTCGGAAAGTGACAGCATTCACGGATTAGCTTTTCAGCATCCGAGACTTTGTCCATGAAGCCACTTTCTTTTCTGACTGCTTCTTCCAATCCCTTGTATTTCATTTCCTTTTTGACGTCAGCGACATGGCCATTGATTCCGAAGCAGACCTCTACTAAACGTAAATAATTAAAAGTTGATGGGCTATTTAACATGTTCCATTTTAGAGTAAATTCTGTGTTATCGGACGGTTCCACATTTTCGAATATGTAAGAAATAAATATAATAATTATCATTATTAAATTCTTACTTAAATTGGTATCCATGATACCAGTACGTAAAATACAAGTATAGAAATAAAAATCAATACATAAATAATTTTTCTACGTAAAATGCTGAACCCCATATCCGATAACTTGAGCTTTCACCTAGTGCCAAAAGCTGCAAATGAGACGATTAAAATTCAGTGATTCCCATTATAGATTATTAAACTTGAAGTGGTAATCGGACTCAACAAATCTATATAAAATAACCATTATTTAACTTTTATTTCAATTGGTATCATACCTTCAGCTATTATGTTACTATATTAAATAGTAGTTAAATATTAATGATAATATTTTCCTTTATCACGTGTTCGAAAATATAGACCCTAATAATAACTTGGAACATATACCCTACTGCTAAAAATATTTCACAGAGCACAAAATTCCTGTTTGTTCATTGTACACAATTATTATATAAGTCAAAATATCAAACTAATTACTCAACTATTATGACCTATATTTACTGAGTGAGAGTTAATCTATGGTCAAATTTTAATTAATGCATTCATTACTTTGAACTTTCATCTGTATTCTAAGCCGTGGCCTCAAAACATTTCCTTTAATTTGAACTCATAGAGAACGAAATTTTTAAGTTGTTACAATTATATAAAAATTTGACCAACTCGGTTACTATTTGTAATAAGAATAAGTTGTGATTTAGGTTATAAAAGCGGTGCTTGCCTGTATTGTTCTATTCACTTTAAAATATCTTCAAGTATCTCCGGGTCGTTTAATATCAATTTTTTTTTCTAGTCAAATGCATCCACGGTGGCAAAGTAACAGAGCTACATGCACGACGACGGTTGGACCCACGAACGATACCCGGACACGTCACTTCATTTCTTCCCATTTAATTTATATATAACATTATGTAACATAATCAAATTGGTATGCATCTAAACGTACAGTACGTTATATCAATGAAGTAAGAGTTTTCTATTTTAATTTATTTATTTATTGTATGCAAGTGGATATAGTTTCGAAGCATATTAGATATATAATTAGGCGTCTGTTCGATGGAGAATCCCTATGTATGTTGGATGTCGTAGTTTATCTTTCTATTCAACGCTGTTATAACTTTATCGCTTCGATGCCAAATTAATATACTTGATATGATGCGGTTTAGCGGTGCAAACGGATATCTGATTGATGTCTTCTTGATGTCACCATGTCTAATTTGTTACTGGTATTCGATGTCGGAAGAGAGGTTATACAGAGTCGTTTAGACATCGAATAGATACATTCATGTTTGCTGGGAAAGAACTAAGGTCTAAGATCATTATTCCGAAAACTGCATACAATTTGGTTCAGTATATATTTTATTATTTACTTTTAAAGTTTTTAATACTGTGTGATCAACAATCGAGCGAATCTCCAGCCAAAAACAAACAATGCGTTTTTGGCCTTCTTTTAAGATATTAATTGTTTCTAATAGTATATAAATGTTTCTATAATAAGTTTATCTGAATTTGAACCTTTAAACGAATAATAAGTAGAATTGTTAAACCAAATACCTAGTTGACAATCAAAGCAAATGGTGTACATTCTTCTTCTTCAGACTGAAAATTAGAAAGTCGGAAGTAAAGCAGGTTTTGTAGAGTTTGGATTATAAAAATCATTAAAAGCATATAAAATTAAAAGTATGCTATCAAATTTTATGGGGTTTGCAGTAAAATGATAAGAAATATTAGCCTCGTTGATTTAAGCAAGCAATAAAAAAAATTGCTTGGAGGGGACCTTTAAAGTTGCATCATCCACCATTGATGTATAAGGTGATGGAGGAAAGTGATGTGGTACTGGGAAGATTGGAGGAAAATTACAGGAGATTGATTGAGGAGGGAGACATCCCTGAAGGTTGGAAAACCACACGAACTGTAATGGTGCCAAAGATACGGAAACCAACTGTATCAGACATGAGGCCCATTGCCATAACAGATATCTCCTACAAGATACTGATGGGAACCCTGAGAGAGAAGATAGAGGGACATGTGTTTGAGAGTGGAATGAGGAGAGATGAACAGGCATGTATACTGGTAGTTATAAAATCTTCAGACCGGTTTGTTATTTGAAGTTAATTATTTTGTGACTTTGAAATAAAACAGTGTCATTGGATATTTCCCATCTGCTCAAATGTTTGTGGTTTTAGAATGGTTGTTTGACAATAATATTTATTGCTTTAAGAGAGTGAATAAGAGTTTCAAACTCTGTTACATGTAATGCATTTGGTGAGGGTAATTAACCACCTACTGTTTTCTCTAAACCAGAGGTTCTCTGTGGTTTACTTTATAGAAATAACGAGCTTTTGAGGTTTCATGTATCCTAACGGATTTCAAGTTTGATGTTTCTTTTCTGTGAGAAAGTAATTAGTTTAGTCGGAAATATAGGAGGAGTTATTTTTGAATTGGCCAGTTTCTATTAGTTGAGGGTAGACTTAGGGACAGCCTACAGGAGGGTTGAGAACCAATCGGAATTGGAGAAGTGAGATCAGCGGCATCTTACGTTTGGATTTGGGTGGAGTTTTAGATGAATCTGGGGAGTATATAAGCGGTGGATTGAGATTATGAAGGAGTCCTACTCTGTCTGTCGTCACTCTCTGCTTACAAGAGTGTCTTAAGTAGTTTACCGGTCTGGATAAGACCCCGGCGGGGTGAAGTCTTCTCTCACCCCAGCCAGGACTTAGTCGATGAAGATCTCCGCCCGTCATAGTGGTGGAGATAGGATCCTTAGCAAGTGGTTGAATCTTGCAATTCAATGGATCCCAGCAGCAGAGGTTGTATTCCTTACGGCAGAGTCAAAGCCAAACGAGACAGGATGTGGGAACCAAGAACTGAAGTCTATCGCAGAATAACTTCTGACGTTGCAGAACAACTTCTCATGTTGCAGAGCAGACATTCAATAAGCAGTAGGAGTCTGAAGCCAGAGTCACCATCATAGTACCGTGATTTGCACGAGTTGTCGTCCACGTCAATTGACAAAGCTCCAGTGGAGGACTTCAGCCGTTCCCAATACACTAGTACAGTGGTTCCGAAGAGTTTCCAGCCGCATCAACTCCATTAGAAATTCAGTAACCCCATCCGTAGTTCCTCAGTGATTGTGTCAGTGTTTATTCGTGAAAAGTATACTCTCAACCTCCAAAGCTTGACCCATGTTGTAAGTTAAACTCCTCCATAGGTAGAAATTTGATTAATTGAATTAAATGTACGATGTATATGTAGGATTTACTATTTCACGAACCTTTTGTCTGATCGATTACTTAATTAGAGTACACCTAATTTAAACTATGACTGTGTTTCATTTAACTTTGTTATTTTGGTACGATATTTGATTTGATGCTATTTAATGAAGTGAAGATATTGATGATTATTATTGACAAGTAACGTAAACAGTAAATTAAACAAATTGATTATTCTTTCTAGGGAGAATCGTAACCCACGTAAATAAATGCCCGCTCGGCACTAATTAATAACCACGCTACCATGTGAAAGAAAGAACTTAAATACTGGAAATATTGAATATGACTAATGAATTTTGAAATGCCTGCCCGGCAAGAGAAATAAACACCCCCCCCCCCCCCTCAGGGCTCCGAACATACATGCAGGATTCACGGCAGGGAGCAACATTGTGGACAACTTGTATGTGCTACAGGAGTGTGTGCAGGAGAAATACAGGAGGAAGGAGATGATGGTTGTTGTTGCAGTTGACTTCAAGAAGGCTTTTGACTCTGTTAGGAGAGAAACAATTCTGGAGGTGCTGAAGGAGTATAGGATACCAGGGGAGGTGCTGGAGGTTTTCAAGAGGGTGTACTGTGAAGATAAGACAAGAGTGGAATTGGGTGAGGATAGGCATGTGGAGATAGAAGTGGAAAGCGGGATCAGACAGGGATGCACAGCATCAACACTTCTGTTCAAGTTGCTCACCTATAAGATGATAGAGGCACTGAGGAGACGGATTGAGGGGGTGAGGATTGGAGGAACGCGTGTTGCATGCCTGTTCTATGCTGACGACGGGTTGATACTGACGGGTTGATACTGAAGTTCAAAGTAATGAATGCATTAATTAAAATTTGGCCATAGATTAACTCTCACTCAGTAAATATAGGTCATAAATTAATAGTTGATAATATTAGAGGTTATTTAAACTCTGCATTGAACGTTTTTTCAGTTTTCTATTAGAAAACTGAAAAAAACTTCAACGCAGAGTTTAAATAACCTCTAATATTATGGATTTCCCATTGAGTATGACTCTTTTCAATCAAATTAATAGTTGAGTAATTGGTTTGATATTTTGACTTAAATAATTGTGTTTCATTGAACAAACAGGAATTTTGTACTCTGTGAAATATTTTTAGCAGTCGGGTATGATAATAGCTGAAGGTATGATATCAATTGAAATAAAAGTTAAATAATGATTATTATATATAGATTTATTGAGTTCGATTACCACTTTAAGTTTAATTATCTATAATGTGAATCACTGAATTTTAATCGTCTGATTTGCAGCTTTTGGCACTAGATGAAAGGTCAAGTTATCGGATATGGGGTTCCGCATTTTACGAAGTAAAATTATTTATGTAATAATTTTTATTTCTAAACTTATATTTTAAGTACTGGTATCATGGATATTGGATAACAATTTAAGTAAAAATTGAATAATGATAATTATTATATTTATTTCTTACATGTTCGAAAATGTGGAACCTTCCGATAACACAGAATTTACTCTAAAATGGAAGATGTTAAATAGCCCACCAACTTTTAATTATTGACGTTTAGTAGAGGTTTAACGTCTGCTTCGGAACCAAAGACCATGTCGCTGACGTCAAAAGGAAATGAAATACAAGGGACCGGAAGAAGCAGTCAGAAAGGAAAGTGGCTTCATGGACAAAGTCTCGGATGCTGAAAAGCTAATCCGTGAATGCTGTCACTTTCCGAGGAATGTGACAAAAAATGGTCACAACCACCGGTGGCTGCACTCAAGGATGGAAGAGGGAAATGAAGAAGTGATAGTAAATGAAGTCTACGAGCCTACCTAACACAAAATCTAAGACCTCGTACGTAATTGTAGATCATAACCCTAGCGCTATCCTCTAAAACTGCATGGAGAGTTAAAATCACTATAAACTTGGTAAACATAGAATAGACAATACATAATCCAAATTACAACAGTTTGGGTCCCAAGGGACGCCACCCCACTTCTCTTCTATTCACCAAAGACAGCTTCAGGAACCCCTCGGGGTTTATTTACAGTAAGCTGTTTAGAATAGATTCAGAACAATAAATGCACTGGCCTTCGAAAAATCACTTGATTGGTTATCCATTCAATTTCACGGTACTGGATCGGAACACTGTTCAACAACCGATGTTCCAATATCGCTTACTTTACGTTGATCCATTGTTGATCCTTTCCATTGATCCATCTATAGCGTGCCAATGCCCGATCGTACCTTCACAACTGCCGTAGTCCCTTGTAAGTGTATTAATTATTGGATGTAGTTTGAAGGGAGCACTACGTACGTTATATAGAAAGGTACAATCCAATTGAATAGAAATAATTCCTACATTTCTATACGTATTATAAAACAGGAAGATAAGAAAATGAATTTCCAAATTTAAAACGATTTTTTTAAAACTACGTATCTGTTTTCGCACTTCTGGTCGAAGTATAAATTCAGATATCGTTTGGAAACAGACATGCCGACGTCAAGATAATTCTGTTAAAACCATGTATCGGTTTTAGTTTTTCTACTCAAAGTGTAAATTCAGATATCATTTAGAAACAGACATTCCGATATCTACTATGAGTCAAAATGGTTGCTAAGTCGATACCCACCGTTAGCGCTACGGATTCGACAGCAAACGGCATCGAATCGACTGGGTAGAGATGAGCTGCCACAGAGTGTTGATTGGTAAGGGATATTGGAAGGGAGTGGTGTTGCCGAGAGTGCTGTATGGCTCGGAGGTGGTGAGAATGAGGGTGGAGAATATACGGGAGATTCAGAAGCAGGAGAATGCAGCCATGAGAAGAATGCTGGGAGCACCAAAATGGCCAACAATAGCTGGAATGAGGGGTGAAGTTGGCATTAGCACAGTAAGGAGCAGGGTGGCCAGAGGAAGAATTCAGTATGCGAGAAGAGTGGAGCAGGGAGATAATAGGATGCTGCGGATGATCATGGGAAGCAGCAGAGAAGGCAGAAGAAGTGCCCAGCAAACATGAATGTATCTATTCGATGTCTAAACGACTCTGTATAACCTCTCTTCCGACATCGAATACCAGTAACAAATTAGACATGGTGACATCAAGTAGACATCAATCCGATATCCGTTTGCACCGCTAAACCGCATCATATTAAGTATATTTAGCATCGGAGCGATACCGTTATAACAGCGTTGAATAGAAAGATAAATTACGACATCCAACATACATAGGGATTCTCTATCGAACAGACGCCTAATTATATATCTAATATGCTTCGAAACGATATCCACTTGCATACAATAAATAAATAAAAATAGAAAATTCTTACTTCATTGATATAACGTAGGTACTGTACGTTTAGATGCATATCAATTTGATTATGTTACATAGTGTTATAAATAAATTAAATGGGAAGAAATGAAGTGACGTGTCCGGGAATCGTTCGTGGGTCAAACCGTCGCCGTGCCTGTAGCTCTGTCACTTTGCCACCGTGGATGCATTTGATTAAAAAAAAATTTTCATATTAAATGACCCGGAGATACTTAAAGAAATTTTAAAGTGAATAAAACAATACAGGCAAGCACCGCTTTTTTAACCAAAATCACAACTTATTGTTATTACAAATAGTTATGAGTTGGTCAAATTTTCATATAATTGTAACTCCTTAAAAATTTCGATCTCTATGAGTTCAAATTAAAGAAAATGTTTTGTAGCTACGACTTAGAATACAGATGAAAGCTCTGTGATGAAAGTTCAAAGTATAAGTAATGAATGCATTAATTAAAATTTGACCATAGATTAACTCTCACTCAGTAAATATAGGTCATAATAGTTGAGTAATTAGTCTGATATTTTGACTTATATAATTGTGTTTCATTGAACAATCATGAATTTTGTTCTCTGTGAAATATTTTTAGCAATAGGGTATATGTTCCAAGTTATTAATAGGATCTATATTTTCGAACACGTGACAAAGAAAAACATAATAATCATTATTTAACTACTATTTAATTAGTAACATAATAGCTGAAGGTATGATACCAATTGAAATAAAAGTTAAATAATGATTATTATATAGATTTATTGAGTCCGATTACCACTTTAAGTTTATTATCTATAATGTGAATCACTGAATTTTAATCGTCTCATTTGCAGCTTTAGGCACTAGGTGGAAGCTCAAGTTATCGGATATGGGGTTAAGCATTTTACGTAGAAAAATTATTTATGTATTGATTTTTATTTCTAAACTTGTATTTTACGTACTGGTATCATGGATACCAATTTAAGTAAGAGTTTAATAATGATAATTATTATATTTATTTCTTACATATTCGAAAATGTGGAACCGTCAGTTAACACAGAATTTACTCTAAAATGGAACATGTTAAATAGCCCATCATCTATAAATTATTTACGTTTAGTAGATGTTTAACGTCTGCTTCGGAACCAAAATCCATGTCGCTGAGGTCAAAAGGAAATGAAATACAAGGGACTGGAAGAAGCAGTCAGAAAGGAAAGTGGCTCCATGGATAAAGTCACGACGCTCATGGATGCTAAAAAGCTACTCCGTGAATGCTGTCACTTACCGAAGAATGTGACAAAAATGGTCACAAGCACCGGTGGCTGCACTCATGGATGGAAGAGGGAAATGAAGAGGTAATAGTAAATGAAGTCTACGAGCCTACCTAACAGAAAATCTAAGACTTCATACGTAATTGTAGAGCATAACCCTAGCGCTATCCTCTAAAACTGCATGAAGAGTTAAAAACATGATAAACATAAAATAGACTATACATAATCCAAATTACAACAGTTTGGGTCCAAGGGACGCCACCCCACTTCTCTTCTATTCACCAAAGACAGCTTCAGGAACCCCTTGGGGCTTATTTTCAATAAGCAGTTTAGAATAGATTCATAACAACAAATGCACTGGCCATCGAAAAATCACTTGATTGGTTATCCATTTCATTTTCACGATACTGGAGGAACACTGTTTAACAACCGATGTTCCAATATCGCTTACTTTACGTTGATCCATTGTACAATCGCATTAGCGTGCTAATGCCTTATCGTACCTTTACAACTGCCGTAGTCCCTTATAAGTTATAAGTGTATTAATTTTAAAGGGAGCACTACGTTATAGAAAGGTACAATCCAATTGAATAGAAATAATTCCTACATTTCTTCACGTATTATAAAACAGGAAGATGAGAAGAAAATGAATTTCAAAATTTGAAACTATTTTTTTAAAATTACGTATCTGTTTTCGCACTTCTGGTCGAAGTATAAATTCAGATATCGTTTGGAAACAGACATGCTGACGTCAAGATGATGCTGTTAAAACCATGTATCGGTTTTCGTGTTTCTACTCGAAGTGTGAATTCAGATATCATTTAGAAACAGACATTCCGATATCTACTATGAGTCGAAATGGTTGCTAAGTCGATACCCACCGTTAGCGCTACGAATTCGACAGCAAACGGCATCGAATCGACATTCATATGTTTGTTGGGTGAGTGATGGGAGGAGACTAGAAAGTGTTGGCAGTGGGCGATGGTGGGAGAGGAAGAGCTGAAGGAGATGAGCGGAAGTGAAGTGAAGAGTGGCCAGAGTGGTGGAGGCTGAATGGAATATGGAGATGGAATCATAAGAGTAGTCTGAGGATATACAGGAGGTTTAAGCTGGAGATGAGAGAGGAGGACTATGGTGGGAGCTTGGAGGCGCGTATTTGGTTCGCTGCTAGAACCAACTGCATGAGACTTGGCGACAGAAGGTGGGGAGAGAGTAGGGAGTGCAGGCTGTGTGACTTTGAACTTGAGGACCAGCAGCACTTTGTACCTACTCGGTTGTGACAGGCTGGAGGAAGTTAGGAGAGAGGCAGTGGAGCTACAGAGACAGAGAGTGATGGATAGAGAGGAGGTGATGGGATGTTTTCTGTTTGGAGAACAGGGTGAAGCGGAGAGGAGAGGTATAGTGCTGAGGATGTGGAGGGCGAGAGAGAGGATGATGAACGTGGAGGAATGAAGAGGTAGGATGACGGAAGCGGACGAATGAATGGAACATGAATCTGTGTTGCAGGAAGAAGACTGCAGACCTGACAGCAAAGGAGACCTCTGCATATATACCTCATTGGACATTGGACATAAAGAAGAAAGAGCTCTTTGTTTTTCCGCCTTTCAATAATTATTGCTGCTTACCAACCTTAGCACAATTTTTATATAAAATTTGGTAGACTTTTCATTTGACTAGGTATTAAATGGATGAATTACTGCTTATGAATTTATTATAAAGAATATTTCAATATGGGAACTGTTGCAACAGAATTATCTAAGCTATGTAGGATATGTGCCAAAGAGTTTAGTGAAGGATATGAAATATTTGAGGAAACTGAAGAAAAAGCTTCATTAGTTATATTGATAAATAAATATTTACCAATTACAGTAAGTAACTTTATAGCCATTTTTAATCAATTAATACTATTATTAAGCTTAGTTGTAGGTCTTCATCATTTCATGTATAGCTCCAGTCTGCAGAATTTGGAACATTTTTCCAAGACTCTGTGGGAGTTTTTGATTGAATTTTTAGAAATTGGAGATCTCTGCGGGAGATCTTGAATTAATTCCTATGTTACCATTAATTTAGCTGCGGGAGATTTTGAATTAATTCCTATGTTACCATTAATTTAGCTGCGGGACCTGTCTGGAAAACTGCTTAGGCTAACAGACGAACTCTACTAGTCTGCAGAATGTGTCTCTTCTACCGCAGAGATTTTAATTTGAGAGACAGTTACTCTCTGACTCTCAGTAGCAGATTCAGAATCTCCCGCAGCTAAATTAATGGCAACATAGGAATTATTTAGAAATCTCCCGCAGCTAAATTAATGGTAACATAGGAATTAATTCGAGATCTCCCGCAGAGATCTCAAATTTCTAAAAAATCAATCAAAAACTCCCGCAGAGAGTCTTTGAAAAATGTTCCATATTCTGCAGACTGGGAACTCTATATGCTAAATGCTGCGGATTATACAATTTTTAGCAATTTACCATTAATTTTTGAAGTCTGTAAAACTTCAACAGAGTAATTAGTTCATCAGAAAGCACCTATTTTTCCAGACTGGCAGTGCGGGAGATCCAAGTAAATTAGTATGTCTCATAAACTCACCATTTGTCTCTCCAGCTCTCTCCAAAATTCAACAAATTCTCTCCAAAATGATCAAATTATCCAAGTAATAAAGCATGTCCAAACTCACCATCCAGTCTGTATTTCGTGGTAAATTCCACCGACATATCGGTGGAATTTTTCCCCTTCGAAAATAATATTCTGACAAAGTCGGTGGATTTTTAGCTATTTATTCCTATATTACCATTAATTTTCGGTGGATAATTAGGGAAAATGTTGGTGGATCAGCAAAATTACTGGAAATTTATGGTGGATTTTTTCAGCTATTTGAAAAAGTCAGTGGAATTTTGTGCACCAAATACAGACAGGCTCACCATTTTAATGGCGAGTTTGTGACAGTTATTTTGAGCCCTTCAATTGCAAATGGCGAGTTTTATCTATTTTTCTTCTATGCTACAATGTTATTTTGGAGAGAATTTATGAAAATTTGATTATTTTGGAGAGAATTTGTTGAATTTTGGAGAGAGGCTGAGNCTGGAGAGACAAATGGCGAGTTTATGAGACATACTATTTTACTTGGGCTACAATGTTATTTTGGAGAGAATTTATGAAAATTTGATTATTTTGGAGAGAATTTATTGAATTTTGGAGAGAGCTGGAGAGACAAATGGCCAGAGTGGAATAATAACTCATTTCAGATTGACTAGTAACTCTGTTAGGAATTTAGAATGAATAAAAATTACTCATTTTAGCCCTAAAAAATGCAGAAATCAGTAAATTATTTCATACATTTCAACTCCGCAGTGAAAACTAATGTAAAATAAGTCATTTATGCTTCACAATTGGGCTTGTTGTGATGATAAACATCACTAATGGGAATGCATGAAGTTAGGAGTAACTCTGTTAGAATTTATGTTTTCCAGTCTGGACAAATGGCAAGTTTATGAGACATACTATTTTACTTGGCAAATTATCATAAATTCTCTCCAAAATAACATTGTAGCATAGGAGAAAATTAGATAAAACTCGCCATTTGCAATTGAAGGGCTCAAAATAACTGTCACAAACTCGCCATTAAAATGGCGAGTTTGGACATGCTTTATTAGTTATTACTTGGCGGGAGAACCGGGGAGATTTTGAATCTGCTGCTGAGAGTCAGAGAGTAACTGTGTCTCAAATTTAAATCTCTGCGGGAGAAGAGACACATTCTGCAGACTGGGTATAGGCTATAGCTGACTGCTGAGCAGCCAACTGCCAAGTAAACCAGTCTGTATTTCAATTTTTTCTTCTTGAGAATAATATTCTGTATTCTGGCAAAGTCGATGGATTTTTAGCTATTTATTTCTATGTTACCATTAATTTTTGGTGGAAAAATGGGTAAATTGTTGGTGGATCAGCCAAATTACTGGAAATTTATGGTGGATTTTTTCAGCTATTTCAAACAGTCAGTGGAATTTTTTGCACCAAATACAGACTGGCAAGTAAAATATTATCCAAGAAATAAAACATGTCCAAACTCGCCTAATTCCATGGAATACACACTAGGAGTAGGAAACACCTAAACGGACAGGAACGGATGGAACGGAGTCAAATATGTATGTTGGACTTTAGAGAACTGTTTGCATCATTTTCAATTCTCAAGGAGGACCAGGAGGTTATATATTGCGCCCGCCCATCGGCCAGTCTGCAGAATGTGTCTCTTCTCCCGCAGAGATTTTATTTTGAGAGAGAGCTACTCTCTGACTCCAGTCTGTATTTCGTGGTAAATTCCACCGACATGTCGGTGGAATTTTTTCCCTTTGAAAATAATATTCTGGCAAAGTCGGTGGATCTTTAGCTATTTATTCCTATGTTACCATTAATTTTTGGTGGAAAAATGGGTAAAATGTTGGTGGATCAGCCAAATTAGTGGAATTTTATGGTGGATATTTTCAGCTTTTTCAAAAAGTCAGTGGAATTTTGTGCACCAAATACAGTCTAAAATGTTGGTGGATTAACTAAATTACTGGAAATTTATGGTGGATTTTTTCAGCTTTTTCAAAAAGTCAGTGGAATTTTGTGCACTAAATACAGACTGGCTCTGACTCTCAGCAGCAGATTCAGAATCTCCTGCAGCTAAATTAATGGTAACATAGGAATTAATTCAAAATCTCCCGCAGCTTAGCGGCAGATAATTTAATGGTAACATAGGAATTAATTCAAGATCTCCCGCAGAGATCTACAATTTCTAAAATTCAATCAAAAACTCCCGCAGAGAGTCTTGGAAAAATGTTCCATATTCTGCAGATGGATATTGGCCCCAGTCTGTATTTCCCCCTTTGAAAATAATATTCTGGCAAAGTCGGTTGATTTTTAGCCATTTAATCCTATGTTACCATTAATTTTCGGTGGAAAAGTCGGGAAAATGTTGGTGGATCAGCCAAATTGCTGGAAATTTATGGTGGATTTTTCAGCTTTTTGATAAAGTCAGTGGGATTTTGTGCACCAAATACAGATTAGTATATTGCCTTAGAACACTTGCATGAACACCAAAACGGATTACGGAGTCTAATATGGATGTTAGAGTACTGTTTGCATCATTTTAAATGCTCTTAGAGCTTATTAAAGAATGAATAGTTGCATTAACATATAAAGAGCTTAATAAAGAAAAACGTACTTATTACATGAGTAAAAACGTACTTATTACATGAGTAAAAACGTACTTATTACATAAGTACAAACGTACTTATTACATTAGTACAAACATACTTATTACATTAGTACAAACGTACTTATTAAATGAGTAAAAATGTACTTATTACATAAGTACATACAAACGTACTTAATACATGAGTAAAAACGTACTTATTAGTTATTACATGAGTACAAACATACTTATTACATGATTAAAAACATACTTATTACATGATTAAAAACATACTTATTACATGAGTACAAACGTACTTATTACATGAGTACAAACGTACTTATTACATGAGTACAAACGTACTTATTACAACAACATACTGGTAGTCTTTCCCATTACATGATACATGCACTGGTTGTGACTGTCTATTTTTATCTGTCTATTCCTATCCGTTAATTCTTATCTGTCTATTCCCATCTGTTAATTATTATTTGTCTATTCCCATCCGTTAATTCTTATATGTCTATACCTATCCGTTAATTCATATCTGTCTATTCTCATCCGTTAATCATTATCTTTCTATTCCTATCCATTAATTATTATCTGTCTCTTCCTATCCGTTAATTCTTATGTCTATTCCTATCTGTCTATTTTTATCTGTCTATTCCTATATCCATTAATACTTATCTGTATACATATCTTTCTATTCCTATCCATTAATTATTTTCTTTCTATTCTTATCCTTAATTATTATCTGTCTATTCTTATCCGTTAATTCTTATCTGTCTAATCCTATCCGTTAATTCTTATCTGTCTATTCCTATCCATCAATTCTTATCTTTCTATTCTTATCCGTTAATTATTATCTGTCTATTCTTATCCGTTAATTCGTTTCTGTCTCTTCCTATCCGTTAATTCTTATCTGTCTCTTCCTATCAGTTAATTCTTATGTCTCTTCCTATCTGTTAATTCGTATCTGTCTATTCCTATATCAGTTAATTCTTATCTGTCTCTTCCTATCCACTACTTCTTATCTGTCTCTTCCTATCCGTTAATTATGATCTGTCTATTCTCATCTGTTAATTATTATCTGTCTATGCTCATCTGTTAATTATTATCTATCTATTCTCATCTGTTAATTATTATCTGTCTATTCTCATCTGTTAATTATTATCTGTATATTCTCATCTGTTAAAAGAATTATCAGACGAGCGGATCCTTATTTCTGTATATGTAAGAAAAAATATCTATTAATTATTTTTTAATTCGTTGTTTTAATTATCATTATAGGTATTTTTTCTTACGTGTCCGAAATTATGGAACTATCCAGTAACTCTGAACTTACCCTAGCAAAAAATGTACCGCTTGAGAGGCTAACTGTCCTAAAGATATACCATTAAAATGTATGTAGAATGTCTCACCTGGAAAATAGTTTCTTTGTAGTTATTAAATAAGTAGTCTCTTTTTGTTGATATCAGTTTATTAATAACACAATGATCATATCTGAAATACATAAACGAAAGAATTAATTTTAATGTAAATACACTCAGGTTGGCCAGTTATGGCACCTAACTATTGTAGCTCAAACTTAACAGAAAGTAATGAACTACAACCAAAGATTAATGAGTTAAATAATGGTCTGAGAGGCTGTGAGATTGTACACATATTATATGCATGTTTATCCATTATCCATATGTACAAAAACACGACCGATAGCACTATATATATCAGTGGTTCCCAAACTGGGGTCCGCGGTCCCCTAAGGGACCGCGAAGGGTTTCTAGAGGACCGCGAGAGGTTGCCACCGCTTTCTTCTATACAAATACCATGTGACAATAACCAGTGATCTGTCATGGATGGTACCCAAGTTCACATGTTGCCTCACATAAATAAAACGCTTACAATCAGAGTAAAGTAATAAGAAAATTATTCACAGTGCATTTAATATTTTAGGTATGCATCTATCTGCATTTAAGTGCACAAAAAAGTACATACATACGCTAAAACTGTAGGTATCAGGTATGCGTTTTCGAAATTGTTTCTTTGCTTTGACATAATGATGCGCGTCTATAGGGGGGTTAGGGGAAAATTATGATATCTGAATGAATTTTTAATTGTTCTTCAATGGTTTGCAATAAAATGATCAATGCAATTCTGAATCTGTTTTTTGTTAGTTTATAATTACAATAATTAAAAGTTGGATATATCCTCATTTACAGACTAATATAATCCATGTATTATATATAATTCTTAATATAGAAAAATTGCGAAGCTTCAATAAAGTCATATTATGACACTTTTAGGTTTTATTGAGAAATATTTTGTATCTATTTTATTTCTTTATGAAAAATTATTGCGCAGCATTTTAAACTTCTATGCAAGTATTTCAAATTTTACTGCGCACTTGCACATCTTAATGAGAACACTGTTTGTAATGTAAACGTTACCTTTATTCATTGAACCTAATTCCCTTCTTTTTATTATCCATTCATGTTGTCTATTTTTTTCTAATGGTAAATTTTTAGAATTTATGTTCAAATAAGGGGATCATCCCACTTTCAAAACTTTTTCTTAAATATGCATCCTAGAACTTGAAATTTGATACACACATAAAACGTCGAATGAAAATGTTTTGTTCCTGGTAAAAATCACAATTTGTTCATATGAAAAGAGATTTGAAAAAAATCGTGACTTGAGGGGATGCAAGAAATGTATCTCCACCTCCAATTTATACGGTGATGATATGGTTATCATTGAATGCTCAGAGACTTGAGCAAAAGAGTAGTCTAATTTTTCAAAATTAGAAAATTTAAAACATTTTTTCCGAATATTTCGTACTTGTGACGCCATGACTTTTGATCGAAGACTAAATGTATACAAAAATTAAGAACCGCTCGTCTGATAATTTAATTAACAGAAGAGAAGAGACAGATAATAATTAACGGATAGGAAGAGTCAGATAAGAATTAACGGATAGGAAGAGTCAGATAAGAATTAACGGATAGGAATAGACATATAAGAATAGACTTATAAGAATTAACGGATAGGAATAGACAGATAAGAATTAACGGATAGGAATAGACAGATAAAAATAGACAGTCACAACCAGTGCACATATCATGCAATGGGAAAGACTATCAGCATGTAGTTGTAATAAGTACGTTTGTACTTATAAAATAACTTAATAAGTAGGTACGTTTGTACTTGTATAATAAGTACATTTGTACTTATGTAATAAGTAAGTATGTCTACTTATGTAATAAATACGTTTTTACTCATGTATTAAGTACGTTTGTGTGTATTTATGTAATAAGTACGTTTTTCTTTATTAAGCTCTTTATATGTTAATGCAACTATTCATTCTTTAGTAAGCTCTAAGAGCATTTAAAATGATGCAAACAGTACTCTAGCATCCATATTTGACTCCGTTCCAGTGTTCTTTAGCATTATATAACCTCCTTGAGCATTGAAAAGGATGCAAACAGTTCTCTAATATCCATATTTGGTTCCGTTTCGGTCCGTTCCGATGTTCATGCAAGTGTTCTTTAGCAATATATAATCTCTTTGAATATTTAAAATGATGCAAATAGTACTCTAACATCCATATTTGCCTCCATTTCGGTCCATTCCGGTGTTTCTATTTACCCTTTGTCTCTCCAAAAATCATCAAATTATCCAGTCTGCAGAATATGGGACATTTTTAACATTTTCTGTGTGAACAATCCTTAATTTCCTCCTATATTTTTACCATGTTACAGTCTACAGAGTATATCAGTTAAAGCCAATTAATTAGCTTAGATTTCAAAAGGTCAAAACTCAGATATGTCTAATTGGCCCTGTCTGTATTTGGTGCACAAAATCCCACTGACTTTTTCAAAAAGATAAAAAATTGGCACGCAACTGTCTAAAATTTGGAAAAAAGGAAATTTCAGAAATTATAATTCAATTATATAGTTTGTTATCGGATGGAATTATATGTTGGCGTGATAGAAACGTGAGGCACGCTGCTTATTGAATAGATAACACAAATTATATATTAGCGTTACGATATCAATTGTATAGTTTAATACACATAATTCTGTTGAAAATTAAACTATGATATCGTCACTCTGATTTTTATTTTTATTTTTTTTCACTAACTAGCATGCCGCACACTTTTATCTCGCCAATACATAATTCCATCCAATAACAAACTATAGGTACAATTGATATCGTCATGCTAATTTATATTTTCAGTTTTTTTTCACTAACTAACGTGCCGCACATTTCTATCATGCCAACACATAATTCCATCCAATAGTAAACTATACAATTGATATCGTCCGTCTAATTTATAATTTCTGTTATTTTTTTATTTAAGCAGCGTGCCGCACGTTTCTATCACGCCAACACATAATTCTATCCAATAGTAAGCTATACAATTGATATTGTCACGCTAATTTATAATTTTTGTTATCTTTTCACTAAGCAGCGTGCCGCACGTTTCTATCACGCGAACTCATAATAATTCCGTTATCAATAAAACTATGATATCATCACACCAATTTATATTTTCAGTTGTCGTTCTAGGTACTAAGTTGCATGACGCACGTTTCTATCACGCCAATACATAATTCCGTTAACAATTAAACTGATATGGTCACGCCAATTTATTTTTTCAGTATTTTTACACTAAGTTGTGCACTGCACGTTTCTATCACGCCAATACATAATTCCATCCAATATTAAACTATACAATTGATATAGTCACGCTAATTTATAATTTCTGTTATCTTTTCACTATGCAGCATGCCGCACGTTTCTATCACGCCAACACATAATTCCGTTATCAATTAAACTATGATATCGTCACGCCAATTTATATTTTCAGTTGTCGTTGTTGGTACTAAGTTGCGTGACGCACGTTTCTATCACGCCAACAGATAATTCCATCCGATATTAAACTACACAGGGTGGTGCAATAAAAGGAAACCCATTTTCAAATGAGTTTATTTAAAAACAATTAAATCTAAAATAATTCTAAAAACACAGTTTTGTTCGTATAGTTTTTCTGCATCTTTCATGAAAATCTGTTAAACTTAAAGCTAAAATTAAACATCCTGCAGCGAAGTGAAAAAATATAAATAAAAAGGGGTTGCGCAAGGATGAAAGACACAAAAATACTTCATAATAGATATAATTTATATCCATATGGTGTAAATAAAAATTAAATATTTTTTCTTCATTCAATTGACGTTTCGTTTATTAACTCCTTCATTCATGGAAATACTTCTTCATCACCAATCATGATGTCTTCTTCAAAACGAGCATATCTTTGCAGAAACCATCTTGAGAAATTTAGACTGTGAGGTTAATCAGTTCAAGAGTTTGAGTTTTACATGCTTCTTGAGAGGATGATATCTCAAATCGTGTTTAACAATTTGGTGAAATGTATCTAGTGATGTCTAATTCATTCATTCTGATTGATAATTTTGGATTCTCAATAAATTTTTCATGAATAAGATTAATGTTTTCATGTGTTCGTTCTGTTCTCCTGCAACCTAATCGTTTTTTGTTCTAAATAAAGTGGTTTCTAAAGTTTTGAAATTATTAACATTAGTCAATATGGTTTTATGCTTAATGAAAATCTTTCCTGAAAGCTATTTTCAAAATGAGGTTGAACCTGTTTAAAACTTTCAGTATTTAAAAAACTTGTCACAACAAAAACTCTGTTTTTTTGAAAGATTCATTTTGAGGAATTAATTAAGAGATACAAATTAACGGCGAACTGATTTTACTTAAAGTTTAATATCAATTTTATATCAAACATCAATTCTCAAAGGATAATTAAGGTTTCCATAGTTTTTTAGTTGTTACAGAAAATAATATAATTTAACGATTTTACATCCATATGAAATGAAGAATGCCTATTGTGATTTTTTTCGTATATTTCGCATTCGCGCAAGCCATTTTTATTTACCTTATTTTAATTCACTGCAGGTTGTTCAATCTTTGTCTTAACTTCAACAGATTTTAACGATAGATGCTGAAAAAGTAAAGGAATATGAGGATGTTTTTAGAAAATTTCTAGCTTCAATAGTTTGTAAAATAAACTAGTTTGAAAATGGGTTTCCTTTTTTTGCGCCACCCTGTACAATGGATATCGTCACGCTAATTTACATTTTCAATTATCGTTGTACTAAGTTGTGAGACGCACGTTTCTATCACGCCAGCACATAATTTCGTTAGCAATTAAAATATGATATAATCACCCTGATTTATATTTTCAGTAGTTACTCACTAACTAACGTGCCGGCACGCACGTTTACGTAATCCCATTCAATAAAAAATTCTACAATTAATATAGTCTCACCAATGTATATTTTCAGTTATCGTTGTACTAAGTTGTGTGACGCACGTTTCTATCATGCCAACACATAAATCCATCCAATAACAAACTATACAATTGATATCGTCACGCCAATTTACATTTTCAATTATCGTTGTACTAAGTTGTGTGACGCACGTTTCTATCACGTCAATACATAATTCCATTCAAAATTAAACTATGATATCGTCACGCTAATTCCTATTTTCAGTTATCTTTTCACTATTAGCATACCGCACGTTTCTATCACGCCAACACATAATTCCATTCAAAAGTAAATTATACAATTGATATCGTCGCTCTAATTTATAATTTATGTTATCTTTTCACTAACTAGCGTGCAACACGTTTTATCCCGCTAGCACATCATTCCGTTCAAAATCATATACAATAAATATCATCACGCTAATTCATATTTCCAGTTATCTATTCAGTAACTATATATAGCGTGTATCACATTTTTATCACATTCCATTCAATATTATACTATACAATTGATATTGTCACTCTAATTTGTATTTTCAGTTATTTTTACTACGTAGTGCGTAGCATGTATCTATCACGCCAACACATTTTTCCATTCAAAATTAATTTATACAGTTGATATTATCATGCTAATTCATATTTTCAGTTATCTCTTCAGAAACTAGCGTGAATCACGTTTTTATCACGTCAACACATAATTCCATCCAATAGTAAACTATACAATTGATATCGTCACGCCAATTCGCATTTTCTGTCATCATTGTGCTAAGTTGCGTGATGCACTTTTCTTTCATGCTAACACATAATTCTGTTCAAAATTATTTATTCAATTAATAGGTATATAGTCACGCCAATTTATATTTTAATTTCACTAACTTCCCATTAAAATTAATGGGTTATCAATATTGAAGAATATATTTGAGTCAAAATAGTTGAGTCAAAATAGTTGAGTCGAAAATAGTTGAGTCGAAAATGGTGGAGTCGAAAAGAGTGAGTCGAAAAATTTGAGTGAGTGTTCACGTTAATTCCTTTTTTTCCTCAATTTAGACAGTTGTGTGAGCGTGCACGCAAATTCCATTTTCTAACGCAATTTAGACAGTTGTGTGAGCGTGCGCGCAAACTCCTTTTTTGTCCGCAATTTAAACAGTTGCGTGAGCGTGCATGCCAATTTTTCAAAAAATGTCTGCGTCTTAGAAAGTTGGGTGAGCGTGCACGCAATTTTTATCCACATTTTAGACAGTTGCGTGAGCGTTCATGCCAAGAAATTTCATAAAATTCCACTTTTCCATATTTTAGTCAAATTAGTTGCGGGTCGTGCACGCAAATTCCTTTTTCCGGCTTTTAGACAGTGGCGTGAACGTGCACGCTTATTCCGATTATTAATTCATTTCCGTCTTTTAGATACTGCCGAAAAAAATCCACCATAAATTTCCTTTAATTTGGCTGATCCACCAACATTTTCCCAATTTATCCACCGAAAGTTAATGGTAACACAGGAATAAATAGCTAATAATCCACTGCCTTTGACAGAATATTATTTTCAAATGGGAATAATTTACCACGATATACAGACTGGAGGAGAAAAATAGATATTTCTCGCCATTTTCAATTGAAGGGCTCAAAATAACGGTCACAAAATCTGTGTATTTGATGCACAAAATCCCACTGACTGTATTTGGTGCACAAAATCCCACTGACTTTTTCAAAAAGCTGAAAAAATCCACCATAAATTAATTAAATTTCCAGTAATTTGTCTGATCCACCAACATTTTCCCAATTTATCCACCGAAAATTAATGGTAACATAGGACTGAAAGTCAGTGGAATTTTTTGCACCAAATACAGACTGGACTTTGAGCCCTTCAATCGCAAATGGTGAGAAATATCTATTTTTCTCCTATGCAACAATGTTATTTTGGAGAGAATTTATGATAATTTGATCATCTTGGAGAGAAATTTGGTGATTTTTGGAGAGCTGGAGAGACAAATGGAGAGTTTATGAGCCATACTATTTTACTTGGAGCAGCCTGAGCGACCCAGTCCCACCACAGCCATGTTTCAAAGTATCAATTATGAACAAAGTTGCCAGTAGATAATCTTTAGATCATTTCTAAAAACATCTTCAGATCATTTCTTTCTAAAAACATCTTCAGATCATTTCTTTCTAAAAACACCTTGGTATCATTTCTTTCTAAAATTATCTTTAGATCATTTCTAAAAACATCTTTAAATCATTTCTAGAAGGAAAACTTTAGATCTTTTCTAATAACATCTTTAGATCATTTCTAAAAACATCTTTAGATCTTTTCTAATAACATCTTTAGATCATTTCTAAATAATATCTTTAAATCATTTCTAAAAGAATATATTTAGATCATTTCTTAAAGCATCTTTAAATCATTTCTAAAAGAACATCTTTAGATCATTTCTAAAAACATCTTTGTTTCATTTCTAAAATCATCTTTAGATTATTATCATCATTTCTATAAACATCTTTAGACCATTATCATCATCTTCTGATCATTTCTAAAAACATTTTTGGATCATTTATAAATAAGATTGCACTTTTTGTCAATACTGTTTATTATGTGTAAAACAATGATGATATCTGAAACACAATCAATCATGAAATAAAATAGGTAATATATTAAACAGAATGTTTTCCTCTAAGACTAACATGTAGATGGTTAATAGATATAAATAAAAGGACATGAAATAAATGATAATAAAGTATAACTGAATCCTAAGTATTAAATAAACAGAGCCTAGGAGAAATGAGGTAATGTTCTCACTAGCAAATTGACTAAGAGTACTGTGCTTACTGGTTAACATTTTTCCTACACAAATATACCTAGATGACTTGGAAGGCAGTCTAATCAATTTCGATCATACAATGCTCTATGATCCTCTAATTTATGAAACATCTTTGGATCATATCTAAAATTATCTTTAGATCATTATCATCATCTCTAAAAAGATCTTTAGATCTAATCATCATTTCTAAAAAAATCTTTAGATCATTTCTAAAAACATTTTTATATCATTATCATCTCTAAAAGGATTTTCAGATGATAACTAAGAACATCTTTAGATCATTTCTAAAAGCATTTTTGGATCATTTCTAAAAACATTTTTGGATCATTTCTAAAAACATTTTTAGATCATTTCTAATAACATCTTTTGATCATTATCATCATTTCTAAAAAAATCTGTAGATCATTATCATCATCTATAAAAAGATCTTTAGATCATTACCATCATCTCTAAAAAGATCTTTAGACCATAGCTATCTAAGAACATCTTTAGATCATTTCTAAAAACATCTTTGATCATTTCTAAAATCATCTTTAGATAATTATCTCTAAAAGGAATATTTAGATATGTCTAAGATCATCTTTAGATCATTTCTGAAAACATTTTTGGATCATTTCTTAAAACATCTTAGGATTATTTCCAAAAACATCTTTTCTAAAGTTTCTAAAAACATATTAAATGAGTTAATTATTTAGATCATTTAATTAGATGATTTAGATCAGTTAAATTAGATCATTGATCAATTAAGGGGACTGACCATGGTTTTTGAAAACTTTTTATTAATGAAGCTATGGTTCTGAAACTTGGTACCCATATGAAAAATTGAATTCCCTATCGTTTTTGTTTGTGACATTTTTTCGATTCAACCCATAGAAAACGAGTTATTCAAATTTTGAACCGTTTTCCGACCCTTTTTTAAAAAGCCTAAGGCTCAATTTTGGTTGAAGCTACGGCTTCTTACATTTGATTCTCCAGAGGATGGTCTAGAACTGTATGTGAGTTTTGTTCGAATTTCTAATTATTTTTTAAAATATTAAATTTTTTTTTTTAATTCAATATATCTAAAAATATTTTGAAATTTGAACAAAACTCACGTTCAGTTCTGGATAATTTCCTTGAGATTCGAATGCAAAAACCGCAATGCGGTAGCTTCAATCAAAATAAAGCCTTAGATGTTTGAATACCAAAATTTGTAGGTATTTTGAAGTGCCTCAAAATGGCATTCGAAGTTATTGGACGACCGACCAATTAAAAAAAAAATTATTAATGAAGCTACGGTTCTGAAACTTTGTACCCATATATAAAATTGAATTCCCTATCGTTTTTGTAAATGACATTTTTTCGATTAGACCCATATAAAACAAGTTATTCAAACTAACAGAACGCTATTTACTTTCTCTAAATACCAAAATAGGATAAAATTTTTCAAAATGACCAATTATCATTAATTTCTCCATAATAACATTGTATGATAGGCAAAAATGAAATATTTCTCTTCATATGGAATTGAAGGGCTAAAAGTAGCTAACATTAACTTGCCAAAACTTCAGCAAAACAAACTTTTGTTGTCTCTGACTTCATCAAACCATGCTTAATATTTATATTAGGGGGATATTGGAGTTTTAATGAAAAATATCTTTTAATATTGCCAAACTTTATTTATCATTGTTTTTAGTCTTTTTTTATTGGGCTTCTTCATCAGTGCATGTTCCAAAAATATTTTGAGCCTTTTGGACAACTTGATGTATCATCAATTTATCAAATGATTATTAGGATTAAAATTGATATTTGGTAAATGTTTGGCACATTAAAACATAAAAGATCTGTGAATATGAACAATCTCCTACCTATAAAGCTTATGAATTAAATGATTACTGTTTAGTGTTTACAAAGGATTCTCAATGAATTTAATTTTTTACATTAGCTACACTAATTGGAGATTTAATATGGTACTTGATAGCTAGATATCAAGCCAGATAAAAAAAATATATAAAATCCAAATAATCAGGTATCAGAAATGTATCAGAATTTTTTTTATTTGGATATAATAGGAATCATTAAATAGTTTGGTATTGTCCTATCACATGCGTTTCAGAAGTGCCAACCAAACTGTATTTCACCTTTTAATAAACACTTGATATTGATAGGTGATTTATCACCATATTAATGAAAAGATATATTTTTTGTTTATTTATCAGTTATCCCCATAAACATGGCAATGAATGCTCTACTCTTAAGCTTAGGCTGCATTCAATAGATCTCTAATAAATTGTTTGCTTCGTTGAAATAGAGTGCCAGTTTGTATTTGATGGTAAATTGCCTGACATCTCAGTGTAATCTTTAAAATTTACTTGAAAATAAATATTTTAGTAGCTACTAATGGTATGATTGAAAATTATATATATTTTCTCAGCAATTCATCTTCAAATTGCATGATATTCGATAAATATCATGCTAGCTATTTTAGTTGTTTTGTTATATGGTACTTAACTTTAATTTTTTTTCAGATAGTCAATGATGCCAAGTATCCATCTCAAATTTGTGAAACTTGCCACTCTGGTGTTGCAGCATCAGTTGATCTCATTGATAGAATGGTGGAAGGGCAGTTGATACTGAGGCAGGTAATCATCATTGTGAAGTTAGATGACTTCATTGGATATTCTGATTTTCATATTTATAAGAGAAAATGCATTACCTATTAGCTAATATATTGTGTAACAAAGATCAATAATATTTCAATATTATTTAAAGCGATGAATTATCAGAAATATTGATCAATATTTTATGAATGGACATATTGAGTTTTCTTCTTTATAATGATGTGGCATCATCTACGTCTGGAAAGGATAACCTTTTTACATAATTCAGGTGTTATTTTCAACTCTTCTTGGAATTCTCCCACAAAATCTTCTTACTGCTATGTAGAATGACTCACTAGTTTTTTCTCCAATGATTTCAGAACAGTTTTCAATAAAAAAATCAGCTGGCTTGGAAAGAATGATATTTTGAATGTTGAAGAATCTTATCACCCATTGGACTTTGTTACATATAGCTAGTGTCAGGGCTGCGGAGTCGGTACATAAAATGTTAGACTCAGACTCCTTTATTTTGAATTTATAGACTCCAACTCGGACTCCTTTATTAAGAATTTCTCCGACTTCTCAACTCCAATTCCAACAAACAGTTTTACATTATTTTCATAAGCAATATTGAGTTATTTGAATGTTTAGACTTTAAATATTGATTTAATTCATATTTATGAGCAGTTATTAGTTCTTATGAGATATCTAACATGATGAGCAACAAATAAAATGGATCTAAATTTTTGTCACTTATGTCTATAGCTTAGAGTCGGAGTTAGTACAAATTTTCGACTCCTGACTCCACCTCCACCAAAAGAAGCTTTGACTCTGACTCCATAACTTCCACTCCACAGCCCTGGCTAGTGTTATGTTGCAGCTTTTGGGCAGATGTAGCTATTTGTTTCGTGATAAATTTGGGTTTAACTTGATATTTTGGTTTGAAATTTTCAGTAAATATGGGAAAGTGACTGTAAATTATGAAAGAAATCCTTTTTATTAAATACTTATGATGTTGAAAATATCTGTAGAAAATATCTCAAAATCACCTGCTGCAGAACATTAACGCATTGCCTCTCATATTTCACCTGTTATCAGGCCTCCCTTGAAGGATACATGTAAAAAATCAAGGTTACTATTGAGTGAGGAAGCATCTTATGACTGATTTCTAAATAGTAGCTAATTGTTACTTTTGAAGACTCTGTCGGTTGGGCTAAAACTTTGCTTCGCCATCAACAAGAGAGAAATGAACTACTGGATAGACATTTCAGGGTTCCTGAAGGAGTTAAAAAATTTTTCCTGTTAAATAATAGTTGTCCGTACACCCAATTTGCCATAGTCAGGAATTTCTTTAGCATCACGGGGCTCTTTTCTGAACTTGTTGTCTCTGGTGAATGGACCACATGGATTAGAGGTGGCGTCCCTTGAGTCCCAAACTGTTATAATTTGGGTAATATATTTTTTGTCTGTGTATCATTTTTAACAGTAAACTATTTGTCATTCTAAAGGATAGTGCTAGAGTTAAACTCTTCAACTATGAGGTCTTGGACTTTGTGTTAGGTAGACTCCTAGGTTTCATTTACCATCACATCTTCATTTTACTCCTTCATTTATTAGTGCAGCCACTGATGCTTGAGTCTGTTTTGTCACATTTCTTGATAAGTGATGTATTCACGTAGTAGCTTTTCTGCATCACTGAGTGTTTTCAATGGCTGGTGGTATGTGACTTTGTTCGTGAAATCTTTGTTTCCTATTTAATTATTTAGAATCCTTTTTTTTAATTAGTAATATTTCTCTTATTTAGAAATTTAATTTTTTTGTATTGTGGTTTCATGTCAATTTGTTTGCATTGTGTTTTCATGTCAATTATTTTTTCCTGAATAAAGAACTTGAAAGAATAAATAATAAAAAGGTTACTAGAGTCCTTTGTTTAATTTTGATGTTGCTAAACAATATGGCCTTTTGTTCCAAAGAAGATATTCGACGCCTTACTAAATCAAATTAGGTTTCTTTTATTGATAATATATTTTGTTTGTTTTCAGAAGAATTCAGGGGAGTGGCTGAAGAATAATGATGCAGTTGCTTTGATAGATCTGCAGGGGAAGGCTGCTCCCATACCAATGGATGATATTGCTAAAGGTATTTAATTATTTTGGAAGTGAATTTTATAAGGCGCTTTATCTTCTCGATAGTAGGTAGCTACAGGGTGTACTAAAATTCTTTTACTTTTACAAATTTATGTAATAGTTTCATAGTTTTGATAACTTGACTACCTAGTTTGAAAAGTTTTTTTCTAATCCTTTAATTGATTTATTCTTATTTCAGGGAAAGAATCTGTGAAGTTGTATGGTGCTGAACATCCTTTGAGTCACTGTGTTGCTGGAACTGTTAACAAACGGAAAAGAGGCAGACCAAAACACTCTGTGGTAATTATCCTATTCTAACAACCACTTCATTCTTTGACTTCTCATTGTTTATTTATTTTCTAATAGCTACCGTGAATTATTTTAAATATGAACAGTGGTTAAGATCCATATATTTTTGTTAGATTTAAACGCATTTTCCTCCAAAAGTTCTAGCCTAACTTTTTAATTTCAGAATAAACCAAAAATTAGCAAAACTGCTGTAGAAAACATTGAAGATGAACGTCCTAAGAGACAAATTGCCGTCCCCTTACGATTTCGTGACAACTTTCAAGAGGAAGGAACGAAACTAGAAAAAGAAACTGCTAATTTAGATGACAGTAGACCTAGAATATTTGTAAGTGGTGGACATGTTGATAACAATGTTGATGTACCTTTTGCCTTGAATATTGAAATATTAGAACAGGATGGGAACTTCATATTAAGTGAGGTTGAGAAGTTAGATGATATAAATAAGTTTAGATCAGATTATGATTCATCTTCCAATGAGAGTATTCTTGAAAGTTCCATATCACATACCGAAGAAAAGTTATTAACTAATTCTCAAAATATGAGCAAAGAATTGGTACCTTCAACTGTTAAAAACTTTATAAGTGATCAAGTGTGCACTATTGATGTGAATCTGGAAGAAACCAGAGAATTAAATTCAACTGAAAATTCATGGAAAAGAAGTTTGGATGAATCTACTAAATATGTGATAGAAGCCAGTGTTAATAAAGGTGAAGTTGTCTCTTCTTCTAATCTACCCAATGCAGCCTCTGTTCCAATTCCTTCTTCAAATGCATCAACTTCTTCGAGCAAACGGGTGGTAGAGAGGCATCACCTCAGACGAAAAAAACATTCAAAGACAAAATATTCTTGTAAATGTCCAATATGCGGCAAAAATTTTGTGAAAGAGGCTAGGTATTACTTACACTTGAAACTGCATGGGAAAGTGGTGATGCATTGTGTATCGTGTAAAATGATGTTCAATGATCACTCTGAGCTGAGAAAACACCAAACCGTCACTAATCACACTGGCGTAGCAGTTGAAGAGTTAGAGCAAACTGGAGATACTAACCAAATTCAGTGCACTATTTGTACCACAGTCAAGATATTCTCCAGCAAAGAGCGTTACGAGCGACACATAGCCTCTGTTCATGGTGTGGGTAGGAGTTATTCGTGTGAACATTGCCACAAGGAGTTCGTTTACCTCCATAGTTTGAGGGCGCACATCAATTACTGTCCTGTGCTCACTGACAATGATAGCACAGCTCTTCGTACAAAGCACAAGTGCGATATGTGTGATAAAGTTTTCAAGCATCTGAGCTCTCTTAACTATCACATTGATAGCATGCATAATGATGGCAGAATGTTCATTTGTTCCATCTGTGGCTCCTCATTCAGACACAGGCAATTGCTAATACGTCACAAGGCTGTCCACAGTGTCGAAAGACCGTATGAATGCGGTACCTGCCTAAAGAAATTCAAGACACGCTGCAATCTGATGAACCATGCATCCATTCACAACGAAAAAAAGAAATACTCATGCGAGTTCTGCAACAAGCAGTTTTCTCACATAACTGCTATTACTTCACACCTCAAGATTCATAAAGGGGAGAAAAATTTCCACTGCAGCTATTGCGATAAGAAGTTTGTGCAGAATGGCAACCTCCTGGAGCACATGCGTATCCACACTGGTGAGAAGCCTTTCGAATGCAATGTCTGCGGTAAAAATTTCCGAACTTCATCTCAGAGGAAAACTCATTTGAAGATACACAAGAAGAAAATGGAAGAGGGCAGGAAAAACATTTCTACTGAAACTTTGCAACAAGAAGACTACACTAATTTCATTGATTCATCTTCACAAATACATTTGAAACCTACTGAATCAGACAATGCAACAAAGTGGATTGTAGCGGGTGCTGAAAGTGAGAACTTAGTCTATTTTCACAGTATCTTTACAGATGATAAAGTAGATGGAACACATTACAATGTCTTGCCTTCTTCTTCTGTAGAACTCATCAATTCATCACAGTTAGTGGAAGGTCAAATTCCTCCTGTGTGTTGGTCAAATGACTCCACTGACCATAACACACAAGTGTATGTTACTGAAGAGAGAACTAATTTAGCACTACCTTCTTTGGGTATACCTCAGCATGTCCTGTCAGTACCAAATGTTTCTGTTGTTGATGGTACATCGCATGACCACATTACTGTTGGTGGTTCAAAAGAAGAAAATGTTTCTATTTTACTGAGATCTGAAGACGCTCTCATAACAGATGCTTGAAAGTGAATGCTGTTAAGTACATTTATATAGTTTATTTCACCTGGAGTTAAATATAACTAGTTTTTTTGGTTGTAATAAAAGTTTAGAAAACGAGACTTATTTTCTTTTATCCTCAATAAATGTGCTGAATGAAATCCCATTTCGCAAATCATTTTATTATCATTACATAATAACTTGGAGACACCTCTTCCAATTGCATGTCAACATATCAACATCTTCATTCAATATATATAATAACAATTTTATTGCCTCACATTTTCATTGTTATAACACAAACCTTGGTAAGAACCATCACATAAATACCCTGTCAAATTAAGAATTAATAACATATTAAACTTTAACTGCGAGTAATTGTTTCTTCTATTACTGAAAAAATTAAAATAAACTTAAGAATACTTAATCACTAGTAACTAAAAGTAACTAAATTTAAAGAGTATTGTCATAGGTACTTCGGAAATAATCTATCAAAAATGCTGTTTCAAAAACTACATATTTGAATAATTATATCATACAAATTCAATTCTATCTTCATGTAATATTTGTTAACATGTGATTTCATAAGATAATATAAAATATAGAAACAATATTATTATACATAATTTAAAGAGTAGATACCCTCTTCTGTAATAAAGCACTAAAGTAAAATGAACTAACACAAAATATAAAAACCTACTTACACCTGTTCGAATTCTTTTCCTAATAGAGATATAAATTGTCGGACCTTATTACCTATGTTTTGTATAATGTTCACCTCCTCGCTCTTGTTTTTCTTTTTGTAGAATCTCCTTTTATTGTTCCTAGATGTGTCCATGTAATGCATTATAACAGTTGCGTAAATTTATCATGTGAAAGATATTCAACATAATTGCCTTTAAACTCACACTACACATGTAAATGTAACTTGTTAGATTTGTTTAACTTTTCTCTTCTTTAGAAGAGTGTCATGGATTATATAAGAATTTCAATGGATTTACTTATGATGAGAAATACAGAGTGCTGTTAAACAGACAGTACTCGGACAGTCGGTATTAGCACAGGTCATAACAAGTTTCTGAAACACCCACAGTCTTAATTAATTCCGTTAGTTATCCAGACAAGAAGAAGTTGTAGTATTGAATAGAAAGTGATGTGATGTTCCTTTGTTGAATTTATTTAGTAAGTTTTGCTTCCTAAGAAGGGTGGTGGCAGAATTACTTCATTTATTGCTAATCTAAATATTATTCGTTTATTACATTTAATTTGGTAAATTAACTCTGGTAGAACCTTAAGGGCCGTACACGCGCAGGGTTTTTTAAGTCTTTCCATCAGACTTTTTGAAAAGCTCTTCCTACTTTTTCCACAAAACTATAAGAAAAAAAACTATATAATAAGGATTACTATATTTTAGTTGGGTATCATGGATACCAACTCAAATAACATCTCATATTCTTGTGGGAAATGTTGGAGGAGCTTAGCAAAAAGTCTGGTGGAAAGACTTAAAAAAGCCCTGCGTTTGTACGGCCCCTTACAGTAGAAGCTTCAATCTTTCAGATGTGGTCTACGCTTCAATTTAAAATACATGAAATAGTGTAAACTTGAGCAAATTTTATAGCTGTATTACTTAATCTAAATTGTTTGTTTGTTAACATTTATAAATCTCTCTTTATAAACTATATATTTTTCTAGTGAACCCTGCATATTTCTCAATCTAAACAAAAAAAACTAGTTGTAACGTAGCTATTTGTGGCCAAAACTTTTGTCCAAGAGTTTGATAATAATTTGTTTCTTTATTCGATAGAGTAATTTTACATATTAGAGATACATAAATAAATGATAGAATTATACATAAGCCTTTAAATTATATTCTATCGATTATTGAGTTCATTGTTTATAAAGCATACATTTAAAATAATGCCCGATCTTACGAAGATCTTCCAGTCGTTTATTCTGTTGATTCCTTGTTAAGTAAGTGATTGTATTCACGAAGTAGCTTTTCTGCATCCATGAACGGTGTCTTAAAATGTTGGTAGGTGACTTTGTTCATGGAGTCACTTTCCCTTTCTGTCTGCTTCTTAGAGTCCTTTGTATTAATTTGTTTTTGACGTCAGCGTTATGAGCATAAGTTAAATGTATCTATTTTTTTAATACACGTTTAAAAACTATAAATATAATGCTTCTTTATTAATGTTCCTGATTATAATTTATTTACTTTTTTAGCGAAAGTATGATTTTTCCTGGACTGGACCTTTAAAGTAGACGTCAAAGCCTCTATTTTAATATCACTAACTAAGGGCCAATTATTTGATCAAGACAAAAGTTTCGGCTACGTCAGCATATTAAAATCAACTAACAAAGTTTATAAAAAAAGATATTAACATTTTAAAGTAAATCATTCTATTTAATAGTTAGATCTATGCCACTTCGTTTATTCAAAATTATGTACAAAACTTTCTTTTATATAATATATATAGTTTCTGGAAGCTAAACTATCTTAACTGCATCACAACCAACAATACTGCACTATATTTCTATAATCTTAAAGATAATACTAGAATACTAGCTACCTATGTCGTATAGTTTTAAATCATCATAATTACCTTTGCAAAAGGTCTACCATATACAGACTTTCAAGCTTAGTCTACATAAGAAATGGCGAACATCAATGACTTTGTCTTGCTTCTGTTCCTTGAACTATCAACTGATGGTTATAATTTCTATGGTCCGATACAGAATTGTTCATCATGTAAGAGGCAGCGGCAGCAGGGAATATAGAGTGAGTGTATGGAATTAGGTTAGCCATGGTCATGTGGGATGAACTGACAGCCATCATTGGGCCGCCCTGTGTTGAAACATTTCCAATAGTCAAAGAATCATGGTCGATTGGTTCGTTTGAAGTGTTACCATTGTGCGAATTGTGACTATGAGGTGGACTTAAAATTGAGTGAGATGACTTTTGTGAATTGGAATTTGGAGAAGAATATGGTCTCGCAACTTCATGTTGGTATCGAGAATTATTAATTTCATTGATCTGGTTTCTATGTTGTTCTTCCATAGATGGTTCGTTTGATCCTCCATTTTGGGACCCATTCGGTATGTTTCCATTCTGTCCAAGTGAAAGTAAGCTTTGTGCAGCTCCTGCAGCTTGGACATGGTGACTAAGTACCGAATTGGAATCATGGTTGTGTAATCCATGTAACCCTGGAATGTTCGGGTGTCTTGATAAATTTTCTATACCTAACCCGTTTGTTTCTGCTGAACCAAATTCATCTTGTTCTTCTTTAATCAACTTCTTAGCCTGTTGTAGTACCATCTTTGGATCTGGTACATCTTTATGGCATTTCATGTGAGATATCAAGGTTGCCATCTCCCTAAAGTGTTTGCGACAAGCAGGATGAGGACAAGCAAATGGTTTATCCCCTAAGTGCGTTCTATAATGCTGATCAAGAATTGCTTTCTGTCTAAATTGTTTGCCACATTCCATACATACGTAAGGTTTTTCACCTGTGTGAATTCTCAAATGTTGATTCAGAATTGTTCTTTGCCGAAAAGACTTATCGCAAAAGGTGCAATCGTAGGGCTTTTCCCCGGTGTGAATTCTCATATGCTGTTGAAGGTGCGTTGGCTGACGAAATAGTTTCCCGCAATCGGGACAGACGTACGGGCGGTCACTGCTATGAGTTCTTTCGTGTTGTTGCAGACCACTTCGTAACTTGAAGCCTTTATTGCAAACTGTACATTTGAATGGCTTATTTTCTTCATCCTCTTCTGTTTGATTGGACGAGGGATGAGTTATTGGCAGCATGGAGGGTAAGCTCTGAAATTCAAAATATATAAGATAATTTTTGGTCAAAATTGTATTCATAATGGATTATAATAAAATGAACATACAGAATTGTGGCTCCAGTGTTTGCGCGGTCTTCCTCTTCCTTGGTAAGAATACATGACAGGCACAGTCAGTTGTTCAGGAGGCGGGTGTTTGCCAGGCGATCGGGGACCAACCAAACTAAAAAATGTAAAACAGTGAAATTACCATTATGTATCTAATCACCATTATTATACATATATTATCCTTGAGTAAATAATTATTAAATGTATCTAACCATGCTTAAGGAAAATAAATAAATCGGTCTTGTATATTTTTTTTTTCATACACGGTGGACAACGAATAACGAAGCAGTGATATGATGTTGTAGAAAAAGATTGTAGATATTCACTCTTTGTATTGGTTTACAATTTGAATTATATAAATAAGAATGCATTTTCGATCTTCGTTTTAGCTTTAAATTATTTCCTTAAGTATATATGAACAAAATGTTGCAGTTCAGTAGCTTCGACTAGTTCCAGGATTGAAACCAAGATGGCAGCACAAAGTACTTTGGAACAGAAATTGCGAGAGTGCATGGTGTACATATTCTATTGAATTAGCATATCTTTGCAATAATTTAGGGAACTTTCGCAGTGGCGCCACTAGTTTTATAATTTCTTTTATAAACATTTCTTAAATTAACGAACATTCTTATATTACATAATCAAATATTCAAAATTGATTTAAGTCCAGTTTGGTAATAGTTTACTTTTGAATGTAAGCTTCTTTGAGATCTTTGCATTAATAAACTAGATACCTTCGCCTCCGCTTTAACCCGTTCTCTCCCAAAATTTGAGAAACTGCTAACTGGATAATAACCAATCTTCCCACCAAGTTTCATGCAATATGGTACAATATTTTTTGAGTTATAGAGTTATAAATGACCTTGACCTTTGACCAGATCGCTTCCATAATTCTACCAGATCGTTCCTGGACATTGACCAATCGTCTCATCAAAGTTCAGACAATTTGGTTCAATACTTTTGGAGTTATTTAGTTACAATGGCCTTGACCTTGATCTTTGACCTTTTATCCGATTGCTCCCAAAATCTAACAAAATGGTTCCTGTATATTGACAAATCGTCCCACCAAGTTTCATGCAATATCCATGGTTCAATACTTGTTGAGTTATAAATGACCATGACCTTTATCTTTGACCGGGTTGCTCCCAAAATTCTAGCAGCAGGTCACTGGACATGGACCAATCGTTTCACCAAATTTCAGGCAATTTGGTTGAGTTAAGCGAATAACAAAATGATAAATAAATAAATAAAGTCCGATGAAAAATTGACCTTCCCGCATTCTGCGAAGGTAATAACAACATACATCTGCAATCTATATTGCAACAAATAGGAGTGAATCATTTTCAATTACTTGAGCATGCATTAATATTGAACCATAGTATACTTCAGAATATAGAATAATATGTATGTAACATCATTCTTTTGACACTAACCTTCTGACATATTTCCTATGAGCTCTTATCTCCGAAGAAGTAGCACTGGTCCCTGGCAGTCCTAATGCCAACTCGGGCAAGTTGTGAAGATGTGCTGCTAAATTGTGGTGCCGTGCATCTGAATGGTGATATTTCGTCAAAGGTGGAGACATCTGCTGCTGGTTCTTGTGGAAACCTTGAGGCTCGTAGTGGCTTTCCATTGAATCGTTATTGTTATGGTGGGCTGAGGGAGTCGTAGAAGGAGAAGCCGTTACAGAATGTAAATCAGGTGGTTTACCTTCTGTCGGAATGTGATTGTTGGTACCATTAATGTTGTTACTCGATAAGGGGGATGTCTGGGAAGATGGAGGGGATACTTGTGTTGGCATTTGATGTTGCGCCTCTTGTTTTCCTTCATTATTTGCATTATGGTTGGATAGATTCTTCGGAGAAAGACCGTCATAGATATGAGATTCAGGGGAGAGGGGTAAGTGTGCTGAGGTGGGGATATGTTGAGGATGAAGAGTATGCTGTGGAGCTAATATATGGGATGGAAAATGACCTCCTGCCGCCATCCATGGCGCTATGTAACTCATATTTCCACGCAATCTGAAAAATAACGATATTATTATTACCATAAATATCCACTATAAAGAATTTTAACTATAATTTTAACTATAACAGCACGAATGATTGTCTTTTACGGTGCAATCGGAAAGAAGTGATGAAAGTTATTTTTATAATAAATGTAACTATTATATGAAATTTTTTCGAATATGGAGACAAATAAATACCCGCAAAAAATAACATCCCCAATTTATAATGATTATGGACTTGCTTATAGTCTGCAATGAAAACCGGTTCAATTACGAAAAAGGTTCAATCGAGAGAATTGTGCTCCCGTCTAATAATATCTTTTTCATACCCGGTACAAAAAAATCAGATATTCAGCTTCCTTATGGGACCGAATAACATTGCAATATCTCATGAAGTTTCCTCAAAAACGGTGTTCTTCAGGTTAGCGAATAGATAGAAGACTTTAGCAACTCCCATTTAAAACTTAACTCTTGTCGCGCAGGGTATTCAGATGGAGATACGGCAAAGGCACAAAAAACGATTATGCAGCAATTTGCATCGCTGTTGGAAAACAAAATTTGGTTTATGCGACTGTATAGAAAATAGTGCATATACGAAGTTTGAAAGAGAAATATTGTCAGTTTTAATAAGTAGAAATGAAAATCATACAAGCAGTGCCACTTTATGGAGCAAAAACCAGTCGAGAGTAGACGCTCGCACATTTACATGCAACTCTGGGGTTGCACCTGTTTGGAAAATTAATTAGGACAGACAAGAAGTGTCTCGATCTACACCAATATATATATATATATATATATATATATACATATATGCACATATCAGCATTAATTATCATTGTGAAAAAGTGATGGCCTTTCTGGGCATTATTGACGATAGATATTTTTCAGTTGTATGGTTTGATGAAGAAATTTCAAAAGGAAGTGTACAGCAGTACAAAACAGGATACATGTTGCAACAACAACAAAAAATCACTTTGCTCTACAATGTTTGTATAATTTTCACTATTGATATTTGAATATTCATTGGACTAATAATATCACCTAATATCACTGGACTATTCTTTTTAATGGCAATGCACGCCTTATGTGAATAAAGAGAAGCCCCCCAAAATATTGTTATCCTCGTCAGGACGACAAGGATTTAAACTCAACACCGATGAAGACCTTTGAAAAAAATGGTGCGGGCCAACAGAAAACGAGTTGCCCTTTGCATTGATTTACTTGAGTTTATACGGAAAATATTTATAAATAAATTGTATGCATGTGCGAGTATTCATTTTATTGTTGTTCAGGTTATAAATTCAGGTTATAAATGCATTCAAAAGGAAAATTATTTCTATCACTTCTTCTCAAGCGCACTTAATATCAAAGTTTGATTCGTTCGCATTTGTATAGGTTAAATGTTTGTCAACTATCGATCCTCTACATTAAAATAATATAGTTTAGCGTAATCTGACATTTTAAATATATATTGAAATAATGTTCGAAAGAGGTTTTATGCTACTAACATGAAAGACAATTAATTCTATATAAATTATCTTGCTAAGTGTTTGTCAAAAACTATAGAAAAATAGTACATTTATTTGATTGGTTTATATCTAATAGCTACTATTTTTTTAACAACATTTTCCAACAAGACACATTCGATTAGATATAATATTTTAATGCATGTTTCACAAAATTTGTAATATATAACACACATATATTAATAATAAATATAACGACAGTCATGAAATAAATAATTCCATTACTTACTAACACTAAAAGCAATTTACTTTGTATAATAGAGTGAGACGAGGAGTGCTTGCCGTGTGTGTGTCTTTGACAACCATAGAGAAGCACTAACCTGGCAAGAAGCTGGTTAGCCCCAGGACAAATCAGTCAAGCCAAGGTTACATCAACAAAAAATCATCTTGAGCTACCACCGGACACTATATTGAACTTTAAATGCACTGCTTTAAAATACCAAGGAACAATATATATAATTTTCTTGCAATACATCATTTTATTACTAAGTTTCAATATAAATCAATTGCCATAATCTATATTTGCACCATCTGACTAAAAGGTATATTTTAGCAGTGCTTGGGAGCAGATTTTATCTCCTTCACGACAACAATCATAGATGCACGCTAGTAGTGAGTGTTACTCACACTAACTAAGCATGACCTCACACTTGCACACGTAGAAATGCCAATGTATCCACCTGATACCCCAACAGACGCACCTTTTCTTATAATCTTCGTAATAGATGGTTAGGGTTGTGTGAGGTGCACCGTGCTATAGTAGACTGATATACTTGGCGTCCCTAGACATGTGAAAAAATTACAGAAAAACTCACACACCACCCACCCTCGCACAGAATACCCCTCTCCCCCTTCTTCAAATAATAGGTTTATTTAACTAAAGAAGCTTTCTAAAATAGTAATAGACGAGTCAAATACAATTGTTATTGACAAGTGCTTATTTACCAGAAAAGTGATTCGCATAATAAAAAAGGATGTGAATTCCAAATATTAATTGCTTATCATGCCAGCAGTTTTTTCCCCGTTCGCTCATGATTCGCTAAGCCCCGCCCGTCGTCTGGATGTCTAACCAATCCGGAGTCATGTTTTGCCGATCAATTATCACCGTATATTTTTAAAAACTCTTTAGTGGCACTTTCCCTAATCATGTATTATGGGAAACTTAATATCTTATTCATATGTATATTTTTCTTTTATTATTGATTGTGGGCAAAATCATTCTCATTTATTCTATACTGGGTGGGCATCATTAGTTTGTTCCTCTTCTTGTTGAATTTAATAGAGTCATTATGGATGGTAACTTTCTACATAAATTCGTTTTTTTTTAATTTTTTTTTATTATATAGTCTATAATATTAAAAAGAAGATTGTTAACTCTAACTATTATACCTATATTCTTACCTTCAAAGATGAATGAATCTAATTGAAAAAGCTTCACTTGATGAAACGATATAATAGTTTATTTATTGTAAATTTACATGTATAAAAAACTACTTATGCCGTAAGTACATGCCTAGCTATATAGTAGGTATATGTGATATAATTATATAAGGTATACCTAGCTAGGCATAACTCGCTCAACCAAAAATAACAATAGGCCTACGTCGACTTTATTTTTACAAATTTGGTATTTGATCAAGGAGAGATAAAAAATTCTTTTTAATCAAATATATGAGAATGGTTTGAAAGATTGAGTATTATCATCTATTAATGTTCAATTACATGTAGGTTCTATTTAGAAATCGAGAAATTTTTGTTAAATGAGAAGGACTAATAAATTAGAATGTACAAAGTATTTCCTACGCCATAGTAACTAGTCCAGATTATTGAACATTTCGTAGAACCGTTGTAGAGCAATTTCATTTTAAATATATAATAAATATGAAAGCTCGCAAAACACTGAAATTATTTAATCTTAAATTCAAGACTATTATACTAATTATATTAAAAATCGCGTTATAATACCTTTATTTTCTTTGTAGAATTCATGACGTCAGTGAAATTTTTCAGTTCTCTCCATGTCACAATCAAAGCAACACGTTATTAATTCTCCTCGCATTCGTTGGCCGATATAATGGAATAACATCCACCAACTGCCCGCGCTCAAGCGCAATAAAGTCTTTATAATGATGTAAGTATATTACTAAATAAGTTTCTCATTTTAGTTAGGTAAGTAGTTACTTTATTTAGTGATGTTTATGAAAAAACCTGACCTAAGATTCTAAGAAGAGGCATGTGTAGCTATGGTGCAATGCATGCATGTCTTTGTGACTGTACATTCACCTCTAAAATATCTTGTCTTTGCTACCTACCTCAATGAAAGCATTTCCATGAAAACCCATATACTATTTCGTATACCTAGGCACATACATACCTAGCTATGAGATAATATTATAATAAGAACTTATAATACTGATTGATATTTAGATTTTTCCTGTTAAATATACCCAGGTACCACCGGACATTTATAACCTGAAATGTCTTGCTTAGTCTGATCCATGTTTCTGACTGTGTCAGGCAATAAGCCAATTTTGAGCTAAATGAAGCTGGAAATATTTGGTTTATATCAATTTTGTTCATTATTTGTATTACCTACTACCTAGATCATTTCAAGAATTTTTTTTATCCATTTAGCTATAGTTTTATGAGTTATATAATGTAAACTAATTAATTGAAACTTGATGCTCTGTCAGGAATCTGAATGAATTTTTTATTAATTATAAGGTGTAGGCCTAATTGTAATACTAATTACTAAATGTAATTTGTAAATAATTGAATATGATTAATATTTAACAATAAACATTATTATGTACTGAAGTAAACTGTTTGGTAAACCAGACCTAATATGCCAGGTAAAATAGTATGTCTTATAAACTCACCAGCTGTTTCCATCCAAATTCCAATTATAAATTCTTTCCAAATAACATTGAAACATCAGAAATAGTTAGTTATTTCTCTTAAAGGGGCAGTTCACTGTTCAGTCATTTTTTGTTTTAACAATTTTGATGTCTAACGATTGCTTAGTAAGAATAAACCATTCGTGTAGAATTGCAATGTTCAATAAAATCTAATAATTGAAATATATCATTATATATAATTAATTTCTTACCAAATGCTAACAGTAGATGGCTCCACAATCAGTGACGCCATCTTGTAAACAAACCAACTGAGATCAGTTTCTATCTAGATTCTAGCTCAATTGAAAAGATGGCTTTATTTTTAAAACTATGACTTGTTGTCTTGAATCTTTTTTCAACATTTTGACGCAAACAAAGGTTGATTACGTCATACATAATTTAATATGAAAACAACAAACATACTGTGTACATAATTATGAGTGCAAATGCTTCCGCTAGTCCAGTCTGAAAAGTATAGCAGGATTTGTGGATTAATCCTGCGCCACAGCCCTATTTCATTCCTATGTTCTCATGTTATTTGCTGTGCCCAAATCCTAATTTCTTTAAAAAATCCTGGGTCTGTGGAGACATTCTTTTCAAACTGGCCGCTAGGTGTCGCTAATCTTAAAATATAAACGAGCATTCAAATATTACATAATTAAATATTCTGGGTCAATTTAAAACCAATTTGGCGATTGTTTGATTTTGACTTTACTATCCCTTCAAAATTGTTGTCATAAACTCAATAAATAATGGTGAGGAAAGACATGCTTTAATACCTCCCTAATCGTTATTTCAATAAATTTTAATGAATAAAAGAATATATCTTGAGATAAGTTTCAAATTATCAGACCTGACAGATGAGAAATATTAGTGACAGATGAGAAAAAATATATGCATTATTATTCACTTTTATTTTAATTTGTATCCATAATACCTGCAGGAATTGTGGATCATAATTGAAATAAAAGTTTGATTGTAATTAATAATTATTATATACTTGTATATAATATGAATGGAAATGCAGAACTGACTGATAACTTTTAACTTACTCTATTCATTGTTAGTAATGGAGTTTAACATTGTATATAAACGAATAAGACTTGCTTATCATTGATAGTGGACATACCTATTTTCTATTGTGTATTCTCAGTTATTTTTTGTCATTAGATTATAAATGACAGGGTAATAAGTTGATGGCTAATAAAGCATGTTCTTTGGTCTTTTTCCTGATGAGTTAATGATGGTGATTTTGATAGCTTCCAATTGCACAGGACAAGAAATATCTTAATTTTCTCTCATGCTGCTATGTTATTTTGAAGAGAATTTTTGATAATTAGATAATTTTGGATAGAAGTTCAGCTTCTTTTTGAGAAAAATAGTGAGTTTATGAACCACACTATTTAGAGAGAGCAAAAACTATAGAGCAGTTCTTCTTTTCAATAGTTTTTTATTCCTTCTTTGTGAATAACTAAATTAAGTACTTAATTTCATTAATAAGAACCTAATGAAGGGAAATTGATAATCTCTTTTCTAATGAAATTATAATTATTACTCTGTTGGAGTTGAGTGTATTCATTCGGCCTACAAACTGTTTACTACCAAACCTTTCAGTTCTATTCTCCTAATGTGACTAGACCCTGTAGCTACCAACTTTCTCCCTACTTTCACCAATGAAATCTTTCATCAAGAAATGTTTTTCTAAGAATATTTCAGTCCTTAGAAAGTTTTAAAATGTTCAAAAATATTTTATTGATATTGTAGTTTAATTTTTGAAATAATTCAAGAGTGGCTATGCTATGACACTATGTGGTTTAGTGGTAGTAACCTGAGTAGATAATAGATATATCTCATAAAGGTGTGCCTAAAAATATTGCAGTTAAAGTAATTTTTTACAGGGTATATATGTTGCTATAGCTACTGGTAACTGGTTATCCATATTTTCCCATCAATTTAATTATTAGTTCCAGGCTTTACTATATGCTTCCAAATGGTATCAGGCAGTAACTATAGTTAGTATCATGCTGTCACTGCTAGATTATCTTGAATTTGGTTGATTTTTTACAATTTTTCTTATGGTATTCAGTTGATAGAGGGCAGTTTGATATTTTACTTATTTTGATTTTCATGGAAACTGGAGAAAATTACAAACATGTTTAAAGAAATATGGAAAAAAGCTGAAATTTAATTTCTTAATTTTTTCTTATGTAGGTTCATAAAATATTTATTCCATATTCATTATAGGTATTCAGGTTTTTTCATAAATTTATCCATTCTCTGTATATTTCATTTTTTTTTACATTAGGATAACTTTTTTAAAATTGGAAATAAAGAATCATGTAATAGTCATAAGGCATTTAGCTGTAGCTAATTCACTTACCAGAAAAAATGTCTTCAGGTTCTGCTTCCACAATGAAGTAAGTTTATGAATCTTAATTTTCTCTCTTTTAGATTAATATAAATAGGATATTTGAAGATAAGGCTAACATATCTCACCATCTTTTTTACTCTCAGGTCGTCACCTACCATACCACAAGTGGTTCAACCACCGGAACAAATACCTACACCACCAGAAATAGAAACAATATTGTCTTTGATTCAAGCTCGAATCGACCAAGATGATGACTATGTACCTCTCCGACAATGAGCTGGCAAAGGCTGGTCAGGATCTGGCCTCTTGGGTTCTCCAAGATGACGCATTCGACCAGGATTTTTGCTATGTGGCCAAAGAAGCACAGGCTTCTCCTTCTGGTTCTGACATTTGCAATGAGCCATTCATGATTCTCCCTGGTATGTATTGAGATAAAGAACTGTCATATTTATCTAGGTTAAGTTATGAATTATCGGTTGGTTTCATATCTTCTGTCATATAAGAATGTGAAATATATAATATAGTCTTGTTGAGAACATAATTATTTGTTACAGCTTAATCACTGTTCTTTAATTTTGCAGATGATTTCTTGAAGACCCCTGAAGATGACTTGTTCAGCAATGACATTTTCATGCCAACAAAAATGGAAAGTGTTTCACCATTTGTTGAGAAATTCTCTCCAATGGTGGACACTTACATGGATGAAGAAATGGATCTTCATGAAATGATGAAACAAGAAATCAGTCATCAGCAAGAACTAGACCAACTGCAGTTCAGCAGAGAGGAAGAACAGAAAGAGTTGAAGATGGAGCAAGATCAAATTGAGTCTCAGAAAAGGCAGCATGAAGTGCAAACATCCATGATTTCTGTAGACCATTTCTCAGACTCTTTCAATGACGTGAAAGTCTACAGTGAAGATGAATATTTTCTGGCTAGTCCACAAGAAGTAGTCAATACATGCACCCCGTACATCATATCTGTACCAGTGAGTGAGGTGCTAAAGGCTAAGCAGGAAGAGGAAACCTACAGTATTGTAACAGATCTGAACACTTCAAAACCATTCGTCATTAGCCTTAAGACGGTAACTCTTCCCAAGCAGCCGCAACCTACCAAGTCAGAAATTGTGATTCAGTCTCCTGAACCGACTCTCAAGGACATCCTCGAGAATGATCATGCTGATGAACACATCACAGATTTCTTGAGTTCAAGTCCCTCTTCATCTTTCATGCCAAGTCCTTCGTCCTCCTTCATGCCAAGTCCCTCTTCATATTCCTCTTCTCCTCACAGTGAACTTTCTGGTTACGAGAGTGCATATGAAGAGAAAAAGAGCAAACCCTACTCTTTAACTGAGAAGAGACTGCGCAAGAAAGAGCAGAACAAGCGCGCTGCCCTTCGTTACCGTCAGAAGAAGAAAGAAGAGGAAGGCAATGTTCACTCTGTGCTGCAGACGGAGGTGGAGAGGCAGAAGAAGTTGGTGGAGCAGTATGAAAGTCTTCAAGTGGAAGTCAAATTCATGAAAAAACTCGCCCGTGACATGCTCTCAGCTCGTAAAAGAAACTCTTCTTAAAACATCAGAAGCAAAAGTCTTGTGTTTTTTTGGCCTGTACTTATTCCCACAAACGCACCTATAAATTGTATGATAATCTACTGAAGTAGTAATTTTTATTGAATAAATGAATGCTATTCACTTCAGTAGATTATGTATCATTTTGCACTGTAAAGTAGTATTATGATTGGAGTGATGAATGTTGACAAAAGATTCATCAGAATATGATGGCTACACAGCTTGATCTTTAACTTTAATTCTATTCTCAACATTCCTCAATTGAGGTCAGCATAAATATCAATAGCTTTGAACAATTTGAGCTGTACCTTACTCCGGTAATTGTAAGAAATTTGGTTTTTAGTGTTAGTACAATAAACTAATTTTTTCTGATAACCTATTTATTTTCCTTATCAAAGTGTACAATAATAAATTAATTTACAGATTACTTGCATTTCTTTGAAAAAGTTAGCAACGCATCATCTGAATTTTATTACTAAAACATTTAGCTACTAGTAATAGTTACGACATTTTGAGCGATCTCCTAGAATAGTAAATTTGAAGATCTTTTAGTTTCCATCTAAGATATCTTGTCCCTGGTATCTATTTGTAACATTTACCGTTAAATTCCTTCTAGTCTATGGCAACAAGTTAGCAATGAAGAAAAGATGAGAAATATATTTACAAATTTATTCGAGATCTCTATCTTCTCTTCCATGTATACTTCTTTCTCGCCTTCACCTGACCAGGCTTCTTTCTCTCTCTTCTCCTCCAATCTAAAGTTAGTAAACCAGCTGCAAAAGAAAGAGTAAGCTATCAAAGGAGCTAATAAAATAAAACTAATTGATCACATTATAGCTATTTCTACTAATTAGATAATTTAGTTCGAAGGTTGCATAACAATCTCTGGTGCCAACGTACAGTTAGAAATCAGTGCGAGAGTAGTATTCTAATTGGGTGTACTATAATATTCACCAAGATAGACAGAGAATTAAATTCATAATTTTTGTAATATTTCCCAATGCTCCACCATCCGAGTATGATGAGCAAGACTCGTTTTAGCAACCCACACCCATGCTATTCTAAGTTATTCAGCAAATGAGAAAACTACGCAACCAGAAGTGATATAGTAAACAAAAAAGAAGGTATGCACCCTCAGGGAAAGCTGATACGTGGATATCTTTTAATTGATATTAAACCTGGAAATATCATCTAGATCACCGAGAGTAAATTTTTGTTGAAAAAAATAAGTCAAATTGGCTACAAAAATCTGCCCAAACAGTATAAAGAGACATAGCTACACTCTTCCGTTTGAAACATAACAAAGGTAATCCGTCAAGTGGATATTAACGAAGTTATGAGTGAAATGATACCCAAACACAATCATGCCCTAGGTAATAGAACTGAACTTCATCTCAGCAAAAACTAGCTATACCAAATAGTAAAATTTCTTATCTGTTCTGCAAAAGAATAGCTGTTTATGCCAAAGATCTTACCGAGTCTCAATTTGAGTCTTGTCTTATCATCCACGAAGCTCTGCAAAGCCGTGGCAATGGCATACCTAATGGCACCAGCCTGACCTGTGATTCCGCCCCTCACCACCTCGCAAATAACGTCCATCTTGTCTTCTAGACCTGCTATTTGAAGAGGCAACAGTACCTAGAGATGAAAGTACACATTAGGAATAGCAAGTAATTTGGAGATTTTTGATAGTTAGTGAATTCATGGATTCATAGAAGCAATATAATTTAAACCAAATTATGTAAGTTACTTAGTATTAACTATAGCTAGCCATTATCACTGATCAAAATTAAACATGAAGTTGACAGAATAATGGAAGATACCAAGCAGTCTAGCACATAAATTTTTGTAATTAAGTTCATATAAATTATTCAGCAGAACAGAAAACATAAGATTTAATGAGAATTAAAATTTTATTGATAAAAGTTGTAGCAGTCAATAAAAAGTCCTTATTTGCACTGACCTGCTCTCTTTCTGTTGGGTAGTAGAAGTAGAGAATAGACTGGTTGTTGATGTTAAAGTTGCCACTGCCTCCCTCTATGATTTTAACCACAGCCTTTGATGTCTTGCGAGTACCAACAGCTACCATGTAACGCCTACCATCCTCTCCTACCATTGGCTGATAAAGAAACAATGAAAAACACACCATATCATAAACATGAGTAGAAAATTTAATGGTTTTCAATTAGTAAACCAAAGAGAAGGAAAACCACAGGAAAATACCCAATATATTTACCTAATATAAGGAATGTTACGAATTATCGGTTGGGTCACATCTTCAATCATATAAGAAAAAATTATATAAAAATTTAATAATCATTAGCAATTACATATTTTTTTCTTATGACCGAAAATTTGAAACCGACCTATAATTCGTAACTTGCCCTAGGTAAAATTTCTTAAAATGACTGCAATCAAACATCCTATAATAACAGGGTTAGCTTCCAGTAAGGAGTGAACCCTGTACAGTAGAAACTAATTCTCTCTCTTAATTAGATCTCATCTTGTGATGCATTTGAAATTTTACCTCTCAATTCGTGGAATTGTTCTAATCTAATGGGAGTCAAAATTAAATTTTCGTCATGAGGATTCAGAAGATTCAATATTTTTTTTCTCTCACCTCCGGTATCTCTTCATTAGTCATCATGGAGACTATTTTAGTGCGGTACTGCATGATGAAGTCCTTTGCTTGAGCAGAGTAGGCATGCTCGCACAGCCTGTTCATCGCCAGCAGAAACTTCTCATACTGAAACACACAGGTACACTTGCTTATAAAGAACATATAGTAGCTACCACGGACATAAGAAATTTTATTGCAAGAAATTTGATATGGCAGGATTGGGTAAAAGTACATCCTTTGAAAGTAGTTTAATTTAGGATGATGTAGCGTCTTGTAGCTACACATAAAATAGGTAGGCTACTGTTAAAGTAGGAAAAAGTTATTAGTTGCAATAATAATACCTGGGGTATAAATAAATCACTCACAAGTCAGTTAAACCTACTTGGACTAACTGTTGTTAAAGTGCTAGCTATTTTTTAATTTTCACATACTGAAATACAAACGTACCATCACGTCAGGAACTTCTTCTAGAATTTTTTTCTGGAGTTCTTCTTTAGTCATCCAGCGAGTGCCATCAATTTGTCTGAACAAATAAAAGAAATATCAAAACAACATGTATGGCGGTGAGACTAAATAGCTGAAGGAACATCAAAATATAGAACTGTTTCTAATTCAAAATATTATCGTTTGACAAGTCGCTCTACCATTAGACCATTATTATTTTATGTGTTTGAGAGTTGTCCAATGTCCATATCCACTACGAGATGATTTAAAGACAGGTAGAAGAAAAGAAATACACGTAGAAGAGGAGAAAGACACGTCAAAAAGGGGAGAGTGAAAGTACGCTCTATGCACTGGTAACAGTGTCAACCCATGACAATAATTAGGCTCACATGAATAAGAGACCTACACAGTCAGACGGCTTATCCATGGATGTAAGATAAAAATTAGATGAAAGATGCATTTAATTAGTTAATGTATGGTGATATTCTTGATGCTTCAGAACAAGCTATTTCTCATCGAACTTTTTAATTCATGTCCACTTGATCACACCCTGCACTGAATAAGCCAACATACATCACTCAGGGAAGTCGTTAGTTTTTCATGGGAGAAGTTGCTTCATTATCGTTTCAGGGGTCATATCTCGTGGGTAAGAGGGTATATTCTAGCTCTGGTTACAGTGAAGAAGGGACATTCACCCTGTTCAATCAGATATTGGTGTGTCACTTTCGAATTACCAATTCTCAATCTATTCAAAATAGTTCGGTTTCTTAGAATGTTACATGGTTACGCTTCTATTGAGTTTTTGATTGTTCCAAATTTATTATGTTGTAGCTCACGCCACTCCACGTTTCATGGATTTTCCCTTTTATAATAGGGTGCCAGTTTTCCTAGTTCTATAGGGTAGCTATTTCATTGTTACTAGACTGCATGTCCTCACATGCAGCCGCTGTAGCTTCTCTATCTGCCGCTTCATTTTCAGAGATGCCAACAAGGAAAGATACTAAAACGACATAAAAAAACACCGAAAAAAACAATAAACTTATTACAACTGAACAGAAAAATCTACCTAGAATACCCTCAGGACAGTAAGGACAAGGCCAATAATCATTATTAACCACCAGAAAGAAATTATATGAGCCTGTGAATGAAGATTAGAATTCATACAAACAGCATCATGTGCAGAACCAACTTAATCCGAGATAAAAGAGCTTGTCACTGAATAACCTCTAGCCAACAACAATTATGTACGTGCACGGACATTTCGTCCACGAATTGCTATATTTTGTATTATATTTAAAATGTGAAAATATTATATATTATTTATATATACTCTGCAATATAGAAGTAGAGAACATCCTGTGTTGTGGTAATTAGAAATTCATGGTCTTTGCTTAGCAATCATCTTCTGCTCCTGGTGGCCGGTAACAGTAGAATAATAAAACCGAATACACTTTTTATTGATATACAACCAGGTCTCGCTTTTATTACACTGCAGTCTTATAAAATCTGTAAAAAATAGCGAGCCATGTCTTGAAGTTACTATAGTGCATAAACATAGAAACAGATAAATTTTTCTATGTTGTATATTCACAATAACTACAATCAATATTAGTACTCAGATTAGGTTATAAGAAGCAATATTGGTTCAGAAATTAGTGTTTTTAAACAAAAAAATTTAAAATACATTCATGTATATAATATAGCTACTACTAAACAAGTAATTGATAATTAAATAAAACATAACAGAATTATCTAGATATTTGTTACTTTTTAGTGTTAGCTACGTTTAATTAATTAAACGTAAAAACGTCCGTGTTAATTGAACAATAAATAATAATTGAACAGTTACCCGAGGCTTACCTGTAAGGTGAAGGGTGACTTCAATTACTTCGGAAGCCATTCTTGTTCATTTTTCTGGAGTGTTCCAGAGGTGCCAACTTATGAGATGTCCACCTGCATCGGCCGTTAACTTAAGCATTCAGTATTCAAAGATCGAATCTTTTGTTGTGTATTTCTGGAGTGTTCGGGCGGGAGCGCTCCGGGCGGGAAAGAACACTCCAGAAAAATGAACAAGAATGGCTTCCGAAGTAATTGAAGTCACCCTTCACCTTACAGGTAAGCCTCGGGTAACTGTTCAATTACTTATCGCCATTCTTGTTCATTCTGGAGTGTTCCAGAGGTGCCAACTTATGAGATTTTAAAGAACGCAGCAAAAGATGAGACCAACCAATTTTCAAGTATGAATTTAAAATAAGAGCATCAGAAAATTGTAACGTTGGCCCAGCCTGCGACCTTGAATATCGTCAATGGTAATATTATGGTTCAAGAAAGAACAGGCAGCTGCTGCACAAGTGCAGAGATTAAAATTAGCAATGTAAATTCCTGCCTCTTCCATAATTGCTTCAATCCGTCTACCTATTTTTGAAATAGATAGGTACTGTTTGTATGATTTTCGGAAACTTACAGAGTTGATTAGACTCTCCACGAAATCTAATCCATGTACTCTTTGAAGGTTAAATATAGACAGAATTTGAATCGACATTAAAATACCTCATTTAATCAGGAATTCATTATTTCCCACACGTGGTGTAAAAAGTAATTGAAATAGTCTCATGATACAAAATCTTTATACATCCATAACTTTGAAAGTTGGAACTTGATGTATAGATCATTGAGCTTTTACCATCTCATTAATTAATAGGTTGAAATTCTAAAAGCAATACTTTCCAGAGGGAAATAATTATTCAAAATTCAAAACAGAAGAAACTTCATTTGTACATGGGAGATCATTTGTACATGGGAGTGGTTAGTCTTATTTAATTTTTATTTTAATTGGTATCCAGGATACCTGCACTAATTCAATAACTAACACTCTTTACTGCAAGCGATTTCACTGTACATAATCCAGTATTATAAGAAAACTTTATATCAATAATTTACATCATTAAATTGCATGGGATCAATTTTCTGTCTACTCAAGAAATATACCACTTGTGATCTAGCTATGTTGTTTATAGAGGTTTGGCGGAAATTCTGCACTAAAAACACATGATACTGATTTTGTACCGCAAAAGGGGTAATGAACACTGTTGCACTTGGTCTTCCTAAATTTTATAAAGCCTCATGATACTTAAACGTTAGATATCAGCTACTATTCGGTAATCCCATCAAAATACCAACTTACTTTATCAGCATGAATGTTTTGATAAAAGTATATTTTTTCACAGAAAAATAAGTCTTCTAACAGACGTTGTCAAAATCTTTAACTAATACGAGAGCATGGCTGAATATTTGTAGTCTTGACAGTAAATATTTTGATGTGGACAAACTAAATGTCATTTGAAAAGGCCCTGCCAACCGGATAAAAATGGCCTTCAGTTCTAGTACATTAATGTGAGAGGTAGAGTCTTAGCATACATAATCCCATCTATTTTAAATAAAATTTAATACATTTATAAGAAATGTACATTCTTCAAGTTTATGCATCAGTGGTAGCTAATTACAATACTTTGAGAATCATGGTTTATGCTTACTAAACTGATTGAAAAGATTCATATTCAACTGGAAAATCCATATTATCAGAGGTTATATAAACTCAGAGTTGAAGGCCACGTTTTCCACACTTCTCCTGATGATGAATAGAAATCTTTTCAATCGAAAGCTTGAAACCAAAAATACCTTCAACGCTTACGAAACTAAAGTAATGAAAGGGTGTCTAAATACTTTAAGCTGGATAATCATCGTCAATTTCTATTCTTTTGTAAGTTACTATTGACAATTTTGAGAGCATTAATTTTAAGACGTTCTAAAATTATAAAGAATAAACCTCCCCCTTAAACTGCTGGAAGGCAGAGAGTCAACAGTTTGATAAAAAATAAAAACGTCACAATTAATAGAATTTTGCTCAAATTTGTTGCATCAATTAAAAATCATTCCTTTCTAATGATTAGGAATAAACAAAATAAAATTTCTTTCATAACTAATAACAACAGTGCTCTCTCTCTCTCTCTCTCTCTGCAACAGTCCATTCATATACGAATTCATCTATCAATTAAGTAAATTAAATAGTACGTAGACAAGTAACTTTCAGTTCTTAATTTTGCCAATATAGAATTCATGACTTAAGTTGCATGATTCACAAGTAGAGCCTTTAGCTACAAACTTACTTGAGTTAGAAATGTTTTCCAATTTCTAATATCTACGGTATTATTCTCTATATGGACAGAAAAGTAATCATCTTCAAAATCAGTAGAGGCCACGAGACAAATTTATTCCATTGAACCAACTACAGTTCTTCAATGTTCTAATTAATAACGTTAATAATGGATATGCAGATTCAATGGCTTTAGATAAATTTATAAATAAATGAAGTCCTCCACGTCTTATATGAATGAGAAAACTAAACCGAAAATTATTATTATTCTCTATGACCAATCTTCATACCTATAGACATTAATTTTTGAATTTCCAAAATAAGAAATAATTTTGAAATACAGGTTTTATGTAACTATGTGTACCAAATTTCCGGTTGAACTAGTTGTTGCCCTAGTGCAACAACGTATTCAACAGTCTTCAACTCTTCGTCAATTCCCGAGTCGCAGAAGAATTTATCGGGGAATATAGGTAATTAGGGTTTAGGGTTAAGTAGGTATATTACGACACATAGTAAACTGGCCTACTAGAAAAACTATGAACGGTCTTGAATCCTAGCAGGAGGTTATCGATATTCCCCTGTTAATTCTCTGAATCAGAGAAAAACTTAACATAGCAAATTCATTTGGGAAGAGACTGTAGGCATTAGCATGTAACTAGTAAGTTAACTGGCTTCCAGCAAAATTTTTATTGAAGAACTAAACTTGGATATGCAATTGCAAAACATATCTGTAGTGGTATTAACAGTCTGTATTTGTTAAGAAATTAAAATTGGTACTTGAGACTAAAGTTCAAGTTACACGATATGTCCAGTGTTCCTTAGATGAAGCCAGTACAAGCTCGGATCACAAATTCCCGGCTAAAATAGCTAACTAGTTGCCCTAGCTGAAAATTCATAGAGACTGTCTTCAATCATAGTAGTGAATATCGAAATCCCCTCTCAAATTGTTCTGAAACAGAAAATTTTCATAATGTGAGTTTATATGGAAGGAGACTCAATAGGCATATAGCCTGTAGCTAGTTAGTAGTCACCATGAATTTGCGACGAAATTTTTATAAAGAGTTGAAAAATTATACACAATATAGCGTAGCGTATATTTGATATTTCCAGTGAAAGCACGGTCTCAAAATACCGGCTTCAAACTAACTAACTAGATTTACCTTAGTCACAAATTTTTAGGATTTCTCTTCACAATTCCCCTGTCTATACTATATCTCTGAATCAGAGAAAATTTCACGATGTGAAGTTATTGTTAAGAGACTATAGGCATATAACCTATAACTAGTTAACTGGATTATTATTATTAATTGTATCCATAAATTCATGGTGCTTCTTGAATGGAATACATAGCACTAGTAGCAATATCAATCTTTAAGTAGCTACCAATTAAAAGCTAGATAGGGTAAAGCAGGTAAATTGCGGTACACTAACTAACTGTGTCCTCTAACCACAGAAATATCATAGCTTCAAACAATAATAAAATATAGAATGCAATTCCGCTACTTCAGATATCTGAACAAATTTCAATAAAAATTCGAATCAAAAAGTTTTAGAAAAGTTCTTGCAAAGACTGCAATTGGACCGCAATTTACCTGTGGGACCCTAAACAATGATTACAAACAAGTATTATTTACAATTTACGCCACTTTGTACCCGTTAAAATTTTTCATTTTGAGTATTATTGCACATATGTAAAGTTACCATATAATATAAAAAGGAAGTTCAAGAAAGTTATAGTATTATACGATATATAGTGTATATTTGTTCAATCCAGTAAAGCACGGTCACGAATTTCCGGCTTGAACTAGCTAACTAGTACCCTAGTCACGAATTCTTAGGGTTTTAGTCATCAAACCTAGCAGGGGGTTCTGTCTATAATTTTTCTCTTAGTAGAGAAGAATTTCACTGAGTGAAATTTGGAAAGAGACTCTATAGGCATAGCTAAGCCTATAGCTAGTTAGTAGTAAACTGGTAGTCACCAATTTGTGACGAAAATTTTAACGAGAGTTAAATAGTTACTAGATATAGGGTCAAGCAGGTAAATTGCGGCACGCTAACTAACTGCGGCCTCTAACAAAAGAAACATCATGGTTTCAAAACATATATTAAAAAATAATATTAATAAATTATATCATTCACCGCGCTTCTTTTGATATCAATGCAACATTTCAATGTAATTTGGGAGCCGCAATTTACCTATGTGACACTATCGTATTTTTGAGATATCCAGTTTAAGCACGGTCACGAATTTCCGGCTTTATCTATTCTAACTAGTAACTCTAGTCACGAATTCTTAGGGTTTTAGTCATCAATCCTAGCAGGGGGTTATCGAAATTCCCCTGTCTATAATTTTTCTCTTAGTAGAGAAGAATTTCACAATGTGAAATTTGGAAGGAGACTCTATAGGCATAGCTAAGCCTATAGCTAGTTAGTAGTTAACTGGTTAGTAGTCACCGTAAATTTGGGACGAAAATATTAAGTGAGTTAGTTATACACGATATAGCGTATATTTGCAGTGTAAGCACGGTCTCGAATTACCGGCTTCGAACTAACTAACTAGATTTACCCTAGTCACGAATTTCTAGGGTTTGTCTTCGGTCCAGCAGGGGGTTATCGAAATTCCCCTGTCTGTGAAATTATTGGAAAGAGACTATAGGCATACAACCTATAACTAGTTAGTAGTTAACTGGCTCACTTAAAAACTATCAGCAAGGCCTGTTTTCAAGTACCACGCAAGATAGGTAATTTTTTAAAATTTATAATAACGAGCATAAGTGGCTAAAATTGTATATCCTATAGAACTAAAAGAAAAGCTATAATAAAAACACTTATCTGTATACGAGAACATCTAGGCTTGTGCACGCACAACTAGACTTTAAGCCTAGGGGAGCAGGAAAAAACACACACATGTTAACGCGCCGAATGCAAATGGCGAACTGAATGCTTAAGTTAACGGCCGATGCAGGTGGACATCTCATAAGTTGGCACCTCTGGAACACTCCAGAATGAACAAGAATGGCGATAAGTAATTAGCGTTTACCTCTATTGTAAATATTTTATTCTCTTTCTTACTTTTCCACGCATTTAATCTGTTGGTACCCTGTTATTTCAGTTCCATATTTTGAATTCTTATAGTTCATTAATTAATACCAAATATTATTAAAAGAGTAATATAACTTAAAGATTTAGCATATTTAATTTTACAAATATAATCGATAGATAAACATTTTTTATGTGTTCATATGAAATGGTTCGACATAAATCACTATAGCTACTAATATTATACATATACACCTGGCTATTAATGTAATAGTGAAAAACATTATGAAATATATCCCATATACACTTTAAAATACAAAGTAAAGTAATTCGTGGACGAGATGTCCCAGACCCAATTATGTAATCTTAGTTGAAAATTGGAGCCAACATTCATTTAATGACTGGAAACTTCACGGCTGATCTAAGGAGGTATTACTACTCACAGTCTGTCTATCACCTCCACTCCACCAACTGTCCTCACTATTTTGTCTTCGTGCTTATCCAGGGCATTCAAATGAGCTCTGATGTCCTGTGAGGAATAGAAATGATTACCGTGTAGCTACTGCAAGATGCTCTTTTCACTTTCATTATAGTGACAGTCAAAGAAAAGTGTAATGAATTATCTCACTTTACCAATTTCACATTTCCAAAAATAGACTTCACTAATTTTGATGCTTGTAGATATTTTAAAATTTGTCTGGCTACACGATGACAAATTTGTAACATTTAAAAATAATAGAAAACTGTGATTTGACAAATTAGTATTATGTGGATACTTTTCTTTGATAGAAAATACTCTGACATTAAACATTTGAAAGAGAAAGGGAAGTTAAAAAAGATGCTACAGTTTAACTGATATGAATAATGAAATATAACTACTGTAATCCTAAAATTATAATAAAAAGTTGATTGTAAGAATTACAGAATATAGCTAGTAGCTATATCAACTTCATTGCATTTTCCAACTCAAAACTATAAAATATTCTTCCCATTGATAAGATTTGGAGATTTTAATTCCTTCCATTGCAAACAAACTCATGAAAACCTACTAATAAACCAATTGAAAAAAATATTAATAATGATATCAGGCTTTTAGAATTTCATTAAAATTTCATACATTTATTATTTTGAAAACTGAAGTTACTTCATTGCAATTACAGACAAAGGAAAGTCAATGAAGCAGTAGGTAGTTATGATAAGTAATTATATAAAAAGAATGTGCAAAATTTCACACGAATTCTGTAAATTATTCATGTTATATTGAAGCTATACACTAATAAAATGCATTATCAATTCACGTAGCTAAGAGAGATATAGACAATGAAAAGCATGTAGCTACTATTTAGGAAGGATATAGATAGCTAGAGTCAACTTGAAATATTCTACATAATTATCTTAGCTAGCTATATAATAATGTAAAATAAAGACATTTTGAACCCTCTAACAACCACCATCCTCTGGAGAGGACATTAGGAAAATATCAAATAATATTTAAAATTATTCAATATATAAAATCATTTTCTGTTGGCTATGTAACATAACAATTTTGGATTTTGAACCACCTCAAGTTCTACCCAAATGACATCAGACTTTATAGGTATAACTTATTTCTATCTCTAGTAGCTAGCATTGAACTCACATGCATGGTTTGATAGAGATTAGCCTGCTTAGTGTAGAAGAAGCAGTGGAAAGGTCTTCCCTTGATGTCAAACTGAGCAGCTTTCTGTTCGGAGAAAACCTTCTCTGGTGGCAACATTTGTGGTCTGGCAGTTTTCTGGTTGAGGCCACTAGGTAACAAGTAGGCAATTGCTTTCTGAGTGGGACAGACACATGTTTGCTATATTAAGAAATATTAATAGAAAACTAGAATTACTAATATTACAATCAATGAAAATTGCTCTTCTATTTGTACATTATACTTAAAATAATTGAATATTAATTAGTTAGATAAGGCAACTTTCAGTAGGGTAAGTTTTGAAATATTGGTCAGCTCACATTTTCAGTCATCTAAGAAAAATTGATATAATAAATATTTTATAATTTGCATGTTAATAATAATCATTAAATAGTTTTTTTTAGATGACAGATGACATGAAACTGACAGATATTCAAAACTTACCCTATAGATATAGAATAATTTGAATGGAAATTCTTGCCGTTACATTTATGTCTTCTTGCGTGAAGGTGTCAGGATCTTCACCCATCATATTAGCTAGATGTCTGCGGCCAATTTGGAACTCTGCACTTTTTTCTCGCATGAACTTCTCTGATGAAAAGAATTAAAGAAACTCATCAATCATTCATAATTTATAAAATATTTTGATTCACATTATAATATATTAGATTGTAAATAAAGATAGCTACCACGTGAAGACAGATTTTTGTTAGGAAAAAGATATTTTCAAACAATATAAAATAAATCAACTTCTGACTAGAAGATAAAAATACCATTTACTTTCTAAAGAATAATATATCTCATGCCAACCTATTTATTATCTATATTAATAATCTGCTATTTAGGAAGAGTGCTGTTACTTGCAATAGCTAAGTTCCTTACCATGTTGTTGAACACTTTGCAAATAACGTTTGGCTGCAACACTCGTTTCAATGAGTCCCATGCTTTCTTGTTCTCGCATGGCATCAGATTTTTTAATCATATGATCCGCAGCAGTATTTTTGACTGCTGGACTGTACCAATTAGCATAGTGAGCACATGGCACCTAAAAATAAAACAGACTGATAAGGTCAAGGAGTTGAATATAATATTTCCAAATACTCTGAGCAGATGAAACAATAACTTTTAAGATACTGAACAATAATTTATCGAAATTAATTAACATGATATAGCTAATTTATACCTACTCAAGATATACTAGAATAACTATTTTCAATGATTTATTACATTGGTATACTTACAAACTTGATTCCATATAATTTTTGAGTTGAAGTCAGCTTAGGTATACTTTTGAAAATAAATCCTCCATTTGAAAACATGTTGATTAATAATCTGAATAAAACATAAGCTTTATTTCCTTTGAAAAATTAATAACTAACTGTATACTTCATTAAAAATAATGAAAGATGAGCGAAGTTCTAGAACACAACCTGGAACAAAATTAATTAGCTAAGTTGCTACACATTTCAAAGAATTCTTTAGAACCAATCACCATACAGTTGACATCAAAAAGATTATGTATGATTGAGATGTGTTTTTCTAGTTCCCAATTGTATATTGAATAAACATTTTGTCCGTGCGCAGAAAATTGCCACTGGGAAAACTGCCAATGGGAAAACTGCCAATGGGAAGATTGACCCCTGCCACTGTGAGAAAATTGCCACTGGGAAAATTGACACAGTGGGAAAACTGCCACTGAGAAAAATTGCCAATATATTAAAAATATATTAACAAACTTAAAAATATTTTCCTCTGTAAGAAAATATCGAACTGAATACAAAAGTATTCAAATGTTAGGTAATGATAATTGTTCACTGTGCGTTCTTCTTTCATTGACAAATTAAAAAAACCTATTCAACCATGGAACGAACGATTAATGAGCCTGAGGGGCACATTTCGGTTTGAAATAATAAAGCATAATTTGATAACTAATTGATTTCAGTTACTGAAATTCTTTGACTTTTATTGTCTATGACGTAACTATTTATCGTATGATTAAATAATTGAGAGAGGGACACAATCCACAACATCTACATTTACGGATAGGAAAGAGAAACTAAGAAATGGTTAGAGCAACCTTCAGTTGAAACTGAAAGTAAGCTACCATAAGGGCCCCCACACGAGCGTTCTTTGCCGTGCGGCGCTTCACGCATGACCCTAAAATAGCATTAACTCTCGGGTATGTGGGCACACGAGCATTCTTAAATACTTTTGGTATCGGCACTTTTTTGCCTATACAGATACTGAGTAGCTACAAATACCAGAAAAAAATGCTGATACCGATACCAAAAACATTGCCGATACTTCCGATACCGAGTAGTGATACAGATACTTCGTCCCATGACTCCCAGCCCTAGTATATGCAACCCCTATATATGTATATATATATTTGTACAATTATATATTTAGGAGGGAGTAATGATATATTCAGGAATATATGGAATAATTTATTAGTAACAATTTAGTTATTTGGTTTATAAAAAGATTTATGTGTTAGCTTGGATTAAGAAACAAGAGAACCTTATGAATTTCAGTAATTTCACAAATACTGTTTAGGTACAGATTCTTTCTTTAGATTAAAGAAGTTAGATTTATTACATAGGGTGACGGCTAACATAACAGCTAAAATCTCAGCAGCACTGCAGCAGATTCAGGATCTCCCTCATCTAAATTAACGCATTCCCCACATATTGACCCACCGGTGGGTCAATATGCTTTTTTAACATGCAAATTATAAATAGTTGCAAAATGATTAGTCAATGGATCAGCATTTATATTGAATTATAAGTATAGAACTGTATATTACCAAATAAAACACTCCAGAGTTATATATAAAAAAATTCACAAACAACCTCGCTCTAGAATATTATTTTTAACTGGGTAAAATTCACCATGAGATACAGTCTGATAAATTAATGGTAACATAAGATGATAAGAGATCTCCCTCAGAGATCTAAAATGTAGGCTCAAAGTTTTGGAAAAATGTTCTATATTCTGTAGAGGGAGGAAATAGATGATTTCCTTCCTATTTTTCTAAGATTACGAATTGCCAATCAAGTTGCATGTGGAGATTTAGGAAGATGAAAAATTAACTACAAATTTCAATTGGCAACTTCTAGTGAAAAATAAAACTTCATTTGGCATGATTTGCAACTGTATCTAAAAGCTGAGCGGCCTACCACAGTTTAGTACCCAAAAAATTTATTACAGTTTTCTATAATAAATTTTATTTTCTATACCAAATTAAACATCTCAATCAAAGAACTAAACTGGGTTGTATAAAAATAAACATTGGATTCAGGTGCAGTCAGTGATAAAATTGATACAACAATAATCAAATTCACTCTATAATTCATAAATCTTCATTCAAATCACCTAGGTATTTAATTATTTGATAGAAGGTAAAGTCAAAGACAATATAAGATAGACGCTCAACTCCATGTTATAAACTACAGAGTATGTTTGCACTGACGACAGCACTCTGACCCAACTTCTAGCCAATCAGCGTTGAGGTATACCTACAACTTAGTGTCATCTAAGACAATATCCTACCTATATAGGTTTGTACTCGCTTGGTATACCTAGTTATGACTATTCTCCGAATAGAAGGTAGATTATATTCAAAATACTAAATTGAACCACATATGCGATCTTATAAACTTAATTGATAATAAAGTAATTAGTTCTCTGATCCCTAATCAGTAAAGAATATTTATATTTCTAATGACTTCACACGTTGAGACTAAAGATTATCCTTCTGTGACTTTCAAGGGGGCGGGAGGTCATACGTTTATTATTGTTTGGTGTGACGTATGCTACTGATCGCTTCTGATTGGTTGGTAATATTTTTGCATGTGCCCTATCAAGTTGAGCGTCTATCTTATATTGTCTTTGGTAAAGTGGTGAACCACTCAGATTTTAGATATGTATCATGATCTGGGAAGATAAGAAACCAAAATAGTACTTTAAAATTATCCTTAACATTTAACATCCAACTTCCAAGTTTTCCAAGCCTGCCATAGTGCCAAGTGGTTAATGAACTTCCAATTTTTCTATTAAGCTCTCGTAACATTTTTCCAAGACTGTGACAAATATGAGCCCAATTTTAGATCTCTGCAGGAAATTAATTAATTTATATGTTACCATTAATTTAGCTGCAGGAGATTTTGAATAAATTCCCATCACCTGCTGAGAGTCAGAGAGTAACTCTGTATCAATTTAAAATCTCTGTGACACAGGAGACACATTATGCAGAGTGGCAGCTCTCCAAAGGAAGCTAAATTCCTCTTCCAAATTATATCAAATTAGGCATTATAAATTCTCTCCAAAATAGCTAATTTTCTCTTATGCAACTAGCCGGGCTAAGTATACCTATATATTAATATTTACAGATATCATATTACACAAAAAACAAATGCCTTAGCCTATTATAAGATTTCTGTGAGAAAACTTTACCAGTTTTTGTAGTCTGGCATTTCAATATGATCCAGACTGTTTTTCATGGTAAATTCCACCCCATCATTCAGAGGCTGGAAAATTTTAAGCCAATTTTTGAGCCAAAAATTCACAAAAATTCTAAGAGCCAAGCCAATTTGTCATGTTTCAAGGTGTGGCAGGAAAGTTTAGTGAGACAATGGATCCAGGTCACAACATTCAAGATACTGGCAAGGGGCGAGTTGTCCATACTTTGAAAGTTGAAACATGACCAATTCGGCTCATCTTTTGCAGATTTCAAGCCAAAATTAATCCATATCACAGAGCATATCAGTTAAAGCCAATAAATTTTTTTTTTTGGTCAGACTGGGTGGCTTTGCGCATTTTCCGCATACTTTGATTTTACGAAAAAACTGGAGAAGTCGGCAATCTGATTTTTTGTGTGCAGATAGATGAAGGGTAGACCTAGGTGCACACCAAGTTTCAACTCTTTTAAGTTCAATAGAAAAAAAAGTTATCATCGAAAAACTGAAAGCAAAGATCGTGGGGGTAAACCGGGTGAATTTAGCGCACTTGCCGGGTGTGCAATGCAACTTCCGTGAATCTGCCAAAATCTTCTATGCAACTGCCCCAATCTTCTATACAACTGCCCCAATCTTCTATACAACTGCCCCAATCTTCTATACAACTGCCCCAATCTTCTATGTAACTGCCCCAATCTTCTATGTAACTGCCCCAATCTTCTATGCAACTGCCCCAAGCTTCTATGCAACTTCCCCAAGCTTCTATGCAACTGCCCCTTCCCCAAGCTTCTATGCAACTGCCCCTTCCCCAAGCTTCTATGCAACTGCCCCAATCTTCTATGTAACTACCCCAATCTTCTATGTAACTACCCCAATCTTCTATGCAACTTCCCCAAGCTTCTATGCAACTGCCCCAATCTTCTGTGCAACTGCCCCAATCTTCTGTGCAACTGCCGTGAGTCTGCTGTGCAACTGCCGTGAGTCTGCTGTGCAACTGCCGTGAGTCTGCTGTGCAACTGCCGTGAGTCTGTTGTGCAATAGCCGTGAGTCTGCTGTGCAATTGCCGTGAGTCTGCTGTGCAATTGCCGTGAGTCTGCTGTGCAATTGCAATGAGTCTGCTGTGCAATTGCAATGAGTCTGCTGTGCAATTACAGTGAGTCTGCCGTGCAATTACAGTGAGTCTGCCGTGCAATTGCCGTGAGTCTGCTGTGCAATTGCCGTGAGTCTGCTGTGCAATTGCCGTGAGGCTGCTGTGCAATTAACCTGAGGCCGCTGTGCAATTACAGTGATTCACAGCAGTTGCATAGTTGCAAATCGGGGCATATTCACAGCAGTTGCATAGCAGAAGATCGGCTTGTTCACTATTTCAAACCTTGGTCACACAGAAACTTTGGTTACTTTACTTTACCACTGGCTCACTATAGGAGTATCGTGATGATGAATATCACAGGTTTATTTATGAATAAGAGCTCTTTAACTTTATTAATAAATGTGCGCAAGTCCACCCGTTAATTAAAATATTCCCAGGGTGTTCGTGCGCATCTAGTATATTGGTTATATCTCAATAATTTATAATTATTATTAAAATTATCTTACATGACGTTAATCTACAGTAAGTTATGCGTATCCAACGTAAATTGCAATCAAATCTGAGGATAATTATCAACACTACAGCATAGTTCGCGGAGATTTGATTCTAGTGCAAAATAATTATTTTGCTATAAAAAACATGGGTCTCTGTTTGAACACTTAGTATCTATACTTAGTCTCTTACGATTTCTGTGAAATTTATGGACTAGGGGGTTCTCTTTCCAAGGTGTTGTCAGATTTAAATTATTTTCACGCATTCGCCGTCAATTACCGATGCGCAACTTCACCTGGAATGTTGAGGTGCGCAAGGCCACCCGGTCTGACGCTAGATTTCTAAAGGTTATAACTCAGATAGGTATGTCTACCGCCTACCTGTCTTCAAAAGATGCATGAAGTTATGCAATTTATCTGGCGACTATTGAAGCCTTGAAATTAGTCTCCTGAATTATCCGGCGACAAATTTCTAATTAATTCCCATGTTTACATGTAAATTTTTGAAGAGTATTTACTATTTTGAGATTATGGGCCACTTTGGAGATAAATTTAAAATTCCTTGGAGAGAAATTGTCCCCAAAATAAAATATCTGGAGACTCATTGTGCATGCTTTGCAAACTGGCCAGTCTGTATTTGGTTCAAAAAAATCCACTGACTTGTTCAAAAAGGTGAAAAAATCCACCAACATATTTGTCTGATCCACCTACATTTTCCTCATTTAGCCACCAAAAATTATTGGTAACACAGGAATAAATAGCTCAAAATCCACCAACTTTTCTAGAATATTATCTTCAGAGGGGAAAAATTCCACCTACAAGTCGGTAGAATTTACCATGAAATACAGTCTGGCAGACTGGTTTGTCTAATTGGCTAAAAATTTTGAATTAATTCCTATATATAATGTCCCATGCTAATTTTGCTTGAAGTATTCAAAAATCCAGTCTTCAACTCTTCAGAAACTGGTAAATTGTTAGTGGAGAGCCCTTATTCTGTTTGTAGCAAAATTAATGTAAATATAGTGATTAATTCAGAAATTTTTGTAGCCAAATTAATGTAAATATAGGGATTAATACAAAATTGTTTGGAGAGAATATCCCAAATAATTAATTTCAGTTTGAAGGATATGGGACATTTTTAACATTTTCTGTGTGATCAAATCCTTAATTTTCCTTTATATTTACTTGTATTTTACTGAGAACATAAGCCAAAATAGAGGACTTCTTTGAGAACACTTAACCAGTTATTGCAGTCTGGGATTAATTACTCTGTTGCCAGTCTGCAGAATATGGAACATTTTTAACATTTTCAGTGCGAACAATCCTTAATTTCCTTCTACATTTATATGTATTTTACTGAGAAGTGAGAACAGAAGCTAAAATAGAGGATTTTTTGGAGAACCATTTACCAGTTCCTGCAGTCTGGCTCTGTTGCCACTCTGGAGAATGTGGGTCTTTTCTGATTGATTTATCCCTCTGTTGGAGTTTAGCAAACCTTAAAATACAGTAATAAATTAATGAGAACTACATAATCCGAAGCATTTAGTCTCTAAAATTTATCTGTTATCGTGAGGTGTTTTCCAGAGTGGCTCTGTTGGACTGCAGGAACTGGTAAAGTGTTCTCCAAGAAATCCTCTATTTTGGCTTCTGTTCTCAGTAAAATGCATGTAAATATAGGAGGAAATTAAGGATTGTTCACACATAAAATGTCAAAAGTGTCCCATATTCTACAGACCCACTCTGCAGAATATGGGAGATATTTGGGATTTTCTCTCCGAACAATTTTGAATTAATTCCTATATTTACATTAACTTTTCCATGAACACTTCTGAATTAATCCCTATATTTACATTTATTTTGCTAGTAATTGCTACAAACAGAAATTACAGAATAAGAGATCTCTACGAACATTATACCAGTTTCTGCAGACTGGTATTGGAGTTTAGCAAAGCTTAAAATATGGTAATAAATTGAAGGGAACTGTATAATCCACAGCATTTAGCCTCTAAAATTCATCTGTTAGCCTAAGGTATTTTCCAGAGTGGCTAAATATTTACCATTTTGCCAGATTGTATTTGGTGGTAAATTACAATGATATGTCGGCTGATATTCAATTTCTCTAATAAAAAATTCCTGCAATGTTGGAGGATATTTATCTATCAATTCCTATATTACTATTAATTTTTGGAGGGGTAACTAGAAAAGTGTTGAGGACTAGACAAATTGCCAGTTTGCAGAATATGGAACATTTTTCCATGACTCTCTGCAGGAGTTTTTGATTGAATATTAGAAATTGAAGATCTCTGCAGGAGATCTTGAATTAATTCCTATGTTACCATTAATTTAGCTACGGGAGATTTTGAATTAATTCCTAAGTTACCATTAATTTAGCTGCGGGAGAGTCAGAATCTGCTACTGAGAGTTAGAGAGTAACTGTCTCTTAAATTAAAATCACTGTGGGAGAAGAGACACATTCTGCAGACTGGAGTCAAATTGGCAGATATTTCTAAGATTTTTGAAAAAGTCAAAGGTGTGCAGTGCACCACCAAACCAGTCTGAAAAGATATCTCCACAGACAGAATTTTTAACAGAAATAAGATTTATAACAGAAGCCAAAATACCTAGAGGATTTCTTGGAGAACACTTTACCAATTCTTGCAGTCTCGCTGTAACATAGCAAATACAGATTGGAATATGATCCAAGCAAGATATCCAAGTGATAGTGAATTTTAAGATAAATTTTGATTTGATAGGAAAAATATCATAGGCAGGTACCTAGGGGCTAGGTCCAACAGTCTAGGTTGGATAAGTTTCTAAAAGCTGAGCGGCACACCACAGTACAGCGCACTACTGTACATTCTATCAGATAGTTAATTTGAATGAAGATTAATGATAAATGGAGTGAATTTTATATTTGTTGTATCAAATTTATGACTGTCAGTACATGATGGCTGAATCCAATGTTTATACTACAGTGCTACACAGTTTAATTCTTTGATTCGAGATGTTTAATTTGCAATAGAAAATAAAATTTATCATAGAAAACTAAAATAATTACAATTTTATAGGGTAACAATTGTAACTTTCTGTCTGAGGTGTAAATAAAAACTTATCAGTTAGATCAGCATTTCCCAACCCTGGCGTCGCGACTCCAAGTGGGGTCGCCAAGCGCTTTTCATGGGGTTGCCAAAGCATCCAAATAAATATTCAATATTATGGCAGAATCACGAGTTGTGTTCTATCAGAAACATCATTTTTAAACTGTGAATTGGGACAACTTAAAACTCGTCAAATGCCATTATACATAGATAGGTACATCACTTTAGAGGAAAAGAGTGCATTTAAATGATTATTGAATAATTATTGTCATATATCGTATTAGCAACATTTCCTGAGGCTCTTCAAAAGTATGCTGAAAACAACCCCCTTCAGCATGAAGACAAAACGATCGAAGCACGCTTCATGACATTCTTGCAAACTTTCCTTAAGTTCTTCTGGTCATATCCTCCAGCGAAACTTTGAATACTTTGAATCTGGGTTTTCCCAACAAACTCAAAATTTTGTAGCAGCTCAGATGAACAAGTCAAAAAGATTGAGATTTGGACGGTGTGTTGGCAAAGGATTTCATTAACCCATTATTCTAAAAAAAGATTCATCAGAAAGTAATATCTATTCAAATTTGAATGTATTATTAAACTTATGAAATTGCACGAGAAAAAGTGACAGAGGAATCTCACGGTGGATAATGGATATGGCAACACTGGGGTCTGGGCCACTATAAGATTGGTTTGAAAATCCTGTTACGTCATTGGTACACAGTTTATTCTAAAAGCATGCATTGAATCAACTCTTACTTGATAACATAGAGTTAAGCGTAAAAAATTGAAAGGTTAATTTTTTCTATGGACTGTAGTTTGTGTTCTATGGACCTAAGTTTGTGTAGGTACAATGGACTGTAGTTTGTGTTCTAGGTACTATGGACCGTAGTTTGTTTTAATGCTAAGTGTATAGTCGAAATTATCAAACTATTTTGATGTGATGACTACCGATAAGAATTTAGAGACAGCTTTATTTTAACTTGAAGACTAGGTAGAACCGTAGAGGTACCTAGCTATATTTCAATGTGACGACTACACAGAAATAACTAATTATGCCGACCATAGAAACGTCAGCAAATTATTATGCCAACTTCTAAGACCTTCTCTGGAACTAGGCACATCATTCATAACAAAAGATAGCAATCTTTCACCGAAAACAGAAAACTGATATACAATTATACATCGTCGAGCGCACCATATCAAAACAAAATGGCTGCTTTGTTTATATTTAAACAAAGATGCGCAGTCCCGCCGTTTATGATTATGAGTCACCAATTTTAATTTTAAATCTAATTTAAGTGCTCATTAGTCGTCTATACCTATATGTGAAAGATACTTATTTTCACCAATTTTAAGTCGACAATTAATCGGCGACTTGGTACATACTCTTGAACTAAGCACAAAATCCCACTGACTTTTACAAAAATCTGGAAAAATCCACCATATATTGCCAGTAATTTAGGTGATCCACCAACATTTTCTCAATTTATCCACCTAAAATTATTGGTAACATAGGAGTAAATAGCTAAAAATCCCTAGTTTCAGAGAATGTACATTGAGTCGCCAATATTTCTTTTTTTTTCAAAAATAAGTCAACAAATATTAGTAATGCAGTCGCCAGTCGTCATAATTTAATTCCAATTTTGAAAGTAGACAGTCGTCAATATACCTATATTATTATAACTACCTAAATTAATTGAGAGCGTATCAGCCAATCAGAGAGAGGCATACAACTGATACCAGCCAATCACAGAGAGCCTGAGAGAGGCATACTTTCTTAATTTCTTTTATAGTTATTCATTTTTTTTTTCTGACAATTAGTCAGAGAGCATCAAATTAAAATGACAAGTAGTGACCACATCATTCATAACAAAAGAACACCAAAAACAGAAAACTAATATACAATTTGAATTATACTCATGTAAAATTGTATGTCTCATAAACTCACCATTTGTCTCTCCAGCTCTCTCCAAAATTCAACAATTTTTCTCCAAAATGATCAAATTATCATTAATTCTCTCCAAAGTAACATTGTAGCATAGGAGAAAAATAGATAAAACTCGCCATTTGCAATTGAAGAGCTCAAAATAACTGTCACAAACTCGCCATTTTTATTACTTGGAATTATACATCATGGAGTGCACCATATCAAAACAAAATGGCTGCTTTGTTTACATTTCAACAGAGATTCGCGGTTCCGCTGTTTATGATTATGAGTAGGGATGGGACGATACCAAAATTTTTGCCGATACCGATACTTCTCAACAAGTGCCGATATGGATACTTTGAAAAAAATGCCGATACTTTGAAAAAAAATCGATACTTGCCGATACCGATACTTGCAGTTTTTTCAAGTTTATATTTATTAAACTCATTGATACTTGATGAGTTATTGAGTATCAATTATTCTTTTAAGTTTAATGAAGTTCTAACTCAAAAATAACACAGTTATGCTCTTTCAATGTAGTATAACAATGTGATTTTTATATTTCACATTAATTAAAATGCATAGATATTAAATAAATAACTTTTCTGATGTGTGTCATCATCCTGTGGTACTTGTAATAAATAGGTAAGTGCGAAAATAGTCAACAGTAGCTGAATAATTCTTATCTTGAATTTATAGTCAGACTCAAAAATCTATTGGTAGATTCCGTATATACTTTAAATTTTTTATTGTTAATGTCAAGCAAGTCATAATAAATAAATAAAAATTACACTTAGAACTCTAGTAGGTAGATGGTATATTATTAGAGCACTATTTATAATGAATTATTTATTTCATTTATGACTATAGAATAGAGATTTAATAACAAAAATTATCAAATGAATAAAATTTAAATAATCATAAAGTATCGGCCGATACTTTTCATTATATGCTGATACCGATACCATTGCCGATACTCCACAAAAATGCAGATACTTGCAGATACCGATACTTCGTCCCATCCCTAATTATAAGTCACCAATTTTAATTTTAAATCTAATTTAAGTGCTCATTAGTCATCTATATATGTGAAAGATACTTATTTTCACAAATTATAAGTCGACAATTAATCGGCGAATTGGTACATACTCTTGAACTAGGTAAAAATCCACCGACTTTGCCAGAATATTATTTTTGAAGGGGAAAAATTCCACCGACATGTCAGTGGAATTTACCACAAAATACAGACTGGTTGCCTTGAAATTAGTCTCCTGAATTATCCGGCAACAATTTTTTTATTAATTCCTATAATTACATGTAATTACTGGAGATTATTTTGAGATTTTAAGCCATTTAGGAAAGAAATTTGAAAATCTTTGTAGAGAAATTGCCCCAAAAATTAAATATCCGGAGACTGATTGCCAGTCTAGAAAACTGCTTAGGATAACAGATGAACTCTATATCCAGTCTGCAGAATGTGTCTCTTCTCCCGCAGAGACTTTAATTTGAGAGAGAGCTACTCTCTGACTCTTAGCAGCAGATTCAGAATCTCCCGCAGCTAAATTAATGGTAACAGAGGAATTAATTCAAAATCTCCCGCAGCTAAATTAATGGTAACATAGGAATTAATTCAAAATCTCCCGCAGAGATCTCCAATTTCTAAAATTTCATTCAAAAACTCCCGCAGAGTCTTAGAAAAATGTTCCATATTCTGCAGACTGGCTCTATATGCTAAATGCTGCGGATTATACAATTTTTAGCAATTTACCATCAATTTTTGAAGTCTGTAAAACTCCAACAGAGTAATTAGTTCATCAGAAAGCACCTATTTTTCCAGACTAGACTGATTGTGCATGCTTTTCAGACTGGTCAACGATGATGAATGGTTTCTACAGAATCCACTGACAAAACTCCCAAGTAAAATAGTATGTCTCATAAACTCGCCATTTGTCTCTCCAGCTCTCTCCAAATTTCAACAAATTCTCTCCAAAATGATCAAATTATCATTAATTGTGACAGTTATTTTGAGCCCTTCAATTGCAAATGGCGAGTTTTATCTATTTTTCTCCTATGCTACAATGTTATTTTGGAGAGAATTAATGATAATTTGATCATTTTGGAGAGAATTTGTTGAATTTTGGAGAGAGCTGGAGAGACAAATGGTGAGTTTATGAGACATACTATTTTATTTGGCTCGCCATTAAAATGGCGAGTTTGGACATGCTTTATTACTTGGCAAAACTCCCTTCTCTGTGCTTTGTGGAAATCAGATAATGGTTGAACTGAAGTGTAATGATAAAAACGGAAACGAAGTTCATGTCTGACGATTCTCAACAACGTTGACATGTTGGGTGAAACCCGCTGAGAAGCTTTTCTGAGAGAGGCTCAGAGAGCAACTGAGGGTTCCTTAAAGTTCAAAGAAACTCTTCACCTCTTGAACAATGAATCAATGCTTATGTTCTTTTTGTTTTCGTTTGCTTTTTCTGGTGGTCCGGTGGATAGAAACAGTCTCATTGAAGAAATCGCAAACTCTTGTGAACATTTACAGGTGGTGAGATTTAAACATTTTTAACTGATCTTGAAGTGAAACATGAATTCTAAATGCGTACTGTTGAAGGAGAAGGTGTTTTGGCAAATTACAGGACAATCCATTTCTTCTCCAGTTAGAAATCATTTTTCAGGATAAAGATGGTTGAAAATCAATGCCAATTTGTATAGAGTGATAAAAATTCATTCCTTCCTTTGAGCAAAATGGTGTATACATACCTAATGCAATTTGAAGCAATATAATATGGTCTCCCAATTCTTCTTCTTCTTATCAAATTTTGAGTGAATGAATTCACTCTAAAGCTGCTGGAGTAACCACTTGATTGCTCCGTTTGGCCTGGAAATTTCTGACATCTCCCAATTCGCAATTTATAAATTTCGCTTCTGGTAAATGGAGTTTGCATAACATAGGCTTCACAAGTGCTCCTACCATACTATTCAACAGAAAACATAGTGGTGTCGCGGTTATGGCTTGAGGTGCATGATTGGGGTCGCCTTAAAAAAAGGTTGCGAAACGCTGAGTTAGATGTATCGGGAGGCGTGCAAAGTGCCAGTCATTGAACAATCATGAAGTGTGCAGTACAACAAGCTAGCAGATACAACAAACTACAAAATAGTCATTTATGTTGAGACCATAGATAGAATGTACAGTGGTGTCCCGCTCAGCTTTTAAATACTGTTGAAAAATCCGACCGGCAAGGGTTGATGTTAAAAACCCATAATTATGTACCTAGCTAGGTATACCTAACCTTTTTAAGATCCCGTCCAAGAAGTTTTTATTATTTTAAAGCTCCCATCCAAGCAAATTTTTTTATTGCTTAAATCAACGAGGCTAATGTTTCTTATCATTTTGCTGCAAACCCCATCAAATTTGATAGCATATTTTTAATTTTATATGCTTTTGAAGATTTTAATATTCAAAACTCTACAAAACTTATTTTACAACCGACTTTCTAATTTTCAATCTGAAGATGAAGAATGTACACCATTTGTTTTGATTGTCAACTTGGTATTAGTTTTAATAAATCTATTTAATATTCGTGTAAAGGTATAAAATCGGATAAACTTATTATAGAAACGTTTATATACTTTAGGAAACAATTAATATCTTAAAGGTCCCCTCCAAGCAAATATTTTTATTGCCCTATTCAACGAGGCTAATGTTTCTAATCATTTTGCTGCAAACTGCATCGAATTTGGTAGCATATTTTTAATTTCATATGCTTTTGAAGATTTTTAAAATCAAAACTCTACAAAACCTACTTCACTTCCGACTTACTAAATTAAGAAATTTTCAGCCTGAAGAAAAAGAATGTACACCATTTGTTTTGATTGTCAACTAGGTATTAGGTTTAAAGGGGCAGTTCAGTCAAAATCAAACTACCTATCGCCAAATTGGTCCTAAATCGATTTAGTACATTTATTTATGTAACATTAGAATATTCGTTGATTTTAGAAATGTTTATATAAAAAGTATATTGTAAATTAGTGGCGCCATCTGCGGACTAAGGTGGACCGCGTACCTAACTAATCATTGTAGTACGTAAACAAAATGATAACCAGTCGCAGACTTGAATCGGTTATTAACTTATGAAAATGGTGAAAAGAATTTGTGAAATTGAAAACTGTCCTTCGAGTCAATTAGATTTAGATTTGAAAAGAAAACCATCTCTTCATAAATTACCTGTTAATACTGTTGATAGAAAAATTGTTCACATGTTATCAGCTGTAAAATGTAAACAAATAGAACAGAGTGGTGGCGCCACCTGTAGGAGGACGCAGGAACTAAATCGAATTTATAAAATATGATATAGGGTAAGGTCTCCTTGTATCGTCCCTCTCCATTTATCGTCACGTTTCAGTTATTTTCGTCTATAACAAGACTTAGAAACATTTCTATGGTTTAGGTATTTTACAAATCGATGCTCACATATATTTTCTATATTTTTATAAAAACTTTATATCATTTGAGGTTAATTTATAGTTAGAGTGTTAGTTTAACTTATGAGAGATATGACGATTCGGTACATTCAGGATAAACCTACCGAAAATGATTAGGTATAGAGAACTTGTTACGTTCGTTTTTATGCGTCAAAATATTTATTGACAAAATAATGCTTAGCACCATCTTATTTGTGCTGAATTGAATTTCTTAAAGGTCCCCTCCAAGCAAATTTTTTTATTGCTTAAATCAACGAGGCTAATGTTTCTTATCATTTTACTGCAAACCCCATCAAATTTGATAGCATATTTTTAATTTTATATGCTTTTAAAGATTTTTATAATCCAAATTCTACAAAACCTACTTTACTTCCGACTTTCTAATTTTCAGTCTGAAGAAGAAGAATGTACACCATTTGTTTTGATTGTCAACTAGGTATTTGGTTTAATAAATCTATTTATTATTCGTTTAATGGTTTAAATTTGGATGAACTTATTATAGAAACGTTTATATACTTTTAGAAACAATTAATATCTTAAAAGAAGGCCAAAAACGCATTGTTTGTTCAAAAATCTAAATTTGAAATCAAAACAAAGAGTGTACAATCTTCTTTCTCAGCGTCAGGTTGGAGATTCACTCGATTGTTGCTCACAGAGTATTAAAAAACTTTAAAAGCAAATAATATAATATATACTGAACCGAATTGTATGCAGTTTGCGAAATAATGAACGTAGACCTTAGTTCTATAATATTATGTAATAAACTCATTTTTTTCCCGGAGCCTGGAGAAGACCTTTAAATATAAAATCAGAATTTAATTAAGGCAGTATTATTTCGTATAATTGGTGGTGCCGATAATTGGGTATCAATATATATAATTTTCCATTTATCGTCATGGGGTGGCGATAAATGGCATTTTGATCAATTTTGAAATAATGGTTTGAAACAATTATTTGGTGATAAAATATCTTATTCCCCAATTTAAATTCAATTTTTCATACTTAGTGATCTATTACCCATTTATCGACCTACCAGAACTTTAAACATGACGCTACTTGAAGTGGAAACTCGCTGTATTTAAAAATTCTAACTTTTTAGATAAATATTGGCCATAACTCATAAAAATATACGAATAATATTTTCATCAATGTATTTACCTAGAATAACTATATTATAAGTGAGCATTTCTTCGTTTGATTGATGTTTTCAAAAACGGCACTATATCAGTTCGAAACGTTTGTCAGTGAACCTTATATTTTTAGATATTCAATCCATCCTCTCTTGCGGTATCACGTTTATTTTTGTTGTGTCTTGTTTTGTTCCAGTCCATTCAAATTTAATATGTTTAGCCCGTTGTGTATCATAATATTATTTAGTTTTTTTAATTGATAAAATATTTGTCCTTGCAGTTAATATCTAGCTATAGGCCGAATTTTTTTGAATTTTTGGCAAATGGATTAATACCTTGGATCAATGAGCACCATGTTCAAAAACCTATCATTCTATTTGTAGATGGACACAAGACTCATCTTACATTACAGACATCTATTCTTTGTGAAGACAATGGGATTGTGTTATACTTGCTTCCTCCTAACTGCACTCACATCTTGCAACCGGCATATGTTGGCATTTTCAAGCAACTCAAAAGCCTTTGGAGGAAAGCTGTCCACGATTTTCAGAGAGAACAACCAAATATGCTCGTTCGGAGAGTTGATGTTGCTCCTTTGTTAAAGAAAATATTGGATCAAATCATTACAGCTTCAATTATCAACAGTTTCTTAGCGACTGGATTATGTCCCTTCAACCCGGATAGAGTAGATTATTCCAAATGCTTGGATATATCCATAGTACAAGATGATGCTGAAGAAAATCATATTGAAAAAAATGCTGATTCAATGCAAGGAGATCGAAAATACAAACATTCGATATCGGTATTGGAGGATTTAGTTCCATCTCATTTGATCAGTGATGCAAAAAACAACCAAGGAGTTAGAGTATTGGCAAATCTTTGGAGAGATTTGGAACTAAAATTGGGAAGACAAACTGATGATGCTCCTACAGAAGCTACTGATATCAGCAATTTGGAAAATCTTCCCGAAACTGATAATTTTGATAGTTTGAATTATTCAGTAACATCGATTCATTCATTATCAAGTGATTCATTGTCATTTTCTGATACAATTCCAGTTTCTCCTAATAAAACTAGTAGCTCTAATGACGTTCTTCCAATACAACTCTCATTTTCACCCATTAGAACCACTACTGTGAAAATTAGACCCTTCTACTTTCACGAAACAAGCAAATAATCTCGACTGCTCCCTTCATCTTCGGATCAAATCAAATTTTCGATCAATTCCAACAGTTTCTTCAACAATTTCCAAGTCCCATCAAAAACCATCAACTTCAAAACAATCTAAATCATATGATCATGAATTCTGGAATGGTAAAATTGAATATAAAAAACGAAAAGCACCAGAACAGTGCATACCGTCAATGATAAGTGGGTCACATTTCAGATCAATGGTTCTTAAAAAGGTTAAAAAAACAAAGCGCTCCGAAAAAAAATGCTAATGAAGATTGGATGTGCATTTGAAGAGTTTGGTTCCAAAACGCTATACATCCATTTTGATCAATTTGAGTTAAAATGTGTTTTCTTTACCAAGAAAGTACAAAGATGAAAACCACTATTTTCTGTTTCAATCATTCACATAGCATATTGAGGTTATAATAACATAAACAATTCAAATCCACAATACCGACGAAATACAATATTGATTTAGGTGGAAACTCATTTTTTTCAAAAGTGGCGTTTATCGCGTTTTGGAACCAAACTCTTCATTTATTGCCTCAGGTTGTGTGTGGTCTAACGATGGTAACTTAAAGGAAGTTAAAACCTGGGTTAAGTGTGAGATGTGCCAACTAACAATGCATTAGTGGGCTTAGATGCTGCTTATCTGGAAGATTTGGAATTTGTGTGTGAGGCATGCACCCTCACTAATTAATGAGTCTATTTAATATCTGTAATAATAAATAGATCCTCTAGATTCTAGATTAATGATTTTTTTTTTTCATTGTTCATCTTTATATTTATATATATATATATATTTATTTATACACATATCTCTCTATATTTGAAGGTTTTCAAAATATTTGTAAAATATCTATTTTCGTTAACTATATTATTTCTAAAAGTTATGTATTTATTTTTGAATAGACAAAACAATACAAACATATCGTATGATTCTCCTGACTTACATGCAAACATAAATAAATGTAGTTTAGTTGCTACTCCTTTAAATTTTTTAATGAAATTAAATTAGTACTGTAATATAATTAAAAATCAACTGATTCTTGAAGGTAATAAAAGTAAATGCATTGCTATTATTCATGAATTTTTATTTTGTAATAACTTTTCATAATAAATTACTATTCAGATTGTTAAAAAAACTGTGGAGGATATTTTGGAGTGCTTACTGCTTACCCATTTATCGTCATGTATCGACACATGACGATAAATGGGTAAATAACATGTGACGATATTTGGTTTCAACATGACGATAATTGGAGTTTTTCAGAAAAAATATTTGATTCAATGTAGATTAATTTATACTAAATGAATTGCATAGTACTTTATATGGTTTAAAAGATTCGAATTTCATCTTTTAGTTGGTTCTATCGTGGATGCATTAGTAGAAAGGAGAGTTACACAATAATAATAGTTTTGAAGGAAACCTCTTAAGTGGCCGATAAATAGGGACTTCCCCCTACATCGCTTATTATATCTTTTTCAACCGTTTAATTTTACAAGAAAGCTTTATTCTTACTAAGTGATCGTTCAACATTAATATTATGAAAACAAAAATTGACTGAACTGCCCCTTTAAAGGTCCCCTCCAAGCATTTTTTTTATTGCTTAAATCAACGAGGCTAATATTTCTTATCATTTTACTGCAAACCCCATAAAATTGGCTAGCAAATTTTTAATTTTATATGTTTTTAAAGATTTTTATAATCCAAACTCTACAAAACCTAGGTACTTTACTTCCGACTTTCTAATTTTCAGCCTGAAGAAGAAGAATGTACACCATTTGTTTTGATTGTCAACTAGGTATTTGGTTTAATAAATCTATTTATTATTCGTTTAAAGGTGTAAATTTGGATAAACTTATTATAGAAACGTTTATATACCTTTATGACCCATTAATATCTTAAAAGAAGGCCAAAAAAGCAATGTTTGTTTAAAAATCTAAATTTGAAATCAAACCAAAGAGTGTACAATTTTCTTTCTCAGCGTCAGGTTGGAGATTTACTCGATTGTTGCTCACAGAGTAGTAAAAAACTTTAAAAGTAAATAATAAAATATATACCTTCTGAACCTAATTGTATCAAAGCCGTCTATAGTTCATCAGGCCGGACACCTCGGCGTCTATAGTTTTACCAGCTGATATACTCGGTCATAACAAACCGAATTATTCGCTATGTATAACATGGAGTAGTTGCGTTTCACGTCATGTTTTCTTCAAATTAACCATTATTATAGAGTTTTAAATGCTATAATCCAATAAAATTTCAAAGCAATGTTGAATAAAGTACTGTATGAATATATTCAGTACAATTTTGATGAATATTTCATCATATAAATTGATTAATTAGCTTGCAAACTAAACTAGACGTTCGCAATCGTGCAATGAATGGGCTTTTAGCGTACGTTTAGCTACCGCTAAAATAACTAGTTTTGATTTGTATTAAGATTGTTAGATTAAATGAAAAATTATCATCACAAAAGAATATATTCAGAGATATTTATAAATATAAAAGATATAATTTGAAATGTAACAGTATAGCTACTAGTAGTTGAGTTAAAACTGTACAGATTAGGTTTAATACCTAACTATTGAATTAGTTAACTAACTATTGAATTAAATTAGTTAACTAACTATTGAATTAGGTAGGTACCTAACTATTGAATTATAGGTTGGTACCTAACTATCGAATTAGTTCACTAACTATTGAATTTGGACCTAACTATCGAATTAGGTAGCTACCCAACTATTTAATTTGGTACCTAACTAATTATTTAATTAGGTACTATCGCGGAAAAGTGTATCCGTCCAATTGCTGAGGCGCGCATGAATAATCTAGTTCCCACTGTACCACGGATTATCGTACGCTACCCCAAATTCTCATTTTACCCCCGCATGTAAGAAATTTCGATTCTTTTCAATGCAGTGCGGGACATTTCGTCTTCAGCCGTCATGGTGAAGAGTCATCAAATTTCACTCTCTCTCTATTTAAAAACTTGTGTTTTATGCAGATCGAAAATTAGTCTTTCTTTAGATAATTTCACTTTAGCCTGGATAAGTTATTCTTCAGTATTTCTAGCTGAGGACTCTATTTTTTATTGTCATGCTCATATGGAACTATATCTTTTACTTATACATTTGTAAATTAATTTTTTTCGCTTTAATTTTCTTAGTTCTAGATTCAAAATTTTAAGCTATATTTTTTAACTCTGTGAAAAATTGTTAATGCTATCATTTTTAGGCAGCTTAATCCTTGAAATTGAGATATTCGAAAGACTGATCAGATTTCTGAGCTAGTTGTTTTCTTCTTGTATATGAACTCTAAATAAATTTACCAGTTGATTTTTTGCTGATAGCTGAGACTAAGTCCAGCTCAATATCAAGTGTTTCTGTTCTTGATTTCATTTCGAATTATAAATTTATCAATATTTCACAGATTTTCTTGAAATTGCTGATGGAATTTGCAATTTATTACCAAAATGTGTGCTTTCAAAACTTTTGTATCTTTACTTCTGGACTTTGAAATAATACCGAACTTCAGAATTTTTTCTATAGTTAGTGAGTGGAACCATTTTTTATAGGTATCCAAACCTGCAAAATGTCGAGATTTGAAACAGTTTACGAAATAGCAAAATTAGATTTTATGCACTTCTTTACATTACTCTGTAAAAAATACGGAATTCTACTTTATATTATTGTGCCTAAATTCCTTTGAATACGATCTGTAGACATGGAATAGAAAGAAAAAAAAACAGCTAGAGCTGTAGCTTATAACCACATTTTACTTTTTATTTTAGCCTCTAGACTTCTAGAGTTTAGGTAGGTATATACTTTATTAAATGTTCTATAATGCAAATGATTCTTCCATTCGTAAATAGCCGCCGGTTTACGTCAATAGTTCTATAATGTAGACTGTAGTATATATTTTTTGTTTAAACTGTTCTTTCTGTATTTATAAATACCTTTAAATTTAAATCTTTTTCAGGTTTTAGTCTCACAATACCAATAGATATAACCATATTTTTGTACTATAAAAAAAGGGAAAACCTACGAATAATTTTCGGAACAGCTGGATACTCAAGGTTAGTGTTAAACGGTAAATGTAATTACGTATATTCACCTAATTTATTTTTCCAATAATTTTCATCTTCTAATTCTACTACCAAATTCTCGTTTTTATTTTGTGCAGGTAACTCTTAAGAAATTTCTTTCTTTCTGGGTAGCAAAGAATTTATAAGCCTGCATGAGCTCTAGGGTCACGCAGGTAAATTGCGGCCCTTTAATTTTTTATTGCAGCCCTCTCAAGAGAGTCTCTACAACATTTTGAATCAAAATTACATTAAAATGTTGCATAGCTATCAAAAGAAGCACAGTGAATGCTATAACTTATTAATTTAAGTTCTGACGTGTGTTTTGAAGCTATAATGTTTCAGTTGTTAGAGACCGCAGTTAGTGAGTGGGCCGCAATTTACCTGCGTGACCCTATCATGAAGCTGTTTGTGGTGGATTTAATAGAAGGGGGTTCCCTTTGGCCTCGAACTGTAGTAATTTGGATTAATAATTGTCTTTTTTCATTCTTATTATGTTTATCTTTTTACGCCACTTGCAGTTTTAGAGGATAGCACTACCCAGCTAACCAAAAGCTGTTTGTCCCACGTCTTAAGACGTCTGATACCCCTCGCTATAGAGGGATTTAAGACGTGGGACAAGACGTGGGGAGGGGGACATCAGACGTCTTGCAGACGTCTAACCCTCTTCATTTGCACAGGGGTCCCCCTCTGCAAGACGTCTGATCCCACGTCTTGTCCCCCTCTGACAGGAGTGTTCCGCAAGTGCAAGTGATGAGTTGCGAGTGAGAGTAAAAAATATTGCGAGTGGGAATTGAGTGTTCCGCAAGTGCAAGTGATGAGTTGCGAGTGAGAGTAAAAAATATTGCGAGTGGGAATTGTGCGTGGGATTTTTTTCCTTCGATTACGTAATTCCCATAATGTTAATTTTGACCAGAAAAAAAATTTAATGCGTTTCATTTCATTGTTCAGTTTAGTTAATAGAAGTAGGTACCTACTGGTTAGGTTTACGTGTGGAAATAATGTTATTACCTAACTAAGCAACTACCTATAGGCTCATTGTCTCTGTCAGGACAGATATCCTTATGAAACTAAACTAGAAAGAAAGATAAGTAACCATGGGCTCGTTTACACGAGGCTAGTTTACACGCTGCTAGCTGGCGAGTTTACAAGCTGGCGAGTGAGATCATAAGTATCTAAAAGCTGAGCGGCGCACCACATTACGGCGCACTACAATACGGCGCACCACTGTACTTTCTATTAATGACCTCAATGTGAAAAACTGTTATGTAGTGTGTTGTATCTGCTAGTTTGTTGTTCTGCACACTTCATGATTGTTTAATGACAAATTACAAATACAGTTTTCTATGATGAATTTTATTTTCTATTCCAAATTAAACATCTCAATCGAATAATTAAACTGTATGGTATAAACATTGGATTCAGGTACCGTCAGGCGTCAGACATGAATTTGATACGACAATTAGAATTAGGTACCTATCTAATAGAATGTACAGTGGTGCGCCGTTCTGGTGTGCGCCGCTCAGCTTTTAGATACGTATCAGTGAGATAGTGATGATGACCCATACTCTTTTCAACTAGCCAACATGATGACACAAGGCGAGTTCACTAGAAGCTTGTAAACTCGCCAGCTTGTAGCGAGTAAACTAGCCTCGTGTAAACGAGCCTTAACCAGTGAAAGTAGTTAGGTAGCTACTACTTGCCTTGTTAAAAATCAGAAGTTGGAGCCATTAAAAATTAAAAATATAGAACTGTATTAATTTCTGCGTATTTTCTAGGTACCTGTCACTTCCTTACTAGTTACTACTTACTACCTAGCTAGGTATAGGCTTACGTTAAGAACCTAGGTATCTACCTACCTAGTTCTAGTAAGTACTAAGTAGCTACCCAGTGGCCGCAGTGGGTACCACCCACCTACCTACCTAATTTATTACCACACTGGAATCTAATTTATTACCACACTGGCAAAAGATGTAATATCTGCCGTGCGCCATGAATGCTCAAAATCACATTAACTATTTGATGGAGTGCGCTAGGCTAATTACCTAGATAGCTACCTAACTAGACCGCTACGTTGGTAGGAATAGGTAGGTAGTTACCTAGCTAGGCCTAACTAAAAAAGATATTATTACCTATGTAAATATAAGAATAAACCAGTAAGCAAATTTGTAAGCCAAAATTTGAAGGAAAATCTAATCCAATCCATCATTGCCTTTTTTTTTAAAGGGAAAGGAGTACGTAGGAAGCTTCTTACGGCCGGTTACGGCCTACGGGTATGACTTAATGACTATGTTAATGTACCGAATGGAATACAGAAGTGAGTCTTACCCTTGATCATCATCCTATGAATCCTATCATCCTACAGGTCGACTAAAAATAACTTCTATTTACCGAATGCAATTAATCCCTATGTTACCATTAATTTTCGGCAGCGAAATCATGAAAATGCTGTAAATTAGCCTTATTTTATGGTGGATTTTGCCATCATTTTGGTGAAGTCAGTGGGATTCTGAGCAGTGAGCACCAAATACGGTCTGAAATGTGGGGCTGTGGCAACCTGGATCTAATTTCTCACTAATCTGGCGACTTTCCTGCCACACTTTAAAACATGGCGGGCAGCGAATGGAATACCGACCTGGTCCGAATGGAGTCATACGGACCTACCCTTGATTGAATCTTCAATCTTGATCTTACCCGTCTCTATTTGGCTTAAAATAACTTGGAAGTGCAAGTGGAAGTTATTTTTAGCAATTTTAGCCGAATAGGGGCAGATATGATCCCAGTCTGTATTTCATGGTAAATTCCACTGACTTGTCTGTGGAATTTTTTCCCTTTGAAAATTATATTCTGGCAAAGTCGGTGGATTTTTAGCTATTTATTCCTATGTTACCATTAATTTTCAGTGGAAAAATGAGCAAAATGTTGGTGGATTAGCCAAATTACTGGAAATTTATGGTGGAATTTCTTCAGCTTTTTGAAAAAGTCAGTGGAATTTTATGCACCAAATACAGACTGGTAACAGAATATGGGACATTTTTAATGTTTTCTGTTCAAAAAATCTTTAATTTTCTCCTATATTTACATGAATTTTATTGAGGTCTGAGAGACTGAGAACAGAAGCCAAAATAGAGCATTTTTTGGAGAACAGTTTACCAGTTCCTGCAGTCTGGCGTCACACTAACTAACTTCTGCCTTCAACAACATTACAACAGAAACATCATAGCTTCGAAACACACGTTAAAAACTTAAATTAATTAATTGTAGCATGCCTACGCTTCTTTTGATGCTATGTCATTTTAATGTAATTTCGGTTCAGAATGTTTTAGACTCTCTTGATAGAGCCGCAATTAAAATTAAAAGGGCTGCAATTTACCTGCGAGACCCTGGCCTAGTCTATAAGTCTTGAATAGGATTACACTGTACCTAAGAGGTTGAGAAAAGGGTGCGGGTAAAATTAAACAATTGCTAATATTTGTTATAATGGACCCCAGCATATTTAATTATGTAATATTTTGTTAGGATTAGGTCAACTGCAGGAACTGGTAGAGTGTTCTCCAAGATATTCTCCATTTTGGCTTCTGTTCTCAGTAAAATACATGTGAATATAGGAGGATATTAAGGATTGTTCGCAGTCGCACAGAAAATATTACCAATGTCCCATGTTCTGCAGACTGGGGTCAACTATACAATTAATTAACAATATTCTTCATTAACTGAAAGGTACCATTAGGTTCCATTTGGTACCATTTGTTGCAATTTGGTATGCCATTGGCATTGAATGATTGCAGCCATTCGGTAAATACTAAATAGTCCTATTGGTTACAGCCTACTTAGTAATTATTTCTGAATTTAGGTATGAACCTAGTTAGCAACTGAGCTAGCTATAGCCTAGGTACTCTACTGGACCCATCATCTTGAATTCAACCCTTTGACCACTCTTGATAGCTAGGTTGTAGTAGGTTAGGTTGTTTACTGTAGGTACTAATTAGGTGTTTTCTGATGAATTGATTTAATTTGATTAGGTACTCTGTTAGACTGTTGTCTGTTGGAGTCTGGAGATCTGTAGACTTCATAATTAAGTAATAAATTACCTAATTGGAACTGTGATATTAGCTACATTTAAACGAGCTAGTTAAACCCAAGTATGCAGAATATTGAACCTTTTCCCATGATTCTTTGAAACAAATCTGAGACCAAGTTATTTGGGAAAAATGAGAATCTCTAAGGGAGTTTTTGTATCATTCCTATGTTGCCATTTATTTAGCTAAGATATATTAAGAATTGGCAGCTGAAAGCCTGAAACAACTGCAAACTCTGTATGATTTTAAATTGGAATATCTGAGAGTTATGTAGCCTGGGGTTTACCCATACGGCCCAGATTGTGGTAAATTTGTGCTTTAAGTCCCCCACCGATTTCCGAAATTTTGACACTTAATATTGGCAAAAGGAGTCATTTTATGACGTTTTTCAATAATACCATTTGTTGTGGAAATGCTTTGTTTTCGAGATATAAGCGCAATTAAATTTTTGGTAGGAATAACATTATGTTTGTAGATCACTAAGATTTTCCGCCTTTCAGATTATTGTGACATGAAATCTTGGTTCCATAAAACCGTTTATGTAGTTCACTGTATCTGCTAGTTTGTTTGTACTGCACACATAATGATTGTTTAATGACCTGGCAGGGGGGGTTCGGGGGACGGCTTGCCCCCTCATATACATATTTGTGATATACGTATTTGTGATGCTATATCTGAAATATTGGGGCAAATACTGCCCCAAACTTAACCTAACCTATTGGAAACTTAATTTAAAAGTATCTCAAACTAAGCGATTGCACAACAAATGGTATTCATGAAAAACATTTTAAAATGGCTCCTTTTACCTATATTAAGTGTCAAAATATTGAAAATCGGTGGGGGACCTAAAGCACAAATTTACCCAGATTCTATTTGATGGTAAATCCCATTATCCCACCGACATGTCGGTGGGAATTTTTCACCTCTGTGAATGATATTCTAGCAACTTTAGAAGAATTTTAGCGATTTATCCCTATGTTACCATTAATTTTCAGTGGAAAAAACTGGTGGATTAGCAAAGATATTGATAAAATCTTGGTGGATTTTTTCTGCTTTTATAAAAAGTCAGTGGAATTTTGTGCACCAAATACAGTCTGGTATACGGCTATATCTAGGCTAACCTAGCTAATTCATTCAATGTAAAAAATAAGGATAAATCTTGTGTCCTGTGCCAATTGCAATATTTTTTATTTACATTCTACTCAGTACACCCAGTGATTTACTGTGATTGGTATTAGGTGCATCTAAGTTTCTGGGATTAGTTATTCAAATTTGGATTCTCTATTATTAGTTAATAAAAGTTGTGCACGGTGAATCTGGCCTACCCCAAGGCCCAAACTGAGGTGAATCAGGACACCCCTCATTTAAAATTAGAAATAAAAAACTAGATTTACAAATAATGCTTAACATGTTAGTAATAACACTCTAAACATCATGAAAGTTCATCAAACTTCAATACCTTATCACATTTACCTTAAAAAAGTTTTAAAATAATGGGCTCAAAATTGAACATCTTGAAAATTTGCTATTGTTAAGTGTCAAATACTTAAGAAATCAATTGCTGAAAGAATTTAGTCCTTTTTATTATATAACAGAAGATATCACTGGTTGTTACAAATTGGATTAAATCTGATATTAGTTATCATTGGTCATACACTGTAATTGTAAACATCCACCAATTGATAATACCTCATCTTCCTTTCAACTAATCATTCCTAAAATTTCACAGTAGCTAATCTTAGAAATTCTTTGAGTATTTTCTCTTGTAATATGATGAATAGAATCTTTCATTCAAGTGTAATATGGCACTTTAAATATAGTCTGTTTTCACTCAGTTTTGCAAAGCTCATATGTGGCAGAAAGGGATAATTATTAAAATGTCATACCCAATAACATAGTTGAATGAAAAATTATATCCACCATATTATGTGAGAATATACTTTAAGTGTACCATTGATTACCAAAAAAAAAAATTGAGTGATTTTTCGAAAGGAAGATGAGTTATGATAAATTTGATGAAGTGTTAGTTGGGGTTATATCAAATTCAGGAGATGATCACTTTTTATCCTTTGTCAAAATTTCAGTTGATTTTTAAAATCTTCCAAAGTGTTTTTTACCAATTTGTTAAGCATTCTTTTTTCATATCATGTTGGATGATCTTGTGTATATCATGAGTAAATAAGGGCTGTCCGAATTTTCCACAGCTTGGGGCCAGGGGCCTCTTACAAGTCTACCTAATCATTAAATTGTAAAAGTAATTGTTCAAGTGAAGTAGTGATAACACATCATCATCATAATCATATCTTTTCAAGTTTGTGATTACAGTGGTCCTGGTTCCATATCCTCACGATGATGACAAGAGTGTTGACTTTCCTATTCCACTGGATTGTTATCATTGCATTCCCTATCCAGGGTAAGCTACAACCATTGCCCCTCTTGATTTTCTGTCTCCACAAACTTTCCCAATCAGAAATAGGTAATTACTAATTATAGCTATATCCCATATATATTAGTATTTAGGGTTTCTGGAGTAATACCCACAGGAAAAAGCCCACGGTTAATAACTTACACTTTGGTTTAGAATATGTGAACAAATGTGCTCAAAATACCAGATTACTTACTTAAGTACCTACCATTTATTTGTTTTTCTGGAATATAATTGAATTGGTATAAGCACATAAAAGTTTCAATTTTATACCAAGTTGCATAAAATGTTAAAATATTTTTGACTCACATATCCCATTAATATATTCTCCTGTATGTAAGCTAGTGAAAGCATAATCTTACAGATTATTAGGTTAAATATTGAAGCCTTTAGCCAGCAGAATGGCAAAATTAATTTTTTTTTCTAATATGGTCGATTTCTTGCTCTTAATTTTGAATAAAAATTAGTATCACAAAAAAAAAAATATTTGGCCAGTTACATTGATAGCTCTATCTCTCTAATAGCTATAAATATAAAAGAAATTAATTCTTTGGAATTTTCTGTGGATAAATTATGATTGTGTAGACAGAATATTGATTTTTTTAAACTATTTTAATTTTTAAAGTATCTGCAAGTATCGGTGATGATGTCTGATTTTGATTGTAGCCAATACCTCTACTTCCAAAAAGTAAAGATCACCAATAAGGGCCCATAACACCAAAGAATAGTCTTAATTAAAAGTAGGCATATAGCCACCTCCCTGTGTGATTTAACCAGACATGGCAGACAAATGAGTGGATAACTATTTCACTAGTGTTGCTGAGATTTCACAGAATTTGACCTATTATTATCAGAAAATACAGAGGGAATAATCATAAAAAAAACTTATTAAATTTAGTGACACTGTCCTACTGATTGATTTACCTGAGTAACTATTTATATTCTCTTACATTTTCAGATCATGAATCCATTTAAAATTCCAATTAAAAAAGTTTCAAACATTTCTATCATTAAATTGGTGGAAGGTTTAGATTCTTTCAAAAAATCTGATTATGACATTCAGTCCTTGATTGGAGATGGCGGATTTGGCAAAATTTATAAAGTGGGGAAAAACTCGAAGAATTTTGCAATAAAAGAACTTAAGAATAGTGAACACACTAAATATGAAATATCATTGTTCAGAAAAGAAGCTAAGTTATTACATAGATGCTTAGAACACCCAAACATTATTGATATATATGCCTATAGTATTGATGAGAATTGTATGCTTTTGGAATATATGTCTTTTTCATTCAAGTTTATAGAAATCGACCATATTGATGTGAGCACGCTCAAAGAACTACTCAGTAGCTTTGATGATATATCTAACTTCCAAGGCTTTGAGCATGTCACATATTATATTGCTGTTCAAACTATAGAGGCATTAAATTTCCTTCACCAAAATTCTATGGTTCACAGAGACCTGAAGCCACAGAATATCTTGGTCTCAAATATCCATTTCTCTGACACTATCATGAATAAGTTGGATTTATGGAAGAGAGAACCTGTAAAGTGTAAGCTGTGCGACTTTGGTGAAGGAAAATCTAAACAACTGCAAACCTTCTCCGCACTGAAAAGCTTCACTAGTAACCTGCAACGTGGAACTTTGGCATATACTTCCCCAGAAGTATTATTGAAGAAAGTGAATCTCCCTTGCTCTATAGAAATTCTCAAGAAAATAGATATCTGGTCATTTAGACTGGTTTTGTTTCACCTGCTCAGTCCAGATGCCAGGTATCCATTTTCTTGGGAAATAGAGATGCAGGAGGGAGTCTCAGCTGAGAACGTTATATTTGATAGCTATGAGAAGAACTGTATGCCTCAGCTGAGTGAAAAATATAAAGATAAGCATTACAATGAATGGGCATTAATAAAAAAATTGTTTGAAAAATGCTGTGCTTTCAACCCATTGAAGAGAATTTCTACTGGTGAAGCTTTAAACGTTCTGAAGAATGATAGAAGTATCACTAGTAAAGATGAATCTGTCTCCATTGCTTCGGTTGAAGAAGATAACGTGAAATCAAGATCCATTGGTATGTAAAAGTACAAAATACAAATAGTTATCAGGACTGTGGAGTCGGAATCATAAATATTAGACTCAACATTCCAGTATAATAAATAACAGACTCCTCAACTCTCACTCCAACAAACAATTTTATGATAATATATAGGTGTTATAGCCTCTATATTTCAAGCAAGTATTTTGTTAAATCATCCAAGTGTGTTGAATTTATTGTGATATAAAACAAAATAAAAATTCTTGATTTATAGTAATTTTTCATTTACATAAATCATGATAATTTTTGGAGTCTGTAATAATTTTTACTCTGCCTTCGACTACACAGCCCTGATAGCTATTTGACATGTAGATTGACTGGATTGCAATAAAAATTAATAAAATTATATATCTTAATTTTTCAGTTCTTGAAATCACTGAGTGGAATCCCCTTAATGAATCAATCAGTGATTTAATTGACGATTCAGAATACAGGATTATACAGCAGAGCTTTAATGAGTCGGTTGCTGCTGGACGTTTTGATTGGCCTCCTACTGTTGTCTTGTCCAGTGCTGAACCGTCTGTTGTCTTGTCCAGTGCTGAACCGTCTGTTGTCTTGTCCAGTGCTGAACCGTCTGTTGTCTTGTCCATTGCTGAACCATCCGATGTTCTACCTACTATTGAACTATCTAGTGCTGTACCATCCTCTGTCTTGCCTACTGATGACCTGTACAGTGCTGGACCATCTTCCGTCCTCCCAGATATTCAAGATAGAGTTGATGCTAGGGCTACTATAAATGATTCGGCTTTGGATCTTGATATTGGTGAGAAATTTTGCATATAAATTTGAAATCTATTCCATTTCTATAGCAATGTAGCTATGATTCTAATGTTAACCCAATATGACCTAAAAATTTTAACAATTAAAATCAGGATTCAACAAAATTCATGGGAAATGTAATATCATAGTCAGAAAATTCTACTCTTCAAATAATGGAGAATGAACTGACTAGCTATTGTATTCTGAATGTAACTTAATTTTTTTCACATTTAAAAAAACATATATATAACTACCAGTATTGAATACACATTTACTTTCAGTTGCTGAACATTCTGAGTCAGATGGAACTAATGAATATGACGAAAGAAACTACATATCTGATCATGGTAAATTAGTAGTATTTAATATTGATCTATGCGTTTCAAAGATCAGTATCTCTAATCAAAATCTCCCTACACTTACAGATTCATCTCCTGAAAGAGAAAATTTGAGGAGTGACTTCTGTTTTTCTATCTGGAAAGATGTTCATCTTGAAGAAGTCTGCTCTCTACCATTCGATATCGATGGACTATGCTACTATAAGATATCCCTTGATGATAAAAAAGGATTCAAAGAAAAATGCTCTGATGGTAGAAAATGGAAAAGGTATTGTACAAGCAGTCGGTCAAATTGGAAAGGAATGAGAAGGACTGCGAGATGCTCTGGCCGTAAATTTTGTGCTAATAATGAATGTCCATTCTTAAGGGAATTCGGAGAAGAAAATTGTGTACAGTTCAAAGTCTATAAAGGGAATCATCTCTGCAGATCTTGCAATACTGTTGCCAAATGTACTCCTTGTTCAGCTGTAAAAATATGGGAGTGGATTCCTGATTCATCTGAAGTATTTATCATGCATAATGGTGATCATATCTGCACTGCAGTAGACAAGAAAGCTTGCAGGAACAATTATTACATGGAATTAGTGAGATCAAATCCAAATAGCACCCCAAATTCTCTTATAAATTTGAAAATGAGTGAAGAATTGAAGAAACCTGTAATTGATTGGAAAAAGATTGAAGAGGAAGCTTCACTACTTGCTAATAAGCGAAAAATTCACAGTTCAAGGGAATTATTAAAAGACCAACAGTTACCACATGGGGACAACTTCATGGCTGTGACGGAATTAAGAGAAAAAATCAAAACTAAAGATAAATTCATGATATACAGGTTGAATTTGAAAGCTATCAATGATCAACCAACTTATATTTTCATGAGCTCCATTCATATGGCTGAACTGGCACGTTCTGCTAACTGTGATTCAAATTCCCTTTTAAGTTACGAATACATATACTTTGATGCTAAACACAATCAGTGTAAAAATTTCAAAACACTCACATGCTGGATATATCATCCAGTTTTAAGGCAAATGATGTGTCTTGCGACTATGATTGCTGAAAGAGAGAATACAGAAACAATTACGCTGTTCTTGGATATTTTTAAGCAAATGGTGATTGAAAGTTCTGGAGTTGCAAATTATTGCTTTTCACCAAAAGGGTTTATTGTTGATGAAAATCATGCCAACTGGCAAGCTATCAGGAATGTTTTTGGTGAAGAATTCATTAGCAAGACATTCTCATGCGAGTTTCATTTCAAACAGTGTGTTCATAGACACTCCAAAGTTCTGCAAAACCCAACCCAGTTCATTTCATTGTGTCACGAAATGTTGACTGCTGAAACTGTGGCATCGTTTTCGGAAAAATGCAAGAAAGTGGAGAAAATCATAAGAAAGTCAAAGCTTCATTATTGGTTCGAATGGTGGATGAAGCGGAAGTCACACATCTTTAGAGCCTTCAAACCTGCTGATACACCAAACAGCAATCTTGCTGAAGTTGGGCACTCAACCCTGCATTCATTTTCTAGAAAGAATGTCTCCTTACTAGATGCTGTATTGACTAACATATCCATTGCCATCAGTCAATCTGCTTCAATTACTAATTACAAAAGAGGTATAGGTGAAGGAGGTAGAGGAAGTGCTATGAATGAAAGGTCAAATAGAAAGAGATCCCGAGAGATGGAAAGAGTGACAAGAGCAGCTGTGGAGATAGAGAACGATGAGTTTTTGTCCGCAGAAGAAACTCCTTTCATTGCTGAGCATGGAGTCCACAGGCCTCCGATAAAAGCAAAAAAGCAACGAAAGAAGAATTAAAACTAATATCGGATGTTTATTTATCACAATGGATAAAAACTTATTTTTGAATCAATGCTTATCAAATCTAACTTAGATATAAACGAATGGAGAATTATGGCTTCAATCTTTGGTTTCAAACGAGATAATTGGATAGGATCTTAATATTTATCAACACTTATTAAATCTTACTTTAGCTGGTCTTTTTATTCAATCTTTCTCCATTTTCAATATCTTATATTCCTAGTGTGATTCAAACAGACTTGTCAGAATCATCAACTATGAGTTGATATAGTCGTGAAAGTTATATGGACAACTATACCAGTGGGAGAATATTTGGAAATCATAGTTATGTACCATATTTTTTTAAAGGTCCCCTGCCAGACGAAACAGATTTCTTTTGAATATTAGAAACAATCGTATTTAATTAGACAATGAATATTAAAAAAAATATCTTCTCTGCTCTACGACCATCGTCAATGGTAGTGGCCTCCAACCAACTGTGAGGTACCCAAAACGGGTCACAGGGCAATACCAACACTACGATCATAGAATACTGAAAGCATTGCCCCTCTGAACTGCCAAGATAACCCTCTGCTCTAACCAAAAGGTCTCTCACACATCGTCCGTAATGCGACGGCCGATTTCAGCAAGGAGTTCGGCTGTTGTACCACCATAGCTACCTGCCGTTTCCACCGCTATGGGTTTGAATCAATATGGAATGCCCAGAGCCGCGTATTTGCGTCGCTTCCTCCTCTCCGTCTCCTTGGCTGCGCTACCAGGTGACAAGCCGAATCCATCAAGTGAGTCGTCGCATAAGTGTCTACACATGTTGCATCCCTACAAAGACATCTCCCACCAGTTAAAGGGAAGACAGAGATACCATCAACCCCCAGAATATTACCATATTTCAATCCGAGATTAAAAATGGAAAAGTAATCATTTGTACTGTTCCATATTTATATTAACTAAACTAAACGAAATATAATCATTTATAATTTCTTGTCCGTAACCTTTACTTGCTTTGACTCTCTCTTCACATAATGCCTATTTAATATGAGAAATTTTCTAGAATACGACTTGAAATTAATAGAGTTATGCGTATTTTTTGAGTTAATATTACGAAAGTGTTCTCTATATTATTAGTTTAAATTTTAGGTAAACAACTCTACATCATCGCTAGATCATTCGCTATTTTATTGTAAAGGCCAAACCGTTGCACTCTTCACGATATTATGAATTTTAATTATTTTTTTATTAGAAATACCATATAATGAGAAATCCTCTCGCGAATATTAAAGTTTGTGTGACATACACAATACATAGATTTTTGTTATTTCTAGTAAGTAATTATTAATTCGTAACAGTAGTATTGTGAAGAGTGCAGCAAACCTGCTATTAAAATAAATACTTCACTAGAATTTGAATTTCTTACTCTCATTTTAAATTCTCACTCGCATTTTGAAGTTATACTCGCATTTTAAATTCTCACTCGCATTTTGAAGTTATACTCGCATTTTAAATTCTCACTCGCATTTTGAAGTTATACTCGCATTTTAAATTCTCACTCGCATTTTGAAGTTATACTCGCATTTTAAATTCTCACTCGCATTTTGAAGTTATACTCGCATTTTAAATTCTCACTCGCATTTTGAAGTTATACTCGCATTTTAAATTCTCACTCGCATTTTGAAGTTATACTCGCATTTTGAAGTTATACTCGCATTTTAAATTCTCACTCGCATTTTGAAGTTATACTCGCATTTTAAATTCTCACTCGCATTTTGAAGTTATACTCGCATTTTAAATTCTCACTCGCATTTTGAAGTTATACTCGCATTTTAAATTCTCACTCGCATTTTGAAGTTATACTCGCATTTTGAAGTTATACTCGCATTTTGAAGTTATACTCGCATTTTGAAGTTATACTCGCAAATTGAATTTCCACTTTCATTTTGACAGGTGCCTACGCACCGCTTTAATTTATCACCAAATAATGCCAAGTCCTAGTGCAAATGGTAATAACAACGATATATGATAATAGCATCTTTAGAATTGTTACTCCTCAAATCTTATCGTTAAAAGAACACTGAATTGATCTTTATTGTGTTAATGTAGCACTCAGTAGCAGATAAGAATTTTCAATTGCTAATCTATATTACAAATCCATATATCTGAAATTTTTTCATGGAAATTTTATTAATTGAAGTGAACTCATTTGTGTCCTGTCCTGCTGTCTGGTAGGTGATGCTAGGACGCTTCGTTACTAGGACTATTCATTACCAGATTTTTCGTTCCGAATCGCTACTGAAGATTTTTTCAATTTGAAATGAGTTGTAGACTAAAAAATATATCATTCTCATACATTATAAATTGTAAATATGTACTGAATTTTTTTCCCCTATATATGTGAACCAATAACCGAAAATTTTCAAACATATTAGAAAATAGTATATAAGAATAAAGAGTTCTTATATCTTATATGATCGAAAATAATTTTACTTTCAAAAATTGCGGAAGGTAATGTTTTTTTTCATCAAGTTATTTTCATTCGGTAACTTGTATCATCTGGTAATTGGAATTTTACCCTAACGTTAATACATTTTCGGAAAAATGAAAAACAAAAGATTATTCTAATCTAGGCAGTAGAGCAAGCTCAAAGTTCTCGGACTGAACCACATATTCGATAGTGTGAGGAAAAATTAAATAGAATCATTGTTATTTAACTTCTATATAGTTTGGTATCCATGATATTTTCACTTCCAGCTTTTCTAATCAAAGAAATTAAGAGATGATTGTTAATTTTAATACCTCTGATTATAATCAATATATAACCAAACGAATAAAAAATGTTTAAAAAGTAGACATTATTTTTAAAGTAGTATAATTTTATAATGTATGGGATTGGTATAAAATGTAGTCGACACCACATTTCAAATTATGAAATAGTTTCCATTTCTTAAAACATAACGAAAAATCTGGTAACGAATAGTCCTGGTAACGAAACGTCCGGTCACCCTGGTAGGTATCCTTGCTAACCCTACATTATACATACATATCAAGTTCCAGGATTCAATAACTTATGCTACTTATACATATCAAGGATTCAATAACTTATCCTACTATAAAAATATAAGAATAAACAATATTATATTATATGCATTCCTATTAAGTAAATGAAAATATTCCGGTAAAAAGTATGACTTCATCATAAAAAAATGTATAATAAAAATAATAACAAATGAAGATTATCAAGTCACCAGTGTATTCGTCATCATAGGGTCTCTGTGGAAAATTTCTAAATTTGAAATTATCAATTCAGATATTCCTACGTAAGAAACTGAAGGTTGATGATAAAATGGAGATTATTCAACAAGGCTTATGGTATTCAAAGGTGACGTCATTATCCTCATACAAGTACAATTATACATTAAAAATAGAATGAATTTACTATATATGAATGACGTATGGATTCTTCAGTGTTTCACCACTTGTACACTTCATCCGATTATTTCGTATCACACATATAGTGGGCGATGTTTCAATGGACATTTTAACCCGAATTCATCTCATGGACCTCTAGCGATAGCTCTATTATAAATTAAATACGTCGTTTTATTTGCTTTGGAATGCTTCGTGAAAAGCTATAAAAAAACTAGTTTATTTATGATCATAATGGTTTAATACTACTTGATCGCTGAAAAATTATTTAGCAATCTATGGAATGTTCTACATTTAGTACTATGTAATAGGAGACAGTTGATGTTGGCCGATGACAGTTTGGTATTAGAGTGCAGATGGTTAATTGTGCGTTGTGATTTTTATTGTTCGAAAGGATATACACAGATAATTAGGATGTGAAGTTCAGCTTACTGGTGTGAATGCTGTTCGTTGTTTCACGTTGTAATGTAATTACTGATTATCTAATTGAAGTTATTTCTTAGTTTGTAGTATTTGCTCGTTGGTGCATAACGTCTATTTTCTGTTTAGAGTCTATCTATGAATAAAATATATACATTCTGTTTAGATTTTAATTAGATTTGGAGGTCCTAGATGGGTAGCCTAATAGCGCCTAAAATTCCTTTTAATAATTTTGTATTATTCAAATATATTTTGTAAAGAGAATTTATTTCCCAAATTGTTGCTCTAATTTTAAAGTATTGTTTGTTTAGTTTTGTGCAATTATATCTATTTACTCATATAGCTATTTTATTAAGACCTATAAGTCTTAAAGCATTACCTACTGATTTTTATGAATAATAATGTCATATGTTGAATGAGTACACTGAAAACTGCCAGTCACTTACTGGCAATTTAATGACTCTAGTTGATAATAACATTTGAATATATAAAAAAAGGCAGCCCTTCGTTGAGGAGTTAAGCTGACATTCATTTTTACATTAATAACTATATAGATATTGGATTACTTAATATTCACAGGGAAATAATATTTCAACAATGCAACTTTATTGAACACGCAGTTAACATAAATTCTGTACTCATAAGGAAGTTATAATTACCATTTTTAACATATTCACTAAATCACGTACATTTTAAAAAGATTGGTAAGTTACGTATATAGTCCTTTGTTTTTAATTTCCTATTAAATATAACCTTTGGTTTAGATACTAACGTTAAATCCCGTGCACTGATTTGTGATTACTAGCTAATTAGATATTCTCACAATAATATTTATTACATTTACATTTTATTCAATGTCATTAACACCTTCATTTCTACAGTTTTTATTTATTTGTAAAAAGTATTATTAATTAATATGCAATACAATTCGATCGAGTGGAATTTTCAGATAATTAGGTAGGTAATACTAGTTTAATAATCATATATGTTGGGTTGCAAATTCTAAATATTTCACAAACATCGATCGAAGTTGTTTTTATGAGTATAAGCGAATATTAAGCTTGAATACTTGTTCGATTCTCAAATTATAAAGACAAAAAAACTAATTAAACACTAAACCCGTTATGAACTGATAATGTAGAGATGTGTTGTGTAAACAAAGAAATTTTAATCTGTCCCTAAAATATTATTTCTGTTTCTTTTCTTACTATTTTCTAAGAGAGGTTTTAGTTTCAAATTTATGTATCGAATTTGATTTAGTTCTGTTATATTTGTTTAATAAAATATTTAAAAAAATCCAATAAACTTGTCTACAATTTACTATTATTTTTGTCCCTTTTATCTCCTGAACGAATGGCAAACGGCTTTTTTTATAAACTCAAATGTTATTATTGACTAAAGTCATTAAATTGCCAGTAATTAGTGACTGGCAGTTTTCCGCCTGGCAATTTTCCTCCTGGCAGTTTTTCGCTTCGGCAGTTTTCCGGACACCGTAGAATGCATAAAAAAACCTGTCCAATAATGCTATGAATTTTGAGCCATTCATTTTGAAAATTCTAGCTTTACTTTGAACCCTCCTATTTATTTCAAAATCAGCATATTTTCTTTTGGTTTGTTTGTTTCACATTGCCCTTTATACATTAGACAACGGTTCGAAAATGAATATAAAAGAATAAATCGATTAAACTTTAAATCGATAATAGTTAAAAAGTTTAAATAGAAGAAGATTATTATAGTAGTGTTCCATGTGTTCAAGTTATATATGATAGTATTTTAGTAACTTATCACTAATACTATAAAAACTAATTGTTCCCTGATGGCTTACTTGAACTATTCCCATAGTGACACAATGCATTTTAACCGATAGATATTTTTTTTCTGTTCGACATTCGATCCACAACTCAGTGTTATTGTATTGCTTTTTTTTATTATTTTTTATGTTGTGAACATATGATTTACAATAATAGTTTGTCACGGCAATCCTACTGAGACCTCAAAAGTAAGGAGAACCATGTAGTAACTCTAAATCCTTGTTTTATTTGTCACGATTAGAAGTTACATTGCACGCAGTGCCTGGGAATAAAAGAGAAAAACCAACTACTAGAACTATCCTGAAAAGTTGTAGGTCTATAAAAATGCATCTATAACAATCTATTTAAAATACACCTAAATCTATCACTAAACTTACTGGCTATAATCAATCACGACCTTAAGAAGTAAGTAATAGATGTAAAAAAGAAATAAAACATTCCTTTACATAATATCCCATTTCATATTGTATCTGATAATCCTGTACCTACACATTTTGTCTTTTATGCGTTTTATCCTTAGTCATTTTATCTGTTCACCATAGGTCAGTTGTATTCTAATATCAGGTTGTTGCAATTTGAATAAATCAATCTATAGCTGGTAAATTCATCCTATAACATGTAAGCTGTTCAGTGTTGTCTGATATTCTATTTTATGGGATATTCAGTTCGAGCTGTTAAAATTTTGTTAGATTGTATTAATTTCGGACCTTTGTAGGAATTTAATATGGTATAAATAAAATATTTTTAGGTAAAGAAAACGAATATGTCTGGAATAAAATGGGCAACGAAGATAAAAATTGTTTGGGGATTAAATGACCGGGATCCACCGGTAGTGATAAATTTACCTGAAACGAGTTTAAAGCTAATTTCACTCTTCAATATCAATTCTGACGCACATATCCAGGTCACTAATTCAAATCTAACTGTATGATGAGGGGTATAGAGGGATTGTACCTACTGTTTTTGTGCGTAGTTGCACATTTTCTTTGAACCAAGATCGTAGAAGATGATCACGGCACCAGTCTTGTTGAAAGGTCCACTAAGTGTCTTCACTGAAGTGGTTCTTAGCAGATGCTAACATTGGCTTCAGAATGTTTTCAACATAATATTTAGCGTTAATTTTGACGCTCTGTTCAATAAAAAATAGAAAAGACTTCCAGGTTTTTGAAACGGAAGCCCAGACCATAACTGAAGCTGGTTTCATGGTTCTGTATACAGTTTTTTGATAGTATAGAATGTTCTTAGCATTTCTACCAATTATTTTGTCATTCCGCCGGTTATGAGCCATCTCAACTGTAAAAAATTTTCATCAAACCAAACAATCTAACCAGCCGTGTCAGACTTCAATTCTCTCAAAAGAATTCCAATCATTTTTGCTTTACAGCTGCTGACAGGGATCGTCTCTTTTGAAGAGTTAAGGATTCTCACTTGACATGGTTCTAGGACTCACATCAGCTGTTTTGGCCAGCAAACGCCTGGATCTTCTTTGGTTGCTCCTAATTTACTCTCTAATGCATTTTATCATTAGTTTAGACTGTAGTGAGTGGGGTCTACCACTTCTTGGACGATCTGACAAGTCTCCTCTTCCCTTATATCACTTCACTGACTTCCAAACTGTCTACCTTGCAATTGAAAGAGTCTTTACACTAACGGAATCGGCTATTATTTGAACCCAATCATCTACATAGGAACTTTTTCTAAAAATATTTTAATCTTCGAAAATTTGTTTCCAAACTTAACAATCATAACAATTTTTGGAATTATAGGTATTGTATATTTTTAACTATTTTCCTTCCAAAACCTGACAGAAACACATTATAAAACATATGGTGTCACGTTTTCTTATTTCTATCTATATTATATTATAAAAATATATAACAACAATGGTGTTGATTAAAACATTGCAAAATTTATATAAGGTATAAGTTTCTCTGCTTGGCAGTATTTTACCTGAATTAATCAGCAATAGCTTTAATTTGTATCTATTCTATTACTGTCAAAACTGAGAAAAGTAGTTTTTTCAATGTTAAATTCAACGCAATTATTGCTGTTGTTCTATGTATTCGCGTCGGTAAGTTCAGATGGCGTTCCATAATTTCTAAAACAGAAATTTGCGAGAGTGTTACATCTGTATATGTGTATATAGTGTGATATCTTCCTGATAGTACAGACAGATAATCATTAAAAAGCATATAATCAAGCGAAGAATGGTATAACTAATGTTATTTAATAAAGCACTACTTTCTTTAAAAACATAGAGAATTCAGTCGCTATATTTTATAAAGATATAAGAATTAAGAATGATAAATTTCTTACTCGCATTTAAGAAATTCCCACTCGCATTTTGAATTTCCCACTCGCATTTCAAATTACTCACTCACAGTATCTCTTTTTGACTGTCACTCGCAGTTTTATACTCGCACTCGCAGTTTTACACTCGCACTCGCATTTTTTGACTCAATACTCGCTACTTGCAGTTCGGTGCACCTCATTCTACTGTAACGACGAAATCTATTTGAATGACGGTAGGCTGAATGCCTATCATGCATCCGTTTCATGCTGAATGACATTCTGCATGATCGTGCGAACCGGGCTTTACAAATGCAGCTCCGAGCCTGCGATCTTTGGTTTGATTTCCGATTACAATTTTGTAAACAAACCTCGGGTGTTCTGTGCTCGTCATATATTTTCAACCTAATGTAGTGATCACTACCTAGTACCAACATACCTATATATTTCATACTTAACTAGGTAGTTAACCAATCTCTAAACTAACTTCGATTATTGAACCATGTTAGAATTCTGTGCAATTAAAGGTTGCAACACGGGTAGAAAAAATGCTCGCAGTCTTGGAAGAATATTACACAGACTACCTCTAAATTCTGAAGAAAGGATCTTATGGATCAAGGCTATTGAGGATCATGTGAAGGATTCTGTCAGACATCAGTTACAAAATTTCAAACATAGAATGTTTGCATGTAGCAATCATTTTCCCAGTGAATCATATTGTACACCATTTGCAACTGCTTGTTGGGGAATGGATCGCAAACGCTTGGTAAAGGGTGCTGTACCAACCATTTTTCCAAATCCTGAACCTAAATCAACATCCAAACTGGTAAGTTATCATTAATTATATTTTGAGTAATTAATTGAATGGTGTGAACTGAACATCTAGAGTGTATTTCCTGTCATTCATATTTCATGGTAAATTCCACAGACTCTGACTTGTACTATGTGATTTTTTTATGTGTTAAATAATAATTAGTACCTAATTCCCCAGCTAACAAATCTGTAAAATATGCCCTTTTTTGCTAATCACCAATATATTGTAACCAGTCTGTATTTCATGGTAAATTCCACCAACTTGTCGGCGGAATTTTTTCCCCTTTGAAAATAATATTCTAGCAAAGTCGGTGGATTTTTAGATATTTATTTCTATGTTACCATTAATTTTTGGTGGATAAATAATAAATTGGGTAAATGTTGGTTGATTAGCAATTTAGCGTCATCCAGATCCAGTCAGGTCTGTAGCGTCGACCAGGGCATGAGCACGCACTTTCGCGCAAACTCTGGCGTAGCACGCAAAATAAGAGACTTATTGATATGAAGTTTTTTCTGTTGGATAGAGCTTACATAGACGATCATTTTGAAAAAAAAAATATTGTTCTACCTTCTATAGAAAAAAGTTAGAAATAAAAAACCGTGCGCATCATTAAATTGTATAACATGGGGCATGAGTGCGCACCACGTGGGGCATGAGCGCGCACCCGCGCGCTCATGCCCCATATAACTAGTGCGCACCCGCGCGCTCATGCCCCATATCACTAGTGCGCACCCTGTGATCACATAAGTATCTAAAAGCTGAGCGGCGCACCACATTACGGCGCACTACAATACGGCGCACCACTGTACTTTCTATTAATGACCTCAATGTGAAAAACTGTTATGAAGTTTGTTGTATCCGCTAGTTTGTTGTTCTGCACACTTCATGATTGTTTAATGACCTGGCAGGGGGGTTCGGGGGGCGGCACGCCCCCCGATACATCTACCTAACGGCTAACTGATAAGTTTTTATTTACATCTCAGACTGAAAGTTTACAATAGTTACCCCATAAAATTACAATTACTGTTTTCTATGATGAATTTTATTTTCTATTCCAAATTAAACATCTCAATCAAATAATTAAACTGTATAGTATAAACATTGGATTCAGGTACCAATTTGATACGACAATTACCTATCAAATTCACTCCATTTGTCATTAATCTGTATTCAAATTACCTATCTAATAGAATGTACAGTGGTGCGCCGTAATCTGGTGCGCCGTACTGGTGTGCGCCGCTCAGCTTTTAGACACGTATCTGTGATCATGCCCAATTTAGTTTTGCACACATAGAAATATATCTTTTATAGTCATTTTAACGTATGCAATCAAATCAAATCAGCAACCTATTCCTAGCAGATAGCTCTATAAAATATATATCCTTAACAAAAGCGAAAATAATGGGGATGATATCACAGTCCATTGAAAAAAAATATTGCTGTGCAGCAACCTATTCCTAGCAGATAGCTCTATGAAATAGCAATATATCTTAACAAAAGCGAAATTAATGAGAAAGATATCAATCCTAATACTAGCTATATTAAGTTTATGGCTAAATAAATTACTAATTAACTAAATAATATATTGTGAGACTAGCTGACTATGTAGCTTTTTAATAAACTTTATGGAACTAACTCTAATTACGCTACCAAGTCTTTAACATATTTTATATATTGTTCCCTGACTTTGTGTAAGCCATTAACAATGATGCAGTGGTCGTAGAGCACGTTCAATGGCCCTACAATTACCTGGTTCATTTCTATGTACTCTACAGGAGGATTAGATTTCCAAACAAACTTCGTGTTTCCATTCTGATCCATGAAGTCAGATAATATTCTGTTGCTGTCCCTATTAATCTCTTTCAGCTTACCAACATATAATTTGGTTTTAGTATTGCTATAATAACCTATCACATAAAGTTCCTCAGTTGTCAGATTCTTGTTTATGGTTGCAAGCCGTCTCGGGAGGAAGTGAGCAGTCGTCTCATTGGATGTCCTCTCCTCATATGGGACATCCACTTCTTCTGACAGTTCTGGCGAGTCGTTATATACAACATCTTCTTCTGAAGAAGAGCTGTTGCTGGCGGCATCATTAATTGCTGGGAGAAGGGATTTGGAGCAAGAAGGTTTGTTACTGACATTCTTTGTTCCCTTCTGTGATTTCTCCAGAGCAGATTGGCGAAAGTGCTGTTGTGTGATAAGCTCTGCATCCCTCTTGATTATTCTGTGATTCTTTGGCTTCTCGATTGGAGTGCTGGCAATGTACTTTCTTGAATTTTGCAGCATTGTTTCGACCATGAATGACTTAAAATCACTAGAGACATTCAGAGAGTGTGAGGAAGGTCCTGCAACCGGAAGCAAAGAAGTCACAGGTGAAGGCATTAAAGAAGTTATAGGTGCAGGCTCTGGAGAGGTCAAGCATATATCCATAGCAACAGGTGCATGTACTGGAAGTGATACAGGTACTGTAGAGGCGACAGAGACCTCTAGAGACGTTGAAGGAACTTGTTGCACTTCAGGCTCCAAGAACAATACTCTCGTGGCTGAAGATGCTGGTAAATCGTCAGAGTTTACTGTGACAGGAGTCACAGGACCACCCGATGCTTTCATTGGCGTCTGAGCACGAGGATTAGACTGCATCTGAAGAATTAAAGTAAATTATAGATAACCACAGCTTCAATTTTTCAATACTTTTTAACAGTTATTTATTGTGAAATAGCAATGGTACGAATATTTCAACTCTACTAACCTCCAATGTTCTCGTTCTCTCCAAATGATGCAACTCTAAGAGGTTGGGAGCAAACTCAGATACGGGGTATCTCTCTGGGTTGAATGGATATATACCACACTTGTCAAAGGCCTTCTTGTTGCGTTCTGGAGTGAAGCATTCACCCCACACTTCTGCTACCAGGCCCAGGAAATCAGCTTTGGTTACCCTACGAGCATGATGCTCTGTGGACCACCTCACCAAATTCCTATCCCATCTGCTTTTGAGAGACTTGAATATAACAACATCAAAATTCATTTTTTTTGTAGTTACGCATTATAGCTATAAATAGTTAAATATACTTAATAAATCTGGAAAATAATTGTTACCACATGCATTTACGATGTTTATAATTAATTGCCTATGTGTTACTGTTACATTAAAACAGTAGTAATTGACTTTAAAACACTTTAAATAGAAATAAAATGCGTGCGCGCTCATGCCCCATACTGAAACATTTGATTGAGGTATCAACGCGCACTGATGTGCAGAGGAAATGGCTATACATATGTTAATCAAATTTTTACACAATCATTTATATAACAAATCAATAACCAATGCAAAGTTTCATCATTCTACCTTTAATAGTTTTTAAATTATCACAGAGTTTGCGGGAGTCAAAACCAACTCATCGCAAGGTTTTTTTTGCTTGTCAGGAGAGGCTCACACAAACGTCTATACTCGACCACAGTCAACACTCTACTGCACTTCCCGTGTCAAATTAGGGTAAACAAAGGTGGCTGATCACAATGGCGGTGTCAGATTTTGAATATCTCCGACAGTTAGTGATATATTGATGGGTGCGCGTTGATGCCCCGTGCGTGATGGCCGCGCGTTCATGCCCCGGTCGACGCTATTTGGTGCACAAAATTCCACTGACTTTTTGAAAAAGCTGAAAAAATCCACCATAAATTTCCTGTAAATTGACTGATCCACCAACATTTTACCCATTTTTCCACCGAAATTTAATGGTATCATAGGAAATTAGGAATGAATAGCTGAAAATCCACGCCTTTGCCAGAATATTATTTTCAAAGGGAAAAAATTCCACTGACATGTCGGTGGAATTTACCATGAAATACAGACTGGAGCGTCATTAGCCAAATTATTGGAAATTGCTAGTGGATTTTTCTGCTTTTTGTAAAAGTCAGTGGTATTTTGTGCACCAAATACAGACTGGCAATTGGCCAGTCTGCAGAATTTGGAACATTTTTCCAAGACGCTCTGTGGGAGTTTTTGATTGAATTTTTAGAAATTTGAGATCTCTGCGGGAGATCTTGAATTAATTCCTATGTTTAGTATGTTACCATTAATTTAGCTGCGGGAGATTTTGAATTAATTCCTATGTTACCATAAAATTATCAATTTAGCTGCGGGAGATTCTGAATCTGCTGCTGAGAGTCGGAGAGTAGCCCTTTCTCAAATTAAAGTCTCCGCGGGAGAAGAGACACATTCTGCAGACTGGGCAATTGGAGAGAACTATCTAATTTTCTCCTATGCTGGGCTGCAATGTTATTTTGGAGATGTATTTTTATTAGGGTCACATAGGTAAATTGCGGCTCTTTAATTTTTAATTGCGGCCCTCTCAAGTGAGTCTCTAAAACATTGTGAATCGAAATTTCATTAAAATGTTGCATAACTTATGATAACTATCAAAAGAAGCGCAGTGCATGCTATAATTTAGGTATCAATTAAAAATTCTAATGTGTGTTTTGAAGCTATGATGTTTTTGTTGTTAGAGGGGCCACAGTTAGTTAGTGTGCTGCGATTTACCTGCTTGACCCTATAAATTATTGAGTCTGCAGAAATAGATGAAGTGTTCTGAGAGATCTTTTATTCTGTTCTCAGTCAAAATTAATGTAAATGTCAAGCGCGTTTGAGTGATCTGTTATATCGACCGATTTTACTGCGCAATCTATTGATCAATAGTTTGCGCAGCCATCGATCGATAGCGCAACCATCGATCGATTGCTGCGCGTTCAAATGATATGATTTTTTTTAGTTTGTACATCAAATTGGCACATTTCATCGCGAATAGCGATCGATTTCGGCGCGTTCGCATGATACAGATTTTCTTAGTTTATGCATTTAATTAATTGTTCTGTTTTTATTGGAAAAATACTTCTAAATAGTTTTTTTATATTTAATAAGGCAACCATCAGTCGATTGTTTCGCGTTTGAATGATATGGATTTTGTTAGTTTATGCATCTAATCGTTGCATTTAATAGAGAAACCATCAAACGATTTTTGAGCCTTTGAATGATCTGGATTTTCTGTTAGTTTATGCATCTAATTATTACATTTTGTTTATGCATCTAAAATATGATTACAATTTATTGAATAGTTTATTCAAGTAAAATCTTAGGGCAAAGTTTCTGGTTGATTTTATAATATTGGATTTTGTTTAGTTGAATTTTCCACAGTAAAATTTTCCCAGTGGAACTTTGATTGATGGTATCGATTGATGGTATTCCTATTAAATGTAACAATTAGTCGCTTAAACTAACAAAATCCATATCATTCAAAAGCGCAACAATCGACTGATGACTGCCTTATTAAATATATTTTTTTTAAAAGTATTTATCCATTAAAAACAAAACAATTAATTAAATGCATAAACTTAGAAAATCCGTATCATTCGAACGCACAGAAATCGATCGATGATTGCGCTATCGATTGATATCCGTGATAAAATGTGCCAATTTGATGTACAAACTAAAAAGAAATTATATCATTCGAACGCGCAGCAATCGATCGATGGCTGCACAAACTATTGATCAATAGACTGCGCAGCAAAATCGGTCGATATGGCAGATCACTCAAACGCGCGTGACATAAATATAGGAATTAGGCCTAATACAATATTGTTTGGAGAGAATATCCCAAATATCTTCCATATTCTTCAGATTAAATATAAATTATCAGTTTTAATTGTATGTTACAATGCTATTTTTAAATATGTCCAATTTATTTATATGAATAACTGCTTTTTGTTACCGATTCCAGAATGGTTGACGAAAAAAACAAAAGTATTCTATTTCCATTTAGAAAAATAATTTAACAACTACCTAAGCCTAACAATATTAAAGTTTGGTGTTCTCTAAAAAATTGTAGAAAAGAGCCTTCAGCATAGTTATTAATAATAATTAATAGGGATAGGACGAAGTATCTGTATTGGAAGTATCGGCATTTTTGTGGAGTATCTGCAATGGTATTGGTATCGGCTTTTATTGAAAAGTATCGGCCGATACTTAGCCGATACTTTTATTATTATTTGAATTTTATTCATTTCGTAAATTTTCTTTTTTATTATCAAATTTCAATTATTCTCTAACCATAAATGAAATAAATAATTAAAAAGTTCATTATAAGTACCAATCTAATAATTGACCAACTACCTACTAGAGTTTTAAGTGTAATTTTTATTTATTGTGACATGAATGAAATAATTACTAAAAAATCTAAAGTATATACATAAATTCATAATCTACCGATAAGTTGAGTCTGACTATAAATTCAAGATAAGAATTATTCGGCTACTGTTGTCCATTTTTGCACTTAGCTATATATAACAAGTATCACAAGATGATAACACACATCAGAAAAGTTATCTATCTAATACGAATGCATTTCGATTAATGTGAAATATGTAAATAACTTCATGCTATACTACTTTGATAGAGCATTACTGTGTTAGTTTTATGAGTTAGAACTATATTAAACTTACAAAAATAATTGATATTTAATAACTAATTAGTTTCAATGAGTTTAATAAATACAACTTTAAAAAACTGCAAGTATCGGTATCGTCAAGAATAGGCATTTTTTTAAAGTATTGGTATTGGCACTCGTTGCAAAGTATCTGTATAGGCAAGTATCGGTATCAGCAAAATTTTTGGTATCGTCCCATCCCTAATAATTAATAAGTTACCTATACTTTAGCCCAGTGGTTCTCTAAGTTTATCCAGTCCTCACCCAATTTTCAAAATTTGCACAAAGTCGCCAATATATTGGTGACTTTTAGAGGGATGAAATAAGTTTGAAATAGTTTATCCCTTTACAACCTGAATTAATTTTCAAAAGTTGAAATTTTATTCACTTTGAATGTGTCTAGTTACTAGCCAATAAATAGTTAGCTAATATATGAACTAATTTTGATTAGTTTTGAAATTTCCTAAATTTTGATTTTAACACGTGACGCGATAGTCACATTCGTCACTAGGATCCACACATTCTATTTATCACAGGAGAGTCCTTTATTTTTTATGTAACTAATTCGTCACGCATGGTCGTAAAGGGTTAATTATTTTATTTATTTATTTTCTCAAATACCCATACAGAATGTCCGAGAGAGTAGCTGGGCAACTACTCTCCCGTTACGAAATATTAAGAACATTAACTTGAGAGCCCATAACCACATAATTGTGGTTCTAACCTAAACATAAAGTAAGATTAAAGGTAAATTATTTCACAGGATAATTTAGGAATCTAAGTTACATTCAAATTCAATTAAAAAAATGGATGGTATAGTGAAAGAATGAAATTGAATCAAAAGAATAGGATTTCCCCAATTAACTGTTGAATTACTAATATAAAGTAGCCATACAGGATGCATATTATGCAAAAGGATGTTTTAAACTGTAAATTCTTCACTAAGAAGCATAATAATTAATTTGAAATAATTTAAATGTGGTGACTGGTGACCTACGTCAATTTTCTCCTTAAACTGGCGACTTTCTTGCCACACTTTGAAATATGGATATTCACACATTAACAGTTCTCTCAATAGTTACAGAACCAGCATAGCATAGTTATTTTTGTGTATATTTGCTTCTCATATCTTGACCGAAGATGTGAAATTGACCAATAATTTGTAATTTACCCTAGTAAAATTTAAACATTTTATTCAAGTTAGTCTTTTCTTTCAGATGCTGGCTGATGAATGCTTCCTATCACAATCTGCTGATGTGAAAACTGATGTACTGCCTGAAGATGTCAAACCAAGTCTCCTCTATCAAACTATTGCTATAACATCCGAGGCTGTGAAACTACAAGACAGCTATCTGCCTCAAGTTAAAGTTGAAATTGATGAGAGGCTTGAAGATGTTAGTGTGAAAGAAGAAGTGTTAGATAATTGCCAGATTGAGTCCTTTACCATTGAAAAACCTGAGGTAAATGATAGTTCTGTACTCTTATCTCATTCAGGTGTAAAAATAACTGACCAATCAGAAGTGAACATTAAAGTTGAACCAGATATTTGGAATTTAGAAAACTTAGTTAAAATTGAACCTCAAACTGAATCATCTCTTTCAAATATGGCAATTGATACAACTGGTTGTGTTGATGCTGTAACTGAAATGAGTGAAGTCAAAGGGGGTAATGAGGTAATTCCTCATATTTTGAAACAATTATTAATGGGTTGTGACAATCCCAGTGAGAATAATCCTGATGAAACACACTCATCTCTGAATGGGTTACTGAATAATGGCAAATACACTCATATTTGCAATGAATGTGGTGAGGTTTTTTCGCACCAAAGTTTCCTTTTTGAACATCAGAAGCAGCATTTTCAAGAAAGGCCTTTCAGCTGCAACATTTGTGATAAAACTTTTTCCACAAAAAATTACCTCTGGCGACACAGGAGAGTTCACAAGGGTGTAAAACCATTTATCTGTATTTTCTGCGGAAAATCATTTATGAGAAAAGCCAATTTATCTTACCATGAAAGGAAACATACTGGGGAAAAGCCTTATAGCTGTCATGAGTGTGGAAAGACATTTTCCCATGTTAGTGATTTATATCGACATGATAGGGTGCATACTGGTATAAAACCTTTTGTTTGCAAATCCTGTGGGAAAGCTTTTGCCCGTAAAAATTGCCTTTCCGGACATGAAAAGGTTCATGCGGGTGAAAAGGCTTTCAGTTGTGATGTCTGTGGGAAGTCTTACTATAACAAATCCGCCCTCAAAACTCATAAAGAAACTCATACAGGTATCAAGCCTTTTAGATGCACTCTTTGTGAAAAAACATTCAACAGAAGATACACTCTAGAAACGCATCTACAAACTCATAATAAACTTGATAGTAATAAAAAGAAAATTCTATCAAATTCTGTCAATAAACAAAACATCCTATCTGATATGCCAGCGGCTAGCAATTGCCCTAGCATTCAGACAAGCAATTCTTTTAGCAGTCAGACAAGCAATTCTCCTAGCCTTCAGACAAGCAATTCTCCTAGCATTCAGACAAGCAATTCTTTTAGCAGTCAGACAAGCAATTCTCCTAGCCTTCAGACAAGCAATTCTCCTAGCCTTCAGACAAGCAATTCTCCTAGCCTTCAGACAAGCAATTCTCCTAGCCTTCAGACAAGCAATTCTCCTAGCCTTCAGACAAGCAATTCTCCTAGCCTTCAGACAAGCAATTCTCCTAGCCTTCAGACAAGCAATTCTCCTAGCCTTCAGACAAGCAATTCTCCTAGCCTTCAGACAAGCAATTCTCCTAGCCTTCAGACAAGCAATTCTCCTAGCCTTCAGACAAGCAATTCTCCTAGCATTCAGACAAGCAATTCTCCAAGCATTCAGACAAGCATCTTCCCTAGCACTCAGACAAGCAGTTCTAGTATTCAGACAAGCAATTATCCAAGCATTCAGAGAAGCATCTTCCCTAGCACTCAGACAAACAGTTCTCCTAGCATTCAAATAAGCAATTCTCCTAGCATTCAGACAAGCATCTCCCCTAGCACTCAGACCCTAGTCTTGCAAATTGACAATTCAAATAGTTTTCAAATCAGCAATTTTTCTGACCGTAAAAAGTATAAGACTAATAGAAAGTTATTCATATGTCCAATTTGTTGTGAATCCTTTCCAAAGCAAGTTGATTTATTAGTTCATGAATTATCTCATAGAAGTGTTTAGAGTATTCGAATGGTTGCAATTAGGGTCTCTATCCTGAAGCTGTCTGTGGTGAAGAGGGGGGGAGGGGGTCCTTTGTGCTCTGAACTGTTGTAGCTAATTTTGATTATGTATTGTTATTTATTCTACCTTGTTTTTTATTTTTTAATCACTACTTTCAGTTTTAGAGGATAGCGCTAGGGTTATGCTCTTCAACTACGAGGTCTTTGATTTTTGTGTTAGGTAGGCTCGTAGGCTTCATTTGCTATTACCTCTTCATTTTCCTCTTTCATCAGTGTGTGCAGTCAGAGTCACTGGTGCTTGTGTCCCTTTCCGACACATTCCTTGTTAAGTGACTGCATTCAAGGAGTAGCTTTTCTGCATCCATGAGCTTTGTCTCAAGCTGGTGGTAGGTGATTTTTTTCACATAGTTACTTTCCTTTATGACTGCTTCTTCTAGTCCCTTGTATTTATTTTTCTTTTCACTTTAGCTATATGTCTTTTGGTTCAGAGGCAGATATAACTGATTTCTTGAAGGGCTAGTAAACCCTATATCAAATTATTATTGTGATAAATAGCTACCTCATAATATTGTTAATTTGTGATGATAGATTATAAGGCTAATATTTATCTTACCTTTAAGAATATGTTGATCAATATCCTCTGAACAGTTCATATATGTAAAATATATATTAAAATTAAAATAGCTAGCTGTGCCATTTGTAAACAAACTCATCTCGTGAAATAATTACAACTGTTGGTAGTCAGTGTTAATGTAGCTTCATCTAATACTACATCAGATTAAGTAGAATTTAAAATAGATACAAATGTTCTTTTTGGCAGATCTCAAAGTTTAAAAAATAGGCTATCTAATTCCTTTTTCAATATACTGTTCAAATGAATCTTTTAAACCTTCAAATCTGCTAACTTGTTTTCATACTCAGTGATAGTGACTCAATGTGATCACCATAACAATAATGGGTTAAAGGAATGAGGCTATTTTTAAACTAATGGAGTTCAAATTAATTTATATTTTCAGTTAGTGGAACATAGTACTAAGATATACACCGTGCTCGGGAAGTGGGTAACAACTTGACAGCTTTTTACTTTTCAAGCCTTTGTGTCTCATAGATAGATAATTATAATTTCTTGTGGATACTTTATTTTAGTGTAACTGTGTTTTATTTTATTATTTTTTGAATTAAAGTGTCTCTTTGTAACTAATAAAAATCCTTTTATCCACCAATGAATTAATAATATTATGAGATACAAATGTTTGGAAGGAGGAAGCAGTCAATTGACTGGTTACTAGTTGTTAAATGTCAACTGTAAATTTCTAAAGGTCAAATTGGGTCGTGACCTGTGTTAAACACCCACTATCAGAGTACTGTGAGTGTCTGACTAATGAACATTCCTTAACTTTTTATTTCTGAATTATATGGTAGGATAACTTACGAATTATCGGTCTGTTTCACATCTTCGGTCATGTAAGAAAGAAACTGTATCACAATTATTATTTTACAGATATTAATTTGTATGTATCCATGATACCTGCAGGTAAGTATCATGGATACAAATTGAAATAAGTCATCATTATATAGTTTTTGAAGATGTGAAACCGACCGGTAATTCAACTTACCCCAATTGGTTGTTCTTGAAACCAACAGAAAAAGTGTTTTTCTATTCCTTTTGAATTACTTTAACCTCTTTTTGATTTCAATGGAATTTTTGTTTTGATAAAAACGAATTAAAATATAGGAATAGAAGTTTAATATCTCTTATTTATTTAGGCTGAAATTAATGTGATATGTTCATTACTGGTTACCTGTGAATGGTGTTTCTTTAAATCACTTGTAACTAAAAATAATAATTATAACCATCACTTTTCCAACCGCAGTGTCATTTTCTTTCCAAATTATGTTAGTGAGTCAATTGTTACTAGTTACTTATAATTTCTTTCAGTAAGTATAATAAATGTTTTGTTAGTATAAACATTTTCTAACATTGTTAATGATACTCATATGGTGTTGGATGGAAAATAATTTCATATTAAAATCTAATTTGAAATTTAACTGAAAAATTTTGCTTGAACGAACATTTGTACGTTGGAATTTTATTTAATGTGTATCTATATTACGAAATGCATCCTCAGTTTAATTAATTGAATACTTTTTATATCCGTTATTTGAATGTTATTTTTTAAAAAGTAAAATATAATTTAGGACGTTTACATGAACCTAACACAGAATCTAAGACCTCATAGTTGAAGAGCATAACCCTAGCGCTATCCTCTAAAGCTGGAAGTAGCGTTTAAAAAAATGGCAATACAGAATTATAATAATCCGAATTACAACAGTTCGACGCCCAGGTGACAACAGCCCCTTCTCCTCCATTCACCACAGACAGCTTTAGGATAGAGCCCCTAGTGGTGAACTAACCAATGAAGTTAGCCATAATTTTCTATAATTCATTCATCAAGGTCTATGAAGACCCAAAAAAATTAACAATTGATATATAAAATAAGTTCTAATTCATATTCTTCACCCTTGTTCAAATGTACTAGCTAGCTACAGAAGACTGAGCATATTTAATGAATATTGCATGGGTAACTGCAACAAAAATTCTGCATACAATTATCTTGAGATATGATATAATATTATAAACTTACATATTTTCTTTTAGGGTAAGTTCCAAGTTATCGGATTGTTTGATATTTTCGATCGTGTAAAGATTGTATACTAATATTTATTATATGCTTGTTTCAAAAATGGAGAACAGTTCCATAACTCCGCACTTACTCTATACAAAATAAATCTAATTATCACAAGTAATAGAAACGAAATAAAAAAATATGTATTTTACAGAATTATCAATAAAGATCTGAATCTGAAAATAAAATAAAAAACTTCAATAAATTTTCCGAGAAAAATTCAGACCAATTTTGCGTTTTAGGGAATTCGTTCCCGATAAAAAAATAATAAAATAAAGCTTTCTGTGGGTTACTTATGGGTTTTCTTTTTATTAATGGCTATAAAATATTCCTCTGGTATTGGATTCGTTGTCAACAGATTCCTTCTTGCTGTGAATTTTTGTATATGAATTCTATATTGAAAAACTTTCTTTGAAAGATGCATCGAATTGAACTATAAGTCATCTTTAGAATCTTTCTTATGTTCTGTTCAAACTAAATTTTAGTAAATTTACTACATTAACATTTATTACTCAGAATTTCGAAAAAGAACTACCTTTTGATTATTAATAAAGCTTAAATTCAGTTATATTTTTAATTCGTTAACGCTATGTAAGTAACTATTTGCAGCATAAAGGGCCGTACGTCGTACACACGTAGGGTTTTTAAAGTCTTTCCACCAGACTTTTTGCTAAGCTCCTCCTACTTTTTCCACCACACTTTTGAATCATATAAGAAAGAACGATTTAATTATTATTTATTTTAGTTGGTATCCCTGATACCTGCATTTATCATGAATAACAATTAAAATATATAACGATTATCATATAATTTTTTCTTATATGATTCAAAAGTCTGGTGGAAAGACTTAAAAACCATGCGTGTGTACGGCCCTCAAAGGTCCCCTCCAAGCAATTTTTTTAATGCTTTAATAATTGAGGCTAATGTTTCTTATCATATCATTAAGAATGATCAATTCTTATCATATATTTATCATAAACATCATTTATGTTTCTTATCTACAATAACTGTTTTACAACCGACTTGCTAATTTTCAGTCTGTAGAAAAAGAATTTACACCATTTGTTTTGAACGTAAACTAGGTAATAGGTAAAATAACTCTATTTAATATTCGTGTATAGATATGAAATTATTATCGAAACGTTTAAATACTACAGGAAACAATTAAAATATTGTTATAACAAACGCATTGTTTGTTATAACAATCATTCAACACTCTCAAAACAAGGAGTGTACAACCTTCTTCTTCATCGTCAGGTTAGTGATTGGGACAATAGTTGCACACAGAGTATTAAAAACTTTTAAACATATAATAAAATGTACTTATACTGAATTGAATTGTATACTGTTTGCAGAATAATGATGGTAGACCTTATAGTTCTATAATATTATGTAATAAATTCTTTTATTTTCTTGGAGCCTGGAAAGAACCTTTAACAGTTTATCGTTCATTCCAACCCCGTAAGTTAGACGTAGGGTAAGTTCAGTGTTATTTTTACGCTACTTGCAGTTTTAGGTGAAAGCGCTAGGCCGCTAGGGTTATGCTTTTCAACTAGAAGTTCTTAGATTTTTGGGTTAGGTTCTTGTACTATAGTGTGCAATATTTTTTTATTTTCAAGAGATAATTTAGATTCCACGTTGAAATCAAAGAATTACAAAAATTACCTTATTTGACAAAATTTCAACGTGGAGTCTGAATTACCTCATGAATTTTTTTCAAATATTGCCCACTACAGTATTCTATCTACATGAACCTAACACAAAAATCTAAGACCTCGTAGATGAAGAGCATAACCCAAGCGCTATCCACTCTAATACTGAAAGAATACATTTTAAAAAGTCATAAACATAGTAAAAAAGATGATACATAATACTAATTATATAACAGCTCAGTTCACAATGAACACTTCCCTCACTTCTCTATTCACCATCCACAGACAGCTTCAAGATGGAGCCCCTGGGGTGAACTAACCAATGAAGTTAATCATAAATTCTTACGATTTCTTCTTTTGAGGTCTATAAGGACCCATAAAAATGTTCATAGATAGAATAGTATTCACTTAATTTTCAGGTTACTCCACCCTTGTTCAACTGTCTACTACGCACAGAACACTGAGCACATGTTGTTAATTATTGCATGGGTAACTGCAATAAAGATATTGCACGCAATTATTTTGAGATAAGCTATAAGCTTATGCCAATCAAAATAAAGAAATATTATATATTTTTTTATATGATCGAAATATGAAATAGTCCGATAACTCGGTACTTACCTTATATTGTTTATTTCTGGAAGGATCGAATCATCGGTAGGTCGCTATAGGCGGCTTTGCCTTAATATAAGTTTTGTGTATTAGGCTGCTTTGTCTTAACATCAATTGGTCGCATTGTGTAATATCATCTTACTATCAGCTGGTCGTACTGTGCTGATTATTATTTTTTTTGGTTGCACTATGCGGCTTCTTCTTATAATTTTTTTTTTATAAGTGAATACACTAATGTGTGCTGATCTTTTATGGAATCGACCAACCACTTCTAAATACAAGAAAAAATATCTGTATATATGATACCAATGATATTTACACAGTTATTAAACATTAAAGTAATTTATTCAATATATCATATGTATTAAAGTATTCTATCCAATATATCATATGTATTAAAGTAATCTATTCAATATATCATATGTATTAAAGTAATCTATTCAATATATCATATGTATTGAAGTAATCTATTCAATATATCATATGTATTAAAGTAATTTATTACATAAATATAGGTCATATTACATAAATTAATAATTTATCAAATAAATAAATAATAAATTACTCAATTAATTAATTTATTTATTACATAAATGTAATATAAATTATTACATATTATTATTAATTTCATAAAGTAATTTATTTATTATTTTCATTAATTTATAAAGTAATTTATTCCATATATCATTTCTTCATCTTCAGTTGTTTGAAAAACTGATTTTAACGATGACATGGTTGAGACATGCTTATAATTGTCAGATTTTAAAGATGCAGTCTACCCGATTGTCATATTTATTTTTATAACTTCAATCGACTGGTAATATTTTTTATTTGGTCAATATGAAATCGGTTGACTTAACCTTATTCACTAGTTCATCATATTGCCCCTTTAAGGTCGATTATATTAATTAACTGAGATATGTTTTATGATTAGCCGATTTACAAATGTTCCATTACTTAATTATGAAAATTCACTTTTCATGAATATAGAAAATATTGAAAATAGTATATTATGATATTTTGACAGCACATTATTATTAAATATGGTACGGCTTTTATATTTATACGCAATAGAGTTAATTGGTAAAGTGCGATACTATTCAGATTATGAAGTCTTTACTCGTTTTCATTGCTTTGTAAAATATTATTGATCTGTTATAATTAAATTGTTATTATTAATAAAATATTATTACTCATCTATGAATACAGTTGAACTCCTCTATAATGAACTCTTGTATTGAAAAAAACTAGAAAATGGTGTAAATTTTGAATAATTTTCGCAAAAATACAGCTTCTACCAAACTATAATTTGAGTCTGTCTCATTATTAACCTTCTTATATAGTTTGAGTAAAAGTGAAATGCTTGAATTTTTAAGACTATTGTAAATATATTTTATGTAGTGTGCCACAGAATAGTCTTTGGTTTTCTATGAATCTCTTGACACGTATAATGAACTAAAGCCGGGTTTCAACTGAGGCAACATTTTAGCAACATGCAGCATGCTACATTGCCGCATGGGCAAAATGTATTTCAACCAGTTCAAATTAAGGCAACGTGTAGCATGCGGCTGCGTAGCATGCTGCACGTGGTTACACGTTCCCAAGTTGCCTGCCGCAAGTGGCAAGACTTAGCTTGTTGCCTAGCGTTGAACGGCTTCCCACCATCGGTGGGAAGGATTTTTGTTGCCGGTAACTAATAGAAATTTTTATAGTATTGATGACAAAATATTACATCAGTTATGCCAAACAATGTCTAATTTCTTTGTTTAAAAATGTAGATTTGAAAATGGTCAATAACATACTACAGTATTTACAAATATAAAACGTTAGAGATTATTCATAATCACAGTGTGGAGTATAAATAACACAGAATTATTTAAACAACTTAATGAGGTGAATAATTTAATTAAATCTTTGTATTTATACATTTATATCATTATATAGAGAAAACTCTTATAAATAAATATATGTAAAATTAATTATATAAAGAATTTATATTATTAATTATTCATTTAAATTGTACCATTAATATTATCAAACAAAATAAAAAGGCCTGGTACAAATAAAGATCTCTTGTTTATCCTACAATATTACACTTTCTTCACATAGTATTTTCTGAAACCTCTATTGAGTCTATTCATGTTTCAGATGATCGCAATGGTGCTCAAAGTTTGGAATCTGGTTTCGTTTTTGTTGAACTGGTTGAATTGGTCTTGCGACAAGCAACAGAACATGCAGCATGCTACAAGCAACGAAGGTGTAGCCTTGCTACATCATGTCTCTTTATTGAAAGCCGCATGCTCCATTCTTGTTGAAAGACAGTGAAGTCGCATGCTACATGTTGCTTGTGTTGCCTCAGTGGAAACCAGGCTTCAGTTCTACTGTAATTGAAATGAATTTACTGTTGAACTATATTCTGTACATGCGATGTGATCTTATTAAACCAGTTCATATTCAAGATCAACACCGTACACTACCCAATAGAACCGAACACTACCCAATATTACCGAACACTACCCAATATTACCGGACACTACCCATTATTACCGGACACTACCCAAGAGAACCGGACGTGCACTACCCAATAGTACCAGACACTACCCAATAATACCGGACACTACCCAATAGTATCGGACACTACCCAATAGTACCGTACACTACCCAATATTACCGGACACTACCCGATAGTACTGGACACTACCCAATATTACCGTACACTACCCAAAATTACCGGACACTACCCAATATTACTGGACAATACCCAATATTACCGGACACTACCCAATAGTACCGGATGTACACTGCCCAATAGTATCGGACACTACCCAATAATACCGGACACTACCCAATATTACCGGACACAACCCAAAATTACCGGACACTACCCAATATTACTGGACACTACCCAATATTACCGGACACTACCCAATAGTACCGGATGTACACTGCCCAATATTACCGTACACTACCCAATATTACCGGACACTACCCAATATTACCGGACACTACCCAATAGTACCGGATGTACACTGCCCAATATTACCGGACACAACCCAAAATTACCGGACACTACTCAAAACTGCCGGACACTACCTAATAGTACCATACACTACCCAATACTACCGGACTCTACCCAATAGTACCGGACACTATCCAATATTACCGTACACTACCCAATATTACCGTATACTATCCAATATTACCGTACATTACCCAATATTACGGTACACTACCCAATATTACCGTACACTACCTAATATTACCGTGTAGTACCCAATATTACCGTACACTACCCAATATTACGGTACACTACCCAATATTACCGTTCACTACCTATTATTACTGTACACTACCCAATATTACCGTACGCTACCTAATATTACCGCACACAACCGAATATTACCGTACACTACCCAATATTACCGTACACCACCCAATATTACCGTACACCACCCAATATTACCGTACAGTACCCAATATTACCGTACACTACCCAATATTGCCGTGCACTACCCAATATTACCGTACACTACCCAATATTACCGTACACTACTCCACGGGTCTTTTAGTTAATTATAATCAGTCATTTTATAAAGTGTATTGTTTTTAAGTTAACTCACCAAATTAATTGTTTGATTTTGAGACTGAAACCTTTTTGAATTCATGGACACGATCATTAAAAAGAGCATCGGATGGAAAAGGAACTAATTTAATTAGTTAGCAGTTGTGTGATGTTCAGGGCAAACATTCACTGCCGGTAATTGCCAGCTTTGTGTGTTTGGTCTTTTAGCGTCAGTACAATTGCTGAGAAAATAAAGGTTGTGTTTGTTTTCGATAGAAAAGTTAGTAGAATATTTCGTCATGGCAACAGGCAGTTATTTAATAGATGGTATTTGAGTAAATGTCATATAAATATACCTAATAATGTAGCGTTAGAGTTCTGAAATTGGGGGGAAAAAAATTCGATTCTAAAATAGCAATTCGATTTTGTGATTTAATTCTAAATAAGTATGATAATGAATATTTAAAAGCAATATAAAGTGAATGTGAAAAGAAAATTTATTGAAAATAAATCAAACATTAACGATGTGTAAGTTTCAATAAATCATTTAAAACTACAAGAAAGTCAACATACAGATCTACATCTATACCCGTTTTTATTATTCTGATTTATATCAGACATGTTCTAACAAATTTCATAATTATTATTCATGTAATTTTAATAATTAGAAATTTGTTTGGCCTTCAATAAGATAAAATGTTTTATTAATTCAAACAATGCAATGACAATTTATATCCGAAAGTACCTACTTCTCGAATCACATTTCAAATTAACATTCCAACTTTTAGTTCTCAGAGCGACGCGATGCACGAAAAGAAGACATTTTGGCGCGCGTACAAGCCCGTCAGTCAGTCACGGGTTTAGCATTCAGCTTAACTTCTCCTCAAGGAAGTAAGAAAGGCTTACGTGCTTCAGATTAGCATTTGAGAAATGACTCAAGTTTGCGTCATTTCGGTTTGGATGTTCGTAAGATTTCTCTCGTCGCTCAGCCATAATTGGTAGTAAATCTTAGAAATTAAAGGATTGGAACAGATAAGGAAGGAGGTTTTCAAGATAAGAAGCTTCTTGTAGATTGATGCCAAGAAATTTGCTAAGTTGTGCACTTTGAGAGCCATTTTTAGTTAATTTATGACTATTTTGGAATGAATTCAGATGAAAATGATTAATTTGCTAACAAAACAAGGGTTATGATAATAAATTTTAAATGGAAATACTCTTTTTATATAGAAAGTGTGTTATATATTTTTTAGTTGCACTTATTTTACGCTAGTTAAAATTTGACTTTACACAATATATTAGGTAATAATAATCATATAGGCCCCTCCTTCCGGTTTCTTCTATAGTGACAAAATGTATAGTTTTCTAAGTTTTTGGCCATTTTTTCAACGGAGGTAATCGAGCTGGAATCGTGTGAGTGATTTGGATTGCTCTGTACGTACTATCAAAAATAAAATAAAATATGTATTATTTGTAAAGATATGACATTAGGATTATGAAAAGTTGATCACTTACTAAGGGTATTGTATTTCTATATCTTGAGTACATACAATAATGACACAATATGGTAGAGTCCAATACTTTTTTCGTCCACTACTAGTTTAACGTCTGTTTCAGAACCAAAGGTCATATCGCTGACGCTTAAAGGAAATTAAGTACAAGGAACTGGAAGAAGCTTTAAAAAAGGAAAGTGACTTCACGAACAAAGTAACCTATCAACTGTCTGTGACAATGCTCTTTGATGCAGAAAAGCTACTCCATGAATGCAGTCACTTACAAAGGAATGTGACGAAAAGGGACATACAGTACAACAATTATCGTTCGAAATACTAATCTGACTCTGATGAAAAAGATTTTAAACTCATTGTTCTGGTTTCCAATTTCAATTTTATAAATAAACAATGCATTTTCAGCCTTGGCTTAACCTGTTAAAGATACACTGAGTTATATAAATGTGTCTGTAGCAATCATATATCTTCACATAAATATTTAATATTAGATAAAACATTTTTATTTGAACAAAAAATTATCGAATTGGAAATTAAAAGGTGGTTGTAGAGTTTATATTATTAAAACATGAGAAAATATAATATTAGATAGATGGTATCTAATTTCATGGGGTTTACAGCAAATATAATATGATACATTAACATCATTGATTAAGACAATTAAATAAATTGTTTGGAGGGGACTTTGTAATACTAAAGACCATTGCCTCTGCAATAACTAAGTAACACTTCTTTATTGGTTTTCTCTCTCACAACTACCATTTTTTGTTACAATCTATATACTTTCATTTTGATTATCATCATTTATTGTTTATATATTCAATTATTATCCTGCGTTCATCTTTATTTCATACCTAACATATAGTTTGCATATGCTATTCATTTAAATATCATGTTAAGATGACTTTTTATAACCGGCCTAAATCAGCTGCTCTTATTATTCATTATATGTTGAGTGACGGCAGATGAAGGTTCTAATTGTAATCCCGCAAACTATCAACTTTGGACTGAGCCGAACTACATTTAGTAAGTTACCAATATTGTCATATTTTGTGTAGATTAAAACTAGCCTAGCTATAATTTCATTTATCGCCATTAACAGTTTTATTCTTTAATTCATTTAAAAGTGTCCATAATCACTTGGCACTGGTTTCCTTATTTATTATATCCAATTTAGCATTAACTATTATCTATTTTATTTTGATAGTTTGATATTAGGTAGATAATATCAATTTATGTATTTTGTATGCCTGTAAATTAGTTCTTATTCGCGTAGCTTCAAATCTATAACCTTGTCAATAGTATCTTTGTACCAAATTCCGTTAGAAACTACTTATTTATGGCGTTTCTAAATCCTTCCATTATTTCATTACTTACTAAATTATTGGTTGAATTTATAGTACATAGATAGTTGGTGTATATTTTTAGTTATGGTTTAGATGCCAAATTATCGACCAATTTCATATTATATCGTCAATATGACCCCATAGCCTTATTAAATCATTTCACCTACCCAAGGTATAAGAACATAATCAGGTATAGTACCTAGCAGACGACACAAAAATATGACGTCACCACAACAACACATTCCTTGTTTGTGACCGAGCGGCTCATAATTCCTCGTATTTGCATGTTAATATCGAGAAGTTTAAAGTCATTTTATAGGGGTTTCGTACAAAAGAAAAGCGAAAATGGCGATTGAACCTCAAAGTTGAATATATAGATATAATTCAGGTGTGTTTTAATTGTTCATTTCTTTTACTTATCTATAAAAAATAGGGTCTTGAACATATGCTACCTAGCAGCCTAAACTAGTGCTAGTTAACTGCTAAATTGTAGTTCCAATGAATAACAAATAAGGAAAAAAATAATGGAAATACAATTTAACAAATGCCTAGTTAGTAATTGATAAGAAAAAAATTCAATTTAAAAGTGATTAAGTTTAAGTAGGTTTTTCCATGTTTCAAAGTGTGGTCAGAGTCGCCATTTTGAGTCACCCGGTGGTCACGTCAAACTATAGATTCAATCAGCTGATTACCATACCCTATGTTACTGTATCCTGCACCTACCTACCATTTTGTAACTTTGTTCGTTAAGTTATTTTAGGTTTATTCCTTTGGGTATTTTCTATCTGAATATTGTTTCTTCTATTTAGTGTTTAGAAGGTATATTAAGTTTGTTGTAGTTTAGTATTCTGTTTCTTTAATTTAATCGTTTGTTAATTTAGTTAAGTTAATTATTGTTATTGTTTCATTGCTAGAATTTGATTTGTGTCCTTGTTCGCAGGCACGTGTTAAGGAGGTCGGAGTACAAAATATAAGCATTCAAAGATTTTTATTACCCGGCCGCTACACCTGGGTCCAACTGTCTTGGGCCCAATTATTGGTCCACGCAATCACCAGACAGTATCCAATCACCAGACAGTATCCAATCACCAGACACTAGCCAATCACCAGACTCTAGCCAATCACCAGACTCTAGCCAATCACCAGACACTACCCAATCACCAGACACTAGCAAATCACCAGACACTAGCAAATCACCAGACACTAGCAAATCACCAGACACTAGCCAATCACCAGACACTAGCCAATCACCAGACACTAGCCAATCACCAGACACTAGCCAATCACCAGACTCTAGCCAATCACCAGACTCTAGCCAATCACCAGACACTACCCAATCACCAGACACTAGCAAATCACCAGACACTAGCAAATCACCAGACACTAGCCAATCACCAGACAGTAGCCAATCACCAGACAGTAGCCAATCACCAGACAGTAGCCAATCACCAGACACTAGCCAATCACCAGACACTAGCCAATCACCAGACACTATCCAATCACCAGACACTATCCAATCACCAGACACTACCCAATCACCAGACACTACCCAATCACCGGACACTACCCAATCACCAGACACTACCCAATCACCAGACACTACCCAATCACCAGACACTACCCAATCACCAGACACTACCCAATCACCAGACACTACCCAATCACCAGACACTACCCAATCATCGTACAATACCCAATCACCGGACACTACCCTGTGTATCTACAGTAGGGCGTATGTAACATCTCTCACATTATTTCGGTGCTGCGTGTTACCGATTGGGTCGCGCGAGAGTTTGCCTTGGTAAATGATTTGAAATATACACACTATCTAATAAAGTTTATTAATTTGATAGCTATTCTCTTTTGCATTGAATCCCCAACGGTCAGAACTCATTTAATTCTGAAATTTTTTACCGAACTATGTATAAAATGTCTAAATAACAATTTGGTGAGAAAGCATTTGCTTATATATTTTCTGGAGACTTTTGAGCTTTCAAAACATGTAATATATTTCATTGAATTTAATGTTATCATAGCTCTTTTCAGTTATTTGTAAATTGCATTTTCCGAATTCACAGAGGAAAATTTATTTTACTCCTTGGATTATATATGTATACTATTAACACGAATAAGAAATTTGATATGTGTGAACATATGAATTCTCTAATTTTCTTTAAATAAAGATTCGTAATTTGCAATTTTATTTTCATAAATTTATGAATTGGGTATACTATAATACTGTCATACTATTATTAATTTGAGCCAAATTTTCATCACCAATACACTAAGATATTCTAATGCTATTGAGAAGCTGTCATTTTTAACAGACCAATACACTAAGGTATTCTAATGCTATTGAGAAGCTGTCATTTTTAACAGACCAATACACTAAGATATTCTAATGCTATTGAGAAGCTGTCATTTAAACAGACCAATACACTAGGGTATTCTAATGCTATTGAGAAGCTGTCATTTTAACAGACCAATACACTAAGATATTCTAATGCTATTGAGAAGCTGTCATTTTAACAGACCAATACACTAAGGTATTCTAATGCTATTGAGAAGCTGTCATTTTTAACAGACCAATACACTAAGATATTCTAATGCTATTGAGAAGCTGTCATTTTAACAGACCAATACACTAAGATATTCTAATGCTATTGAGAAGCTGTCATTTTTAACAGACCAATACACTAAGATATTCTAATGCTATTGAGAAGCTGTCATTTTTAACAGACCAATACACTAAGATATTCTAATGCTATTGAGAAGCTGTCATTTTAACAGACCAATACACTAAGGTATTCTAATGCTATTGAGAAGCTGTCATTTTTAACAGACCAATACACTAAGATATTCTAATGCTATTGAGAAGCTGTCATTTTAACAGACCAATACACTAAGGTATTCTAATGCTATTGAGAAGCTGTCATTTTTAACAGACCAATACACTAAGATATTCTAATGCTATTGAGAAGCTGTCATTTTAACAGACCAATACACTAAGGTATTCTAATGCTATTGAGAAGCTGTCATTTTTAACAGACCAATACACTAAGGTATTCTAATGCTATTGAGAAGCTGTCATTTTAACAGACCAATACACTAAGATATTCTAATGCTATTGAGAAGCTGTCATTTTAACAGACCAATACACTAAGATATTCTAATGCTATTGAGAAGCTGTCATTTTAACAGACCAATACACTAAGATATTCTAATGCTATTGAGAAGCTGTCATTTTAACAGACCAATACACTAAGGTATTCTAATGCTATTGAGAAGCTGTCATTTTTAACAGACCAATACACTAAGATATTCTAATGCTATTGAGAAGCTGTCATTTTAACAGACCAATACACTAAGGTATTCTAATGCTATTGAGAAGCTGTCATTTTAACAGACCAATACACTAAGATATTCTAATGCTATTGAGAACCTGTCATTTTTAACAGACCAATACACTAGGGTATTCTAATGCTATTGAACTTCACTGCATATCATTGCAGACTAATTATTATTCAGGGTATTCTGAGCGATGTCCCAAGTTCCGAATTACCTAATTGAAACCATGCCTCACAACTTCTGATGCGTTGAAGCTCTCCTATAACACTATTAGTATTCTAGATCAAGTCAGAGCTCTCTATTGGAGATAGCTTGCTAGACTTTGGCCTTCAAATAAGCGCGATATTAACTATTAGTATTCGAGGCGGTAAACTCTTGCAGATAGCATACTCTGACAATTTTAGCTACCGTTTTCTTTATCGTATATTTATCTACAACATATTTTAGCAGACATCATAGTGTTCTAAGGATTAACTACCGTATATTTTAACAGATAGAATACTGTTCTAAGGATTAACTACCGTGTATTTTATCAGATAGAATACTGTTCTAAGGATTAACTACCGTATACTTTAACAGATAGAATACTGTTCTAAGGATTAACTACCGTATACTTTAACAGATAGAATACTGTTCTAAGGATTAACTACCGTGTATTTTATCAGATAGAATACTGTTCTAAGGATTAACTACCGTGTATTTTAACAGATAGAATACTGTTCTAAGGATTAACTACCGTGTATTTTATCAGATAGAATACTGTTCTAAGGATTAACTACCGTGTATTTTAACAGATAGAATACTGTTCTAAGGATTACCTACCGTGTATTTTAACTGATAGAATACTGTTCTAAGGATTAACTACCGTGTATTTTAACAGATAGAATACTGTTCTAAGGATTAACTACCGTGTATTTTATCAGATAGAATACTGTTCTAAGGATTAACTACCGTGTATTTTATCAGATAGAATACTGTTCTAAGGATTAACTACCGTGTATTTTAACAGATAGAATACTGTTCTAAGGATTAACTACTGTGTATTTTAACAGATAGAATACTGTTCTAAGGACTAACTACCGTATATTTTATCAGATAGAATACTGTTCTAAGGATTAACTCCGTATATTTTATCAGGTAGAATACTGTTCTATGGATTAGCTACCGTATGTTTTAGCAGATAGAATACTGTTCTAAGTATTAACTATAACGTTTATTTTAACAAATAGAATACTGTTCTAAGGAATAGCTACCGTATGTTTTAGCAGATAGAATACTGTTCTAAGGATTAACTATAACGTTTATTTTAACAGATAGAATACTGTTCTAAGGAATAGCTACCGTATATTCTTTACCAACATCACATACTCTTTCTAGGCACTTCAATGTTATCATTTTGCAGATAACAGTTAGTTCCAGTCCGTTATCTACTAAATCTCAGCGGCAGGTTTTCTAAGTTCAGTGAAGTAATGAAGACAGATTGAAGGGAATATGAGCTGAAGTTTACTCGCTATTGGAACTTCAAAGAAGCGACTGCTTCCAAATTAGATTTCCAAAATTTAAGGAGACCGAAATTCTGTTCCTACATTCGAGAATTTTACAATGACTTTATTACAAAAGTCAGCAGAGTTGTCCGTCAGCATTTTCAAACAGAAGATAATGATGATTTGCACTCGGAAATTTATATTCAAGAACATTTGAATTTGACAGCAATTGGGTTTGTATAAGAATCACAGCTTATTTGGAAGATACGGTGAAGATAATCACTTTGGAAATAAGTGTTAGGCAATCACCACATCTTTGGGGATTAGTGGTAAGAATTCACATATTTGGGGATTAGTGGTAAGAAATCACATCTTTGGGGATTAGTGGTAAGAAATCACATCTTTGGGGATTAGTGGTATGAAATCACATCTTTGGGGATTAGTGGTATGAAATCATATGTTTGGGATTTGTTATATTCACTATATCTTTGGGGATTACTAGTGATTAGCAATCACCACATCTTTGTATAAAAAAATTAATTACAGAAAGTGACATAATTGTAACTTGCAGATTGGACTACCTACAGATAACCACCTCATATTGAAAGGTAACCCAATAAAATATCACAAACAAACAAATATACATTTCTTCAGGGTAGCAAAATAACAAGATTGTAGTTATATTTATTATTTCATTCCCTCAGCATTTTGTGTACTTTGTTTATCACTTGTCACTCCGCCAGTTAAGTTGATTGCAAATAAATCTAACGGACATTAGAGCAATTGCTTCGTGATATCGTCAGGATTTCAAAGTCTTTAACTCAATGAACACAATAAAACTGTGAAAAATTATATTTAAATAAAGATAGTTCAGAATTAAAAAAATGAAGCAGGTAATGCGCTTTGATAGTAAAATAATTGAATGAATGCTAATTTCGAAAACATTATATCTATAATGATATAATGCTATATCTTCTGAATACCACTCAGGCTATACCTTCAGAATACCATTCAGGCTATACCTTCAGAATACCATTCAGGCTATATCTTCTGAATACCACTCAGGCTATATCTTCTGAATACCACTCAGGCTATAGCTTCAGAATACCATTCAGGCTATACCTTCAGAATACCATTCAGGCTATACTTTCTGAATACCACTCAGGCTATATCTTCTGAATACCACTCAGGCTATACCTTCAGAATACCATTCAGGCTATATCTTCTGAATACCACTCAGGCTATATCTTCAGAATACCATTCAGGCTATACCTTCAGAATACCATTCAGGCTATACCTTCAGAATACCATTCAGGCTATATCTTCTGAATACCACTCAGGCTATACCTTCAGAATACCATTCAGGCTATACATTCAGAATACCATTCAGGCTATATCTTCTGAATACCACTCAGGCTATATCTTCTGAATACCACTCAGGCTATACCTTCAGAATACCATTCAGGCTATACCTTCAGAATACCATTCAGGCTATATCTTCTGAATACCACTCAGGCTATATCTTCTGAATACCACTCAGGCTATACCTTCAGAATACCATTCAGGCTATATCTTCTGAATACCACTCAGGCTATATCTTCAGAATACCATTCAGGCTATACCTTATGAATACCATTCAGGCTATACCTTATGAATACCATTCAGGCTATATCTTAAGAATACCACTCAGGCTATATCTTATGAATACCACTCAGGCTATATCTTATGAATACCACTCAGGCTATATCTTATGAATACCACTCAGGCTATATCTTATGAATACCACTCAGGCTATATCTTATGAATACCACTCAGGCTATATCTTCTGAATACCATTCAGGCTATATCTTCTGAATACCACTCAGGCTATATCTTATGAATACCACTCAGGCTATATCTTAAGAATACCACTCAGGCTATATCTTCTGAATACCACTCAGGCTATATCTTAAGAATACCACTCAGGCTATACCTTATGAATACCACTCAGGCTATATCTTAAGAATACCACTCAGGCTATATCTTCTGAATATCACTCAGGCTATATCTTCTGAATACCACTCAGGCTATACCTTATGAATACCACTAAGGCTATACCTTATGAATACCACTCAGGCTATATCTTAAGAATACCACTCAGGCTCTATCTTCTGAATACCACTCAGGCTATATCTTAAGAATACCATTCAGGCTATATCTTAAGAATACCACTCAGGCTATATCTTAAGAATACCACTCAGGCTCTATCTTCTGAATACCACTCAGGCTATATCTTAAGAATACCACTCAGGCTATATCTTCTGAATACCACTCAGGCTATACCTTATGAATACCACTCAGGCTATATCTTCTGAATACCACTCAGGCTATACCTTATGAATACCACTAAGGCTATATCTTCTGAATACCACTCAGGCTATACCTTATGAATACCACTCAGGCTATATCTTAAGAATACCACTCAGGCTATACCTTATGAATACCACTCAGGCTATATCTTAAGAATACCACTCAGGCTATATCTTCTGAATATCACTCAGGCTATATCTTCTGAATACCACTCAGGCTATACCTTATGAATACCACTCAGGCTATATCTTAAGAATACCACTCAGGCTATATCTTCTGAATATCACTCAGGCTATACCTTATGAATACCACTCAGGCTATACCTTATGAATACCACTCAGGCTATATCTTCTGAATACCACTCAGGCTATACCTTATGAATACCACTCAGGCTATACCTTATGAATACCACTCAGGCTATATCTTAAGAATACCACTCAGGCTCTATCTTCTGAATACCACTCAGGCTATATCTTAAGAATACCACTCAGGCTATATCTTCTGAATACCACTCAGGCTATACCTTATGAATACCACTCAGGCTATATCTTCTGAATACCACTCAGGCTATACCTTATGAATACCACTAAGGCTATATCTTCAGAATACCACTCAGGCTATATCTTCTGAATACCACTCAGGCTATATCTTCTGAATACCACTCAGGCTATATCTTCTGAATACCACTCAGGCTATATCTTCAGAATACCACTCAGGCTATATCTTCTGAATACCACTCAGGCTATACCTTATGAATACCACTCAGGCTATACCTTATGAATACCACTCAGGCTTTATCTTCTGAATACCACTCAGGCTATACCTTATGAATACCACTCAGGCTATATCTTATGAATACCACTCAGGCTATATCTTCTGAATACCACTCAGGCTATATCTTATGAATACCATTCAGGCTATATCTTAAGAATACCACTCAGGCTATATCTTCTGAATACCACTCAAGCTATATCTTATGAATACCACTCAGGCTATATCTTCTGAATACCACTCAGGCTATATCTTCTGAATACCACTCAGGCTATACCTTATGAATACCACTCAGGCTATATCTTCTGAATACCACTCAGGCTATATCTTATGAATACCACTCAGGCTATACCTTATGAATACCATTCAGGCTATATCTTAAGAATACCACTCAGGCTATATCTTATGAATACCACTCAGGCTATATCTTATGAATACCACTCAGGCTATATCTTATGAATACCACTCAGGCTATATCTTATGAATACCACTCAGGCTATATCTTAAGAATACCACTCAGGCTATATCTTCTGAATTCCACTCAGGCTATATCTTAAGAATACCACTCAGGCTATATCTTCTGAATACCACTCAGGCTATATCTTCTGAATACCACTCAGGCTATATCTTATGAATACCACTCAGGCTATATCTTCAGAATACCACTCAGGCTATATCTTCTGAATACCACTCAGGCTATACCTTATGAATACCACTCAGGCTATACCTTATGAATACCACTCAGGCTATATCTTCTGAATACCACTCAGGCTATACCTTATGAATACCACTCAGGCTATACCTTATGAATACCACTCAGGCTATATCTTCTGAATACCACTCAGGCTATATCTTATGAATACCATTCAGGCTATATCTTAAGAATACCACTCAGGCTATATCTTCTGAATACCACTCAGGCTATATCTTATGAATACCACTCAGGCTATATCTTCTGAATACCACTCAGGCTATATCTTCTGAATACCACTCAGGCTATACCTTATGAATACCACTCAGGCTATATCTTCTGAATACCACTCAGGCTATATCTTATGAATACCACTCAGGCTATATCTTAAGAATACCACTCAGGCTATATCTTATGAATATCACTCAGGCTATATCTTATGAATACCACTCAGGCTATATCTTATGAATACCACTCAGGCTATATCTTATGAATACCACTCAGGCTATATCTTAAGAATACCACTCAGGCTATATCTTCTGAATACCACTCAGGCTATATCTTATGAATACCACTCAGGCTATATCTTCTGAATACCACTCAGTCTATATCTTCAGAATACCACTCAGGCTATATCTTCTGAATACCACTCAGGCTATATCTTCAGAATACCACTCAGGCTATATCTTCTGAATACCACTCAGGCTATATCTTCTGAATACCACTCAGGCTATATCTTCTGAATACCACTCAGGCTATATCTTCTGAATACCACTCAGGCTATATCTTCTGAATACCACTCAGGCTATATCTTAAGAATACCACTCAGGCTATATCTTCTGAATACCACTCAGGCTATACCTTATGAATACCACTCAGGCTATACCTTATGAATACCACTCAGGCTATATCTTCTGAATACCACTCAGGCTATATCTTATAAATACCACTCAAGCTATATCTTCTGAATACCACTCAGGCTATATCTTAAGAATACCACTCAGGCTATATCTTCTGAATACCACTCAGGCTATACCTTATGAATACCACTCAGGCTATACCTTATGAATACCACTCAGGCTATATCTTCTGAATACCACTCAGGCTATATCTTCTGAATACCACTCAGACTATATCTTAAGAATACCACTCAGGCTATATCTTCTGAATACCACTCAGGCTATACCTTATGAATACCACTCAGGCTATATCTTCTGAATACCACTCAGGCTATATCTTAAGAATACCACTCAGGCTATATCTTCTGAATACCACTCAGGCTATACCTTATGAATACCACTCAGGCTATATCTTCTGAATACCACTCAGGCTATATCTTCTGAATACCACTCAGGCTATATCTTCTGAATACCACTCAGGCTATATCTTAAGAATACCACTCAGGCTATATCTTCTGAATACCACTCAGGCTATATCTTATGAATACCACTCAGGCTATATCTTCTGAATACCACTCAGGCTATATCTTAAGAATACCACTCAGGCTATATCTTCTGAATACCACTCAGGCTATACCTTATGAATACCACTCAGGCTATACCTTATGAATACCACTCAGGCTATATCTTCTGAATACCACTCAGGCTATACCTTATGAATACCACTCAGGCTATATCTTCTGAATACCACTCAGGCTATATCTTCTGAATACCACTCAGGCTATATCTTAAGAATACCACTCAGGCTATATCTTCTGAATACCACTCAGGCTATATCTTATGAATACCACTCAGGCTATATCTTCTGAATACCACTCAGGCTATATCTTATGAATACCACTCAGGCTATATCTTAAGAATACCACTCAGGCTATATCTTCTGAATACCACTCAGGCTATATCTTAAGAATACCACTCAGGCTATATCTTCTGAATACCACTCAGGCTATACCTTATGAATACCACTCAGGCTATATCTTCTGAATACCACTCAGGCTATATCTTCTGAATACCACTCAGGCTATATCTTCTGAATACCACTCAGGCTATACCTTATGAATACCACTCAGGCTATATCTTAAGAATACCACTCAGGCTATATCTTCTGAATACCACTCAGGCTATATCTTAAGAATACCACTCAGGCTATATCTTCTGAATACCACTCAGGTTATATCTTCTGAATACCACTCAGGCTATATCTTATGAATACCACTCAGGCTATATCTTCTGAATACCACTCAGGCTATATCTTCTGAATACCACTCAGGCTATACCTTATGAATACCACTCAGGCTATATCTTAAGAATACCACTCAGGCTATATCTTCTTAATACCACTCAGGCTATATCTTCTGAATACCACTCAGGCTATATCTTAAGAATACCACTCAGGCTATATCTTCTGAATACCACTCAGGCTATATCTTCTGAATACCACTCAGGCTATATCTTCTGAATACCACTCAGGCTATATCTTCTGAATACCACTCAGGCTATACCTTATGAATACCACTCAGGCTATATCTTCTGAATACCACTCATGCTATATCTTAAGAATACCACTCAGGCTATATCTTCTGAATATCACTCAGGCTATATCTTCTGAATACCACTCAGGCTATACCTTGTGAATACCACTCAGGCTATACCTTATGAATACCACTCAGGCTATATCTTAAGAATACCACTCAGGCTCTATCTTCTGAATACCACTCAGGCTATATCTTAAGAATACCACTCAGGCTATATCTTAAGAATACCACTCAGGCTATATCTTAAGAATACCACTCAGGCTATATCTTCTGAATACCACTCAGGCTATACCTTATGAATACCACTCAGGCTATACCTTATGAATACCACTCAGGCTATATCTTAAGAATACCACTCAGGCTATATCTTCTGAATATCACTCAGGCTATATCTTCTGAATACCACTCAGGCTATACCTTATGAATACCACTCAGGCTATACCTTATGAATACCACTCAGGCTATATCTTAAGAATACCACTCAGGCTATATCTTAAGAATACCACTCAGGCTATATCTTAAGAATACCACTCAGGCTCTATTTTCTGAATACCACTCAGGCTATATCTTAAGAATACCACTCAGGCTATATCTTCTGAATACCACTCAGGCTATACCTTATGAATACCACTCAGGCTATATCTTCTGAATACCACTCAGGCTATACCTTATGAATACCACTAAGGCTATATCTTCTGAATACCACTCAGGCTATATCTTCTGAATACCATTCAGGCTATATCTTCTGAATACCATTCAGGCTATATCTTCTGAATACCACTCAGGCTATATCTTCTGAATACCATTCAGGCTATATCTTCTGAATACCACTCAGGCTATATCTTCTGAATACCACTCAGGCTATATCTTCTGAATACCACTCAGGCTATATCTTCTGAATACCATTCAGGCTATATCTTCTGAATACCATTCAGGCTATATCTTCTGAATACCACTCAGGCTATATCTTCTGAATACCACTCAGGCTATATCTTCTGAATACCATTCAGGCTATATCTTCTGAATACCACTCAGGCTATATCTTCTGAATACCATTCAGGCTATATCTTCTGAATACCACTCAGGCTATATCTTCTGAATACCACTCAGGCTATATCTTAAGAATACCACTCAGGATATATCTTAAGAATACCACTCAGGATATATCTTAAGAATACCACTCAGGCTATACCTTATGAATACCACTCAGGCTATATCTTAAGAATACCACTCAGGCTATACCTTATGAATACCACTCAGGCTATACCTTCTGAATACCACTCAGGCTGTATAACCTGTAGACATCTATCGGTTTGTTATTTCCTGTCTTTGATGTGATGCAAATATGGCCGTTAGGAGGAGAGTCGTGAGCCAATCTAGCAGAATAGAACAAAGCTCCCCTGGGAATTAGAAGCAATAACACTACCACATCTTTAGGCAGCGCAAAGACCCAATAGATTGCTATGCCCTCAACTTTGATATGAATTGTCAAAAAGCAATGGAGGGAACGGAAGAAACAATATAGGTTCTCTTTACTTTTAAGGTCAGAAAAATAATTCGGACCGTAAAAGTAAACAATTCACAATTTAAGAACGTAAAGGTGAGTCAACATAGCACTCCAATTACAACTTCCTATATTTTTTTGATATGTGGTGACATCAATCTTCTAAATATGTGGTGAGTATCTGACAGCTATTTACTAAATATGTGGTGATTATCTGACAGCTATCTTCTTAATATGTGGTGATTATCTGACAGCTATCTTCTAAATATGTGGTGATTATCTGACAGCTATCTTCTAAATATGTGGTGATTATCTGACAGCTATCTTCTAAATATGTGGTGATTATCTGACAGCTATTTTCTAAATATGTGGTGATTATCTGACAGCTATTCTCTAAATATGTGGTGATAATCTGACAGCTATTTTCTAAATATGTGGTGATTATCTGACAGCTATCTTCTAAATATGTGGTGATTATCTGACAGCTATCTTCTAAATATGTGGTGATTATCTGACAGCTATTTTCTAAATATGTGGTGATTATCTGACAGCTATTTTCTAAATATGTGGTGATTATCTGACAGCTATTCTCTAAATATGTGGTGATTATCTGACAGCTATTTTCTAAATATGTGGTGATTATCTGACAGCTATCTTCTAAATATGTGGTGATTATCTGACAGCAATCTTCTAAATATGTGGTGATTATCTGACAGCTATTTTCTAAATATGTGGTGATTATCTGACAGCTATCTTCTAAATATGTGGTGATTATCTGACAGCAATCTTCTAAATATGTGGTGATTATCTGACAGCTATTTTCTAAATATGTGGTGATTATCTGACAGCTATTTTCTAAATATGTGGTGATTATCTGACAGCTATTTTCTAAATATGTGGTGATTATCTGACAGCTATTTTCTAAATATGTGGTGATTATCTGACAGCTATTTTCTAAATATGTGGTGATTATCTGACAGCTATTTTCTAAATATGTGGTGATTATCTGTCAGCTATTTACTAAATATGTGGTGATTATCTGACAGCTATTTTCTAAATATGTGGTGATTATCTGACAGCTATTCACTAAATTTGTGGTGATTATCTGACAGCTATTTTCTAAATATGTGGTGAGTATCTGACAGCTATTTTCTTAATATGTGGTGATTATCTGACAGCTATTTTCTTAATATGTGGTGATTATCTGGTTTTTAACCTCCAAAAACAGTAGCGTCCAAAACAAAAGAACAAATTTCGAAACTTTCTATCTTTAGATTTATGAGTTTTTCGAAGCTGATAACTTACAAACTGAAAGTTGTTATCATGCATAATAACACACTAAAATTTGAATTAAATTTAAAGGATAGGGGAAAGTAATAATAATAACATTTATTTACAAAATTCTGAGCGTCCGCATCTGAGGGTCAAAAGAAAACAATTTAAACAATAAACTAAATTATATTCAGTTTATAAATCTATGTTTTTGTTGTCAGCTTCTCATCTACGACTGCAAGAATGAATAAGTTTTTATCAATCCTTGATATTAATTTCAGACCATTCTTCATCATGTTTCACCGACAAATATTTCATGTTAGTGGAATTTCTTGCCATAGCCTTCACTCCTATAGATTTTCTATGGGATTTATGTAAAGATTTTAAATCCATAATTTCAATATTTTGCTCACTAAGGTAACTCATTACCTCTTTGCCTTATGATAAGGTACTTTATCTAGCATGGTAACAACTTCATCGATATCTTTACTCTGAATAATTGGCACTACATGATCTTGAACTGTTTTTAATACATTAGAACATTCTGATGAGTTAGTACACAGGCAAGAGGCTTTGTTAATTGGCTAGAAAATATTCCAAACACCATGGCACTTCTTCCACGTAGTTCTCAGTGTTCTTAGTGCACTCTCCCTTTCTTAGTTTTACCTTCACATCTTTTCACTCACTTCTTACCGTTATTTACAATCAAATTAAAGTTGCTTTCGTCGCTTGAGAAATACTTCAGCCCAATTTTTCATAAGTCCAAAAAATATTCTTTTTTTGCAACCTAGTTAATCTCTTTTTCTTATTTTTCCAACTAACGAGTGATTTTTTCCTGTGGGCTTCAATTAATTAAACCTATTTTTATCTACCTTGACACACATGCATGTGGTATGATTGACAACCACTTTATATTATTGCAATACAATTAAAACGATTTTTAATTGGAACCTTTCTAAATTTTGATCTAGCCTGAATAATCTTATTCAATATTTCTTTAATTTCAAACGAACTAAGAATTCACTGTTGTATGTATTCATATATTCTGCTAAAGTATTTTCGGACTGTTTAACTCCTAACAAAATCTTCCGAATGGTGTAATTTTTATTATGAAACTTCAGGGAGAGTGATATATAAAATAAGTCTGTAATCTTATCAGAATATTATTCATTCTTGCAGAAGCAGATGTCACCGAGAGAAGAGTATTTTGAACTGAATATTAATTGTACAATTGTCTTTATTATTTAGGCTGTTTTTAATAGAAAATAAACACATCTGTCTCTATGTTTCGGACGCTCAAAAATTTGTAAGTAAAATGTTCTTATTATAACTTTGTTCCTAACCGTTGAATCTAATTCAAATTTTAGTGTGTTATTATGAATGATAACGACTATCAGTTGGTGAACTTTCAGCTTCGAAAAACTCATAAATCCAAAGATATAAAGTTTCGAAATTTTGAGCCTTTGTTTTGGACGCTACTGTTTTTGGTGATTATTTGGAAATATCTGGTGATTATTTGACATTTATACTCTAAATATCTGGTGATTATTTGACATTTATACTCTAAATATCTGGTGATTATCTGATATTTATCCTCTAAATATCTAGTGATTATCTGATATTTATTCTCTAAATATCTGGTGATTATCTGATATTTATCCTCTAAATATCTGGTGATTATCTGATATTTATCCTCTAAATATCTGGTGATTATCTGATATTTATCCTCTAAATATCTGGTGATTATCTGATATTTATCCTCTAAATATCTGGTGATTATCTGATATTTATCCTCTAAATATCTGGTGATTATCTGATATTTATCCTCTAAATATCTGGTGATTATTTGACATTTATACTCTAAATATCTGGTGATTATTTGACATTTATACTCTAAATATCTGGTGATTATCTGATATTTATCCTCTAAATATCTGGTGATTATCTGATATTTATTCTCTAAATATCTGGTGATTATCTGATATTTATCCTCTAAATATCTGGTGATTATCTGATATTTATCCTCTAAATATCTGGTGATTATCTGATATTTATCCTCTAAATATCTGGTGATTATCTGATATTTATCCTCTAAATATCTGGTGATTATCTGATATTTATCCTCTAAATATCTGGTGATTATCTGATATTTATCCTCTAAATATCTGGTGATTATTTGACATTTATACTCTAAATATCTGGTGATTATTTGACATTTATACTCTAAATATCTGGTGATTATCTGATATTTATCCTCTAAATATCTGGTGATTATCTGATATTTATTCTCTAAATATCTGGTGATTATCTGATATTTATCCTCTAAATATCTGGTGATTATCTGATATTTATCCTCTAAATATCTGGTGATTATCTGATATTTATCCTCTAAATATCTGGTGATTATCTGATATTTATCCTCTAAATATCTGGTGATTATCATCCCACACATAATTGTAGCACTTGTTATCATTTGCCTCCACTTGTTATCATTTGCCTTCACTCGTTATCATTTGCCTCCACTCGTTATCATTTGCTTCCACTCGTTATCATTTGCCTCCACTCGTTATCATTTGCCTCCATTCGTTATCATTTGCCTCCACTCGTTATCATTTGCCTCCACTTGTTATCATTTGCCTTCACTCGTTATCATTTGCCTCCACTCGTTATCATTTGCCTCCACTCGTTATCATTTGCCTCCACTTGTTATCATTTGCCTCTACTTGTTATCATTTGCCTCCACTCGTTATCATTTGCTTCCACTCGTTATCATTTGCCTCCACTTGTTATCATTTGCCTCCACTCGTTATCATTTGCCTCTACTTGTTATCATTTGCCTCCACTCGTTATCATTTGCTTCCACTCGTTATCATTTGCCTCCACTTGTTATCATTTGCCTCCACTCGTTATCATTTGCCTCCACTTGTTATCATTTGCCTCTACTTGTTATCATTTGCCTCCACTCGTTATCATTTGCTTCCACTCGTTATCATTTGCCTCCACTCGCTATCATTTGCCTCCACTCGTTATTATTTGCTTCCACTCGTTATCATTTACCTCCACTCGTTATCATTTGCTTCCACTCGTTATCATTTTCCTCCACCCGTTATCATTTGCCTCCACTCGTTATCATTTGCCTCCACTCGTTATCATTTGCCTCCACTCGTTATCATTTGCCTCCACTCGTATCATTTGCCTCCACTCGTTATCATTTGCCTCCACTCGTTATCATTTGCCTCCACTCGTATCTCCCGAAGCCGTAGCCAGAAGAGCTTCAAAAGAATCTTCTTACTTTAACGGTCAAACGATCGATGGATTTGCACAGAAATCAATTTGGCGAAAATTGCTAAGTGCTATTCCAGTTCAAAGGGACACTGTAAATAGATTACGGACTGGTGAGCTCAGTGAAAACCCTCAGCAGCAATATAACATCTACCATTTCAACGCAGAAAAACAACTGGTGCAAAATGTAGCATCATACTTTCAATAGTTTTATTGGGACACTTGCAACAATTCTGTGGAATATTGGAAAGTTAAGAAATGTATTAGTCAGTGGAAAGCTAGTAAAGATTTAATAATGAACTCGAGTGGGTTTCTGCCACTCTCTCTCCATCCATCAATCACTGCCACTCAAGTTACCACTCAGCTTTAAATTGGAATGTGAAGGGTATTTTATCAGTGAAAAATTCCGCTCATCAACAAAATGGTACACATTTGGCCCATGGGAAATTGTGACTGAAACACCTTGAGACTTGGGAAGAGGAGTATGGTACACAGGGGGCTGTGGAGACACTGTGGTTAGAGAAATATGGGGACACTGAAGATGGAGAGACTTGGAGACACTGTGGATGTGGTCACTGTAGATTGTAGAAGCTGTGTGGTGACTATAGAAGCCGTGTGGTGACTGTAGAAGCAATGTGGTGACTATAGAAGCCTTGTGGTGACTGTAGAAGCAATGTGGTGACTATAGAAGCCATGTAGTGACTGTAGAAGCCATGTGGTTACTGTAGAAGCCATGTGGCGACTGTAGAAGCCAATTGGTGACTGTAGAAGCCATGTGGTGACTATAGAAGCCGTTTGGTGACTGTAGAAATTATGTGGTCGCTATAGAAGCCGTTTGATAACTGTAGAAGCTATTTGGTCACTGTAGAATTCATGTGGTCACTATAGAAGTCATGTTGTTACTGTAGAAACCATGTGGTCACTGTAGAAGCCATGCAGTTAATTTAGAAGTCAAGTGGTCACTATAGAAGTCATGTGGTCACTATTTAAGCTATGTGGTAATTATAGAAGCCATGTGGTCACTGTAGAAGCCATGTGATCACTGTAGAGGCCATGTGGTTACTGTAGAAGCCATGTAGTCACTGTAGAAGTCGTAACGTCACTGTAAAAGTCGTGTGGTCACTGTAGAAGCCATATAGTCACTGTAGAAGTCGTACGGTCACTGTAAAAGTCGTGGGGTTACTGTATAAGCCTTGTGGTTACTGTAGAAGCCGTGTGGTCATTGTAGAAGTAATATGGTTGCTGTGTAAGTCATGTGGTCACTGTAGAAGCCATGTGATCACTGTCGAAGTCGTGTGGTTACTGTAGAAGCCGTGTGGTCACTATAGAAGCTGTGCAGTCTTTGCCTAACGCCTGAGGTCTTTGTATGAGGTCTGTGGTCTTTGTATAAGTCCTGTGGTCTTTGTATAAGTCCTGTGGTCTTTTTAAAAGGCATGAAGTCTTTGTAGGAGGCGTCTGGTCTTTGTAGAAGGCATTAAGTCTTTCTAGGAGGCGTCTGGTCTTTGTAGAAGGCATAAGGTCTTTGTAGAAGGCATAAGGTCTTTGTAGAAGGCATAAGGTCTTTGTAGAAGGCATAAGGTCTTTGTAGAAGGCATAAGGTCTTTGTAGAAGGCATTAAGTCTTTGTAGGAGGCGTCTGGTCTTTGTAGAAGGCATAAGGTCTTTGTAGAAGGCATAAGGTCTTTGTAGAAGGCATAAGGTCTTTGTAGAAGGCATAAGGTCTTTGTAGAAGGCATAAGGTCTTTGTAGAAGGCATAAGGTCTTTGTAGAAGGCATAAGGTCTTTGTAGAAGGCATAAGGTCTTTGTAGAAGGCATTAAGTCTTTGTAGGAGGCGTCTAGTCTTTGTAGAAGGCATAAGGTCTTTGTAGAAGGCATAAGGTCTTTGTAGAAGGCATAAGGTCTTTGTAGAAGGCATTAAGTCTTTGTAGGAGGCGTCTGGTCTTTGTAGAAGGCATAAGGTCTTTGTAGAAGGCATGAAGTCTTTGTAGGAGGCGTCTGGTCTTTGTAGAAGGCATAAGGTCTTTGTAGAAGGCATAAGGTCTTTAAAGAAGGCATGTAGTCTTTGTACATAGATGGCTTTTGGTTTTTGTAGAAGGCATTTGGTCTTTGTATAAGGCCAGTGGTCTTTGTAGGAGTCATGTGGTCTTTACAGAAAGCCTGTGGTCTTGGTAGAAGGCATGTGGTCTTTGCAGGAGGTATGAGGTCTTTGCAGAAAGCCTGTGGTCTTTGTAGAAGGCCTGTAGACTTTGTATAAGGCCTGTGGACTTTGTAGGAGACCTGTGGTCTTTGTAGAAGGCATGTGGTCTATGTAGAAGGCATGTGGTCTTTGTATAAGGCCTATGGACTTTGTAGGAGGCCTGTGGTCTTTGTAGGAGGCATGAGGTCTTTGTAGAAGGCCTGAAGACTTTCTATAAGGTCTTCAGTCATTTCTGAGTGCACGGCATGCAGGCTCTCTATATAAGGTTTCAAGCGTGTTTCCATCACAGGTCTTCATTCTGTTCCGTAATTAGCTTTCCTGTTGAGTTCCGCCACACTGTTCCCTTTGATTTAATCATGGGGGCTTCATTACCTTGCCTCAAGTCGCTATAAACTAGATTGGTGATAGGACATTGCCAATTGGAAACAGACAGACGGGGAAAAAGACCTACAACTGCACAACACTGACGCGCTTCGATACTTCATTGACGAGCCCCGGGAATTAAAAGTGAGCCCGTAACGAATGATTCATTCACATGTCACTAATTTCACATTAATTTTTTTTAATTATTAGGAAACAGTGATTTGTGAGATTAGCATCACGCAGTTACTCTTTTATCTGATAGTACATCATCACAGTGACTCTTTTATCTGATAGTACATCATCACAGTGACTCTTTTCTCTGATAGTACATAATCACAGTGACTCTTTTCTCTGATAGTACATCATCACAGTGACTCTTTTATCTGATAGTACATCATCACAGTGACTCTTTTCTCTGATAGTACATCATCACAGTGAATCTTTTTTCTGATAGTACATCATCACAGTGACTCTTTTCTCTGATAGTACATCATCACAGTGACTCTTTTCTCTGATAGTACATCATCACAGTGACTCTTTTCTCTGATAGTACATCACCACAGTGACTCTTTTCTCTGATAGTACATCATCACAGTGATTCTTTTCTCTGATAGTACATCATCACAGTGACTCTTTTCTCTGATAGAACATCATCACAGTGACTCTTTTCTCTGATAGTACATCACCACAGTGACTCTTTTCTCTGATAGTACATCATTACAGTGACTCGTTTCTCTGATAGTACATCATCACAGTGACTCTTTTCTCTGATAGTACATCATCACAGTGACTCTTTTCTCTGATAGTACATCATTACAGTGACTCGTTTCTCTGATAGTACATCATCACAGTGACTCTTTTCTCTGATAGTACATCATCACAGTGACTCTTTTCTCTGATAGTACATCATCACAGTGACTCTTTTCTCTGATAGTACATCATCGCAGTGACTCTTTTCTCTGATAGTACATCATCACAGTGACTCTTTTCTCTGATAGTATACCATCGCAGTGACTCTTTTCTCTGATAGTACATCATCACAGTGACTCTTTTCTCTGATAGTACATCATCACAGTGACTCTTTTCTCTGATAGTACATCATCACAGTGACTCTTTTCTCTGATAGTACATCATCGCAGTGACTCTTTTTTCTGATAGTACATCATCACAGTGACTCTTTTCTCTGATAGTACATCATCACAGTGACTCTTTTCTCTGATAGCATACCATCGCAGTGACTCATTTCTCTGATAGTACATCATCACAGTGACTCTTTTCTCTGATAGTACATCATCACAGTGACTCTTTTCTCTGATAGTACATCATCACAGTGATTCTTTTCTCTGATAGTACATCATCAGTGACTCTTTTCTCTGATAGTACATCATCACAGTGACTCTTTACTCTGATAGTACATCATCACAGTGACTCTTTTCTCTGACAGTACATCATCACAGTTACTCTTTTCTCTGATAGTACATCATCACAGTGACTCTTTTCTCTGATAGTACATCATCACAGTGACTCTTTTTTCTGATAGTACATCATCACAGTGACTCTTTTCTCTGATAGTACATCATCACAGTGACTCTTTTCTCTGATAGTACATCATCACAGTTACTCTTTTCTCTGATAGTACATCATCACAGTGACTCTTTTTTCTGATAGTACATCATCACAGTGACTCTTTTTTCTGATAGTACATCATCACAGTGACTCTTTTCTCTGATAGTACATCATCACAGTGACTCTTTTCTCTGATAGTACATCATCACAGTGACTCTTTTCTCTGATAGTACATCATCGCAGTGACTCTTTTCTCTGATAGTACATCATCACAGTGACTCTTTTCTCTGATAGTATACCATCGCAGTGACTCTTTTCTCTGATAGTACATCATCACAGTGACTCTTTTCTCTGATAGTACATCATCACAGTGACTCTTTTCTCTGATAGTACATCATCACAGTGACTCTTTTCTCTGATAGTACATCATCACAGTGACTCTTTTCTCTGATAGCATACCATCGCAGTGACTCATTTCTCTGATAGTACATCATCACAGTGACTCTTTTCTCTGATAGTACATCATCGCAGTGACTCTCTTCTCTGATAGTACATCATCACAGTGACTCTCTTCTCTGATAGTACATCATCGCAGTGACTCTTTTTTCTGATAGTACATCATCACAGTGACTCTTTTCTCTGATAGTACATCATCACAGTGACTCTTTTCTCTGATAGCATACCATCGCAGTGACTCTTTTCTCTGATAGTACATCATCACAGTGACTCTTTTCTCTGATAGTACATCATCACAGTGACTCTTTTCTCTGATAGTACATCATCACAGTGACTCTTTTCTCTGATAGTACATCATTACAGTGACTCTTTTCTCTGATAGTACATCATTACAGTGACTCGTTTCTCTGATAGTACATCATCACAGTGACTCTTTTCTCTGATAGTACATCATCACAGTGACTCTTTTCTCTGATAGTACATCATCACAGTTACTCTTTTCTCTGATAGTACATCATCACAGTTACTCTTTTCTCTGATAGTACATCATCACAGTGACTCTTTTTTCTGATAGTACATCATCACAGTGACTCTTTTCTCTGATAGTACATCATCACAGTGACTCTTTTCTCTGATAGTACATCATCACAGTGACTCTTTTCTCTGATAGTACATCATCACAGTGACTCTTTTCTCTGATAGTACATCATCACAGTGACTCTTTTCTCTGATAGTACATCATCACAGTGACTCTTTTCTCTGATAGTACATCATCACAGTGACTCTCTTCTCTGATAGTACATCATCGCAGTGACTCTTTTTTCTGATAGTACATCATCACAGTGACTCTTTTCTCTGATAGTACATCATCACAGTGACTCTTTTCTCTGATAGTACATCATCGCAGTGACTCTTTTCTCTGATAGTACATCATCACAGTGACTCTTTTCTCTGATAGTATACCATCGCAGTGACTCTTTTCTCTGATAGTACATCATCACAGTGACTCTTTTCTCTGATAGTACATCATCACAGTGACTCTTTTCTCTGATAGTACATCATCACAGTGACTCTTTTCTCTGATAGTACATCATCACAGTGACTCTTTTCTCTGATAGCATACCATCGCAGTGACTCATTTCTCTGATAGTACATCATCACAGTGACTCTTTTCTCTGATAGTACATCATCACAGTGACTCTTTTCTCTGATAGTACATCATCACAGTGACTCTCTTCTCTGATAGTACATCATCGTAGTGACTCTTTTCTCTGATAGTACATCATTACAGTGACTCGTTTCTCTGATAGTACATCATCACAGTGACTCTTTTCTCTGATAGTACATCATCACAGTGACTCTTTTCTCTGATAGTACATCATCACAGTGTTTCTTTTCTCTGATAGTACATCATCACAGTTACTCTTTTCTCTGATAGTACATCATCACAGTGACTCTTTTCTCTGATAGTACATCATCACAGTGAATCTTTTTTCTGATAGTACATCATCACAGTGACTCTTTTCTCTGATAGTACATCATCACAGTGACTCTTTTCTCTGATAGTACATCATCACAGTGACTCTTTTTTCTGATAGTACATCACCACAGTGACTCTTTTCTCTGATAGTACATCATCACAGTGACTCTTTTCTCTGATAGTACATCATTACAGTGACTCGTTTCTCTGATAGTACATCATCACAGTGACTCTTTTCTCTGATAGTACATCATCACAGTGACTCTTTTCTCTGATAGTACATCATCACAGTGACTCTTCTCTCTGATAGTACATCATCACAGTGACTCTTTTCTCTGATAGTACATCATCACAGTGACTCTTTTCTCTGATAGTACATCATCACAGTGACTCTTTTCTCTGATAGTACATCATCACAGTGACTCTTTTCTCATCTGCCCAAAATTCTTCACCGATGGAGTTTTTTACCATCAGGAGTTGCATGTAATTTCAAGAGACTGAAATGATATGGAGCGATAAATTTGAGTGTAGGTACTTCATATCATAGTACGGAAAGGGTGACAAAATCCCGCACGATAAATTCCCTTGTGTCAAAAGCCCATGTGGCAAAAAACCCACACCGACAAAAACCCACACCGGCAAAATCCACACCGACGAAAGTCCACACCGACGAAAGCTTATAGATGATATCAAAATATTGCTTTGTCAAAACAACTGCAACGTAACAATTTTAAATAAGGCATCAGACATAGACAAGTAATTGTGTTTAACGTGTTCTTGTTAAGATTAGTATATAGCCAGCATAGCAATTTTATCCTTATTTGCTAAGGATATGATTAATGGAACTGTGGATCCATTGAGCATAAAACAATTGCAGGCGATTATTTTCGAATGGTAATGCCTGAATATGCTATTCATCAAGTCATTTAAAATAATTTTTGTCGGTGTGGTTTTTGTCGGTGTGGGTTTTTGTCGCGTGGGCTTTTGTCGGTGTGGGTTTTTGTCAGGTGGGTTTTTGTCGGTGTGCGTTTTCTTCCCGTGGGCTTTTGTCCTGGTTGTAACATTACTTATTACTTGTAGGTAGAGCTTATGAAAATGTAGGCACTTCACAGATCTAGAATCTAAAATAATAAGATGAAATCATAACTGTACGGCATACCATTTGGTCAGGTGAAACCATAACTAAATACATTCACTCGTGAAAGAATCAGACACACTCTGACGTTTAACATTCACCTAGTGAGCTTTGTCTCAAAGCGTGATATTTCTCTGCATCTGTGCCGCGCAATTTGCCGAGTTGTACACTCTCGAGAATGCGCTACGTGTACTAAAACCCCTTCAAGCCCCTAAATACCGAGACTGCTTTAATATCTTAATTTTATTAGGCGTGCTTCTCCCGAACCCCCACCTCTCAGGTCAATAAACAATCATAAAATGTGCAGTACAACAAACTAGCTGATACAACAAATTACATCACGGCCATTTATGTTTCAAATTAATTGTCAATTAATTATTGTCATTTTGTTGAGTTTTTCATAGTAAACTTCATATATTTCGATATAATGAAAAATATTTTGTAACTCTCAGCTCCGTTATGTAGTTTGTTGTATATCCTCTAGAGTCTCGACTCTCGAGTTTAGAGTCTAGACTCTAGACTCTAGACTGTCTCAGATTTCTTCAGTGTGACATTTTCCATTTTCTTTTTCGTTTTCTTTTGATAAGCAATTTTCGATGACTAACTAAAATTAAATAAAAACCTTTATGCTTGGTTGTGAATTGTGATAAAAAGCAGGAGACAGAAAATTTGAAAATGTCTTTATCCCTTCGTTAGAAATCATCCAAGGATTCTAAAACTGTCATTCTCTTACCGTGAAAACTCTTGACTTCTATTCTTTTTATGCGAAAAATTCACGTTTTCAGGATAGCCAGAAACGTATATATTTGGCTAAAAACATAAATATTAGTCAAAAATTTTAATACCCACTTGCCCCCATTTGCTCCGCCATTAGGCGGGTTGTAGCATAGTAAATAAATAGAAAAGTATACTAAGTTTCAAATTCATTGACGGTGAACGTGATCCGGTATTCAGAAACGATGTAAACAAATGACGTCACACAAAATCAGACGAAGTTATGTCAAATGAGAATTATATAGGTGCGGCAAGTATATAGATAGAAATGTCAATAAACAATATGTTTGGTTAGCTTCCAGTACCTACTTAACCTTCATATATTTAATACCACTTATAAGTTGGCTAATTGACAAACTTGTAAAATGTAAGTTAGTACCTATATGTAACCTATTGTACTTACTATGAAGCACTTGTATGACCATTATCTAACATATAAACTTGATTGCCTTTAGTAAAAGAGTATTTTGAGCACAATTTGACGAATGAAATTTTCAATAAAAATTCTTATTTAATCAGATAAATGCAAGAGGTGCCTATCTTAGATCTTTCAGGCACCTTTACTCTACTGGAGATTTTGAAGGCTATTAAGTTGAATATTACAAGTGAATGGAGTGTGAAACGTGATAAAAACAAAATTGTATTTAAGAATTGATTTCCATGAAAATGCACATTCAACTGAATAATAGCACAGTTCTTATTTGGAAAAAACTTATGTGACGTCACTCGTTTCAATCGCAGTCACGTCTATGTAGTATTTTCGGATGTTCCAATATTGTACCTAGCATACATTACTATTTATTTACTATGAGTTTTAGTTCCTCTAAGTCTAAAAAATGGGAAATAAGAGTACAATGCCTAATATTTACTCTCCAACCAAGAAAAAAAGACATGATTTTTTCTATCACCTGTTCCCCTTGCAGCATTCGGAATTAGCTAAAAAATATATTGTAAAATAGAACCTCATACTAAATCTATGTCTTAAAGTAACTAGTCTAGATGTCTTACCCTCGGAGTAATGAAAGATTGGATGATGTATAGAAGACAGCTTAGAGATTCTAATAATGAATGCACCTTTTTCTATGTGAAATGTACAAGCCAATTAGTACTTTATGACTTATAGAATTCTTGTGGTTAGAGACACCCATGATGTAAGGGCTAATGAGAGTTCAGGTGGAGAACTCATGATATATAAAAGAATGGAACTTTGTAACTAGTGTCCAGTTCAGTTGTCAGTCATTTCAGTGATTATGTTAGTAGCTCAGTTAGTAACTTAGAGTCGGAAATCAGTCCGTAACAGAGATAAGAGGTGCCTATTTCTGGTCTGCTCTCATATCACCATCTGTAATGCCTTTTTCAAATTAATAAGAGATACATAACTCCAACTAAATTTGATTGATCCTCTTCATTAACTCACCAATGTAAATGCCTAATTATACAATTACACCGCTCTGGACCCTCCTGAGTTGTGTTCTATGTAGTGCTCTTAGCCAAATAGAAAATTAGGACATGAAAGTCTAGTACCTAAAGACCCTTTTTCAGCAACAATATTATTTGTTTTAGTTTTTACCAAATTAAATGTGTTGACTCCTCCTAATTAAGTCATCACAAAACCTAAAGCATAGATCATGAAGAGTTAAAAGAAGTCATCAATGAACCTCAAATGGATTTTATATTTACTAGTGAATGTTTAGAAATAGAAATGAAAGTCTATTTCACCCACTGACACGGCTTCTTTTATAACAGTATATATAAACTAGGAAGTTTTTCATTCTAAGACTCCGCAGTCAAAACACCGGTTCTTCTTCTGGCGACTGTGTAAGTTTGCTCTCCTGAAAGTGTTTGTGTTTTCATCTTCCAAGGCGTTATTTTTCCTCAGCGACATGAAGATAACATGTAGTTACTAAGTGGAAAAGCCTCTCAGTAAACCAGTGGCGAGTCTTCAACACAATTCAACTGCCTATAAAACTATAGCAACAAGAAGATGAACTATAGCAACAAGAAGATAAACTATAGATAGCAACAAGAAGATAAACTATAGCAATAAGGAGATAAACTATAGCAATAAGGAGATAAACTATAGCAATAAGGAGATAAACTATAGCAATAAGGAGATAAACTATAGCAATAAGGAGATAAACTATAGCAATAAGGAGATAAACTATAGCAATAAGGAGATAAACTATAGCAATAAGGAGATAAACTATAGCAATAAGGAGATAAACTATAGCAATAAGGAGATAAACTATAGCAATAAGGAGATAAACTATAGCAATAAGGAGATAAACTATAGCAATAAGGAGATAAACTATAGCAACAAGAAGATATACTATAGCAACAAGAAGATAAACTATAGCAACAAGAAGATATACTATAGCAGCATCTTGGCAACACATTGGTAATAGTAATACTGACTATACTAAATTAGTAATTTACCTGTACTTTAATACGAGAAAAATATAATGGGTAATAAATAGAATAAAGACTACAAATATAACCAATAAACCTCTACTTCTAGCCAATAAACCTCTACTTCTAGCCAATAAACCTCTACTTCTAGCCAATAAACCTCTACTTCTAGCCAATAAACCTCTACTTCTAGCCAATAAACCTCTACTTCTAGCCAATAAACCTCTACTTCTAGCCAATAAACCTCTACTTCTAGCCAATAAACCTCTACTTCTAGCCAATAAACCTCTACTTCTAGCCAATAAACCTCTACTTCTAGCCAATAAACCTCTACTTCTAGCCAATAAACCTCTACTTCTAGCCAATAAACCTCTACTTCTAGCCAATAAACCTCTACTTCTAGCCAATAAACCTCTACTTCTAGCCAATAAACCTCTACTTCTAGCCAATAAACCTCTACTTCTAGCCAATAAACCTCTACTTCTAGCCAATAAACCTCTACTTCTAGCCAATAAACTTTTACTTCTAGCCAATAAACCTCTACTTCCTATAGCCAATAAACCTCTATTTCTAGCCAATAAACCTCTACTTCTAGCTAATAAACCTCTACTTCTAGCCATTAAACTTTTACTTCTAGCCAATAAACCTCTACTTCTAGCCAATAAACCTCTACTTCCTATAGCCAATAAACCTCTACTTCCAGCCAATAAACTTCTACTTCTATATTAGACCATTCAATTAATCTTTCAAATTTATATTTACTTAATAACTAAACACACAGTGTAACTTTTCTTCCAATATTGTCATGTTATTTCCTTCCGATGTATTTCATAATGTTGCAGAAATATTTGATAAAAATAGAGTCGGTGCAAAAGTGTCGATGAAATGGTGCGACAAAAATACCTAACGAAGCGCCGGGCGAAACTCTATTGCGAAAACGCGTTGCAATATTCGACACGGATTAATTCTGTCTTCCTCAGAGCTAATATAAAACTCTGGCTCTTTTCTCCTCTCAAATGAAGAGCGAGAGCATGTCAGCCGGAAAAAAGACACTCGCATGTTTTCCGCACTTCAGCAAAAGAGAAACAGCGACTTGATGAAAACAGTAGCAAGGAGAAAACTAACGTTCATTCTGATTAAAAGTGTTGGCTCCGATGTCACAAAAGTTTACATATCAAACGGATTAACTTCAATCGAGTAAAACTTCGTGAAAAGTTTCTGGCGCTTATCATCTTGAGCAAAGATTCCGCTGGCGCGCTTTCAATTTACTAACTTCACGAATAATATTTACTCTCGTTGGAAACTTTCTTTGGACCTTGCATCTTCATTTCAAAATATGACGAAATGTCACGGATTGGAATTTCTTTTATTGAGATTATTTATTGAAGAAATCGATTGACACTTCAGAGTTTAGAAATATTTATAAACTCCTCTTGTACTTGACAAAAAGCTCCATTTACTGAATTACTAAATGATCTGAATATTCTAATATTGAATGAATGAATCCATAGAACTATAGAGTGAATGAAAGAAAAAAGAGAGATCGTATTTTTATCTCCACAACGAATGATGGTTGTTTAAATCCTTCACTGATTCCTTTATCACACCGATTGCTGATTGCTTTAGCTGTGATTTGTACTTTGTTTACAAAAAGGACCTTCTATCAAATCATGGAGAGTAAAAACTTTAGAGTACGAAATATGAATGTAACTCTAAAAATTCCATTCTTATTATTGATAGAAAGCTGAATTAATTACCTGCGAATGGGGGAAGGGGAGGGGGGGGGGGGAGGGGGTCATTTCCCAGTTTCGATCACATAATTAATGTTTTTGGCTATTGTGAAATTACCATCTTCTTTTTAAACAATGAAAGGTACAGTAGACTCAGAGATATAATTTCACTTTATTGTTCCTAAGCGGAATTAAGTCATCTTATAAAGTAATAATACGTACATTATTATATTCGTTATACTTAAATGATTGTACATTATAAGAAAATATGAAATAGAAAGTGATTTGGTACAATAATTTTATTGGTTAAATATATTACCTATTGTAAACAACAAAATTTAAAACGAATTAAAAATGTTTTTTGAATATTTCATAAATCTATCATTAAGAATATCCTGTATATCGATCATTATATCATTATATTAGAAACTGTTCAACTAATCACGTGACAATATAGGTAGAGCCATATATTATATATGCTGTGTATAAAAAGACGGTGCATTAGTGTAGTAAATTATGATGTAAAAACATTTCTATTTCAGGAAATATTCATATTCAAATCTCTGTTAGTCCTCTAGTGGCTAAAATTAGAAGAATTCTGGCTGTCTAATTGTGTCAGGAAAAAGAAACACGGAAATCTCTGCCTGTCCTCTTGTGGCTAAAAAGTGAAAAACAAAACAAAAAACTCCGCCTGTTCACTGTGTCTGTGGCTAGAAAAAAACTAGTAAAACTTGTCTTGTTTTAGCTAGAAAGAGAAATACACAAATTCTTCCTGTCCTCTTGTGTGTCTAGGAAGAAAATCACGAAAAATTCTCCCTGTCCACAATAGTGGCTAGAAAAACAAATACCTTAAAATCTTTGACTGATGAATTGTGGCTAAAAAGAAAGAGAAAAACTAGGCCTTTTGTTTCTGAAAGACAAACACGAAAAACTCTGCTTGTTCTCTTGTAGCTAGAAAAAGAAACAAGAAAATCTCTGCTTGTTCTCTTGTGGCTAGAAAAAGAAACAAGAAAATCTCTGCTTGTTCTCTTGTAGCTAGAAAAAGAAACAAGAAAATCTCTGCTTGTTCTCTTGTGGCTAGAAAAAGAAACACGAAAAACTCTGCCTGTTCTCTTGTGGCTAGAAAAAGAAACAAGAAAATATCTGCTTGTTCTCTTGTGGCTAGAAAAAGAAACACGAAAAACTCTGCCTGTTCTCTTGTAGCTAGAAAAAGAAACAAGAAAATATCTGCTTGTTCTCTTGTGGCTAGAAAAAGAAACAAAAAAATCTCTGCTTGTTCTCTTGTGGCTAGAAAAAGAAACACGAAAAACTCTGCCTGTTCTCTTGTGGCTAGAAAAAGAAACACGAAAATCTCTGCTTGTTCTCTTGTAGCTAGAAAAAGAAACAAGAAAATATCTGCTTGTTCTCTTGTGGCTAGAAAAAGAAACAAAAAAATCTCTGCTTGTTCTCTTGTGGCTAGAAAAAGAAACACGAAAAACTCTGCCTGTTCTCTTGTGGCTAGAAAAAGAAACAAGAAAATCTCTGCTTGTTCTCTTGTGGCTAGAAAAAGAAACAAGAAAATCTCTGCTTGTTCTCTTGTGGCTAGAAAAAGAAACAAGAAAATCTCTGCTTGTTCTCTTGTGGCTAGAAAAAGAAACAAAAAAATCTCTGCTTGTTCTCTTGTGGCTAGAAAAAGAAACACGAAAAACTCTGCCTGTTCTCTTGTGGCTAGAAAAAGAAACAAGAAAATATCTGCTTGTTCTCTTGTGGCTAGAAAAAGAAACAAGAAAATCTCTGCTTGTTCTCTTGTGGCTAGAAAAAGAAACACGAAAAACTCTGCCTGTTCTCTTGTGGCTAGGGAAAGAAACATGATAAACTCTGCCTGTTCTCTTGTGGCTAGGAAAAGAAACACGATAAACTCTGTCTGTTCTCTTGTGGCTAAAAGAAGGCACCCTAAAATCTGTGGCTGCCCTCTCGCAGCGTCCATTAACACCACTCCAAATCATCAACAGCGCTCCATAAATAGTCTCGAGGTGAAGATACCAACTATCCAAAGTTATTCTCTGTTCTTATCGACACTCTGAACAGCATCTCATAAAATAGGGCTGCTGTTACCAGCTTTTCCCACTTAGTGAAGGTGTAATGATTGAAAAAAGAAAAGAACAATGCAGTCAAATTAATTAATTACCTATTCTGTGAATCTATTTCTACTTTGAAAGTCATTTTAAAATAAATTGTATTGATATTTTTTCACTTTACCATAGAAATCAGAAGATAATTAATTAATAATCTAAACATTAATTACTATCCATTATCTACTTCAGTTATATTTAATTATCAGTATTTTTTTTTATATTACCATAATGGTATTCATAAATTATATCAACTTAATCTTCTAACACTATTACTAGGTTATATAAAAATACTTGAAGAATATCATGAAAATTTAAAGTTAGTTTAGGATATATATGTAAGTAAATATCAAGTTCATGGTATTATGAAATAATTATTTAATGATAAAATATTCATTGAAATATTAATGAAATGTCATCGCTGTGAATTATGACTTCACAGTTAGAGTTTGGAATATTATTCTCCTTCATGTTTCTAGAATTAATAAGATTAATTTTGTTTCTATGAATACTATCATTAGTATTTTAAATTATTAAATTTTTTTAAATTCTTTATATGACTAATATGTTAAATTCTTAGTTCAGTGGATCGTTGCATTTAAATATAGGAATGGGGTATTTTTATAATAAAAAATAGAAAATAAATGTAATAACATTTTGTCTATTTATTTTAATTGGGATACATGAAACCATTAATAGTAACCAGATAATTAAATTGTTAGATTATGTATTTTAACTTACATGATCGAAAATATATAACTACCCAATAACTCATAACTTACCCTACATTCCATTACATGTTGAGCAGTTTGGTGCGATCAAAAATTCATGATTTTGAAAGAAAGAAAAAATCCTGTTCTTCTGTTTCTATCTCCTTACAAAAATGTTATCTTACAAATATTGCAGCAGTGTTCCATATTGAAGGGTATAATAATTATAACATTTCTGAATGATATAAATCTGAACTCAACATTTAATACAATGTGTAGTTAAGATACGAAGATATTTTGATTTCAAATTACAATTATTAAGATATTTAATTCATTCAGAACACCCCATTCCCAGGTGCAACGTTGCACTTAACTGGGACTTTACCACTAATATTTACACCAATAATAAATGTAAACTGAGTGGATAAAAAAATATAACTGGGAATCAATTGACTGTAAATGAAATGACCGGAATCAAATGGTGAACGCAAATCAATTGACCGGTAATTAAATGACCGGAATCAAATGGTGAACGCAAATCAATTGACCTGTAATTAAATGACCGGAATCAAATGGTGAACGCAAATCAATTGACCGGTAATTAAATGACCGGAATCAAATGGTGAACGCAAATCAATTGACCGGTAATTAAATGACCGGAATCAAATGGTGAACGCAAATCAATTGACCGGTAATTAAATGACCGGAATCAAATGGTGAACGCAAATCAATTGACCGGTAATTAAATGACCGGAATCAAATGGTGAACGCAAATCAATTGACCGGTAATTAAATGACCGGAATCAAATGGTGAACGCAAATCAATTGACCGGTAATTAAATGACCGGAATCAAATGGTGAACGCAAATCAATTGACCGGTAATTAAATGACCGGAATCAAATGGTGAACTCAAATCAATTGACCGGTAATTAAATGACAGGGAATCAAATGACCGAGAATCAAATGGTGTACGCAAATCAATTGACCGGTAATTCAATGACCGGGAATCAAATGGTGAACGCAAATCAATTGACCGGTAATTCAATTGACCGGTTTTAAATGAACGAGAATCAAATGGTATGGGAATCAACAATCAATAACCGGGAATTCCATACCAATAAAATAGTACGGAAATAAATTCTTCTTCCACAAACTTATTTAACTTTTTCGGGCTATGACCATTGACCACCCTAACACCTACTTTGCAAACACTGTGAGTGTCTCAGAGAACAGTACTGCGACAAACCATAGATCTATAGAACATATTTTAATTTGCAGCGAGAACCCAAAGATACGATATGTATTTAAATTTTTGTAGGACGGTAATTTGGTTTCTTACTTTTCTAATTTATGTAGATTGCCGTGGAAGCGTTATCTAAAAGGCTAAAATATATCCATTATTTGCATAATTTACTCAATAGGTGTCTGTACTTAGTAAAATAATCCGTCTATTAGCTAAAAATGTAAAAATAGATTTTTTCAATCAATATAAATTAATAGATTTATATAATGTAAGACTGTAAGAAATTGAAGTGAAAATAATGTTTACCTATGGTAGAAGAAATTTCAAATTACACCATAAATTAATATACTCTGTTCATTTTTGCCGATGTACTTTCCCTCCTAAAACTCTACCCTAAAAAAGAGTTCCCGTTCGTTACAGTTTTCTTCTAATTCATTTATGTTCAAACATTACCTTTTTAGAGCAGCAAACTCCATAGAGCAAATGGAAGGGGATATGGAAGTACTATCACAATATAGGTACTCGCAAGCGAATTCATCCTTTGTCGCTAGCGAATGATTCAATCCATACCTCATCGTCGTGAGTGGAGATAATGTCTGTACAGTGTACAGACATTATGTCAATAGACAAAAGGCCTAATGGACAAAATGCATAACGAACAAAATGCCTAATAACCTAAAATGCACTGTAAACTTATTTCCAGTATTGGAATAATGTACAAATATTTCTAATTTCTTATGAGTGAGACTAAGTGAAACAAAGATCTATCACAATGAATATAAAAATTTGTAACTCAGCGTGCTTAGTGCAAACACTGACTTATTACGCTGTATAATCCTCTTCTTCTATTTCGATTCTTCAAATATTGTATATTTTATTAGATAGCTATAATCGGGGCAACGACAAAAGCCCACACCGACAAAAGCCCACACAGACAAAAGCCCACACCGACAAAAGCCCACACAGAAAAAAGCCCACACCGACAAAAGCCCACACAGAAAAAAGCCCACACCGACAAAAGCCCACACCGACAAAAGCCCACACAGACAAAAGCCCACACAGACAAAAGCCCACACAGAAAAAAGCCCACACCGACAAAAGCCCACACCGACAAAAGCCCACACAGACAAAAGCCCACACAGAAAAAAGCCCACACCGACTAAAGCCCACACCGACGAAAACCAAATTAGTATTCCTGCAATAAAAATAATCCATATATATATGTAAAGTTGAAACGAATAATTATTTAACAGTTTTCCTACTGCGGAATCATTGTAAATTTGTATTATGCACCAAATTACGGCACTGCTATCGCAGAACTTAATTTTAAAACGCTTTATTGTATGTACTAAAATTTTAGTATATACTACTGAAACATTTAGTCAGACGTCAGGTAACCAGCAGACGTCTTGTTCAGTTGTCATGTAGGATTACTGATCGAAAGGTCAAACATCAGTCTCTATAGACTTTGCTAGCTATAGTCTTAGATTCTATAGCAAAGTTCTTCGTAAATACTTTATTTGGTTACAATAATGTATGCCCCTTATACATGTGTAATTAGTCAAATAGTATGGTTGTTGATGTCCTGAATACAGATTTTATTCTATTTTTTCATCGAACCGTGGAGCGACAGTTAGCATATAACTGTAAAATAACCGAAATATTTTGTAGTTCCTTATTTGTATACTGTATTTAACTTGTTCAAGGAAAGCAACGACAACCTATAATTAATTTATATTTACTAGCAGTTTCCATAGACTAGTGTTCTAAAATTAAGTTTTGCGATAACAGCGCCCTAATTTGTGGCATAATACAAATTTACAATGATTCCGTAGGAAGAAAACTGTTAAATTATGATCTTCCTTCGTTCCAACTTTACATATATGGATTATTTATATTGCAGGAATACTAATTTTATTTTCGTCGGTGTGGGCTTTTGTCGGTGTGGGCTTTTGTCGTATTGGCTTTTGACACTAAGGATTTTGTCGTGTGGGCTTTTGTTACCCTTCCGCTACATAATCATCTTCTATCTAGAGATATCTATAGTAGCATTCGTAAAATCTGAAGCAAGTAAGGTCACTTTCGTTTAATAAATTGCTTTCCATTTAACTGAAATTTCAATAATTCTATAAGTGAGAACTGAAATATAGTTAACTAGACATGGTTATAAACTTATAAACAGGATCTTCGATATTTGTAATATTTAACTACCTTGAATTAAAAGTTCTGTTCGAAAAAATACTTAATACTATAGTTTTCTTTATGAATGATAACTGGGACGAAGTATATGTTATTTACTTAATATTTACATATATTTAAAAAATATATATGATGCTCAATGAAAACGGTTAATACATTATAATGTAATATGTTCTTTATTTAGCAATAATCATTTCATTACAGATATCACATCAATATTTCTTTTAGAGTTTTTTTTCATTTTATTATAAATCGTTTTTTATTCGGCCCTTTTATTTCAATCTGGAGTTTTTTCTTTTCTTTTATTCTTTTTCCAACATTCTTTTACGTCATTATCCTATTTTCATACTCTATATTCGTATATTTTGTCCATTAGGCATTACATCCGTTATCCATTTTGTCTATTGGGCATTTTGTCTGTAGGTATTTTGTTCGTCAGGCATTTTGTCCGTTAGGCATTTTGTTTGTTAGGTATTTTGTCTGTTAGGTATTTTGTCTGTTAGGCATTTTGTCTGTTAGGCATTTTGTCTGTTAGGCATTTTGTCTGTTAGGCATTTTATCCGTTAGGCATTTTGTCCGTTAGGCATTTTGTCCGTTAGGCATTTTGTCTGTTAGGTATTTTGTCTGTTAGGCATTTTGTCTGTTAGGCATTTTATCCGTTAGGCATTTTGTCCGTTAGGCATTTTGTCCGTTAGGCATTTTATCCGTTAGGCATTTTGTCCGTTAGGCATTTTGTCCGTTAGGCATTTTGTCCGTTAGGCATTTTGTCTGTTAGGCATTTTGTCTGTTAGGTATTTTGTCTGTTAGGCATTTTGTCTGTTAGGCATTTTATCCGTTAGGCATTTTGTCCGTTAGGCATTTTGTCCGTTAGGCATTTTGTCCGTTAGGCATTTTGTCCGTTAGGCATTTTATCCGTTAGGCATTGTGTCCGTTAGGCATTTTGTCCGTTAGGCATTTTGTCCGTTAGGCATTTTGTCTGTTAGGCATTTTGTCTGTTAGGTATTTTGTCTGTTAGGCATTTTGTCCGTTAGGCATTTTGTCCGTTAGGCATTTTGTCCGTTAGGCATTTTGTCCGTTATGCATTTTATCCGTTAAGCATTTTGTCTGTTAGGCATTTTGTCTGTTAGGTATTTTGTCTGTTAGGTATTTTGTCTGTTAGGCATTTTGTCCGTTAGGCATTTTGTCTGATAGGCATTTTATCCGTTAGGCATTTTGTCCGTTAGGCATTTTGTCCGTTAGGCATTTTGTCTGTTAGGCATTATGTTTGCTAAGCATTTTGTCCGTTATGCATTTTATCCGTTAGGCATTTTGTCCGTTAGGCATTTTGTTTGTTAGGCATTTTGTTTGTTAGGCATTTTGTTTGTTAGGCATTTTGTTTGTTAGGCATTTTGTTCGAAAGTCATTTAGTCCGTTAGTCATTCTTTCTGTTAGGCATTTGGTCCGTTAGTCATTCTTTCTGTTAGGCATTTGGTCCGTTAGTTATTTTGTCCGTTAGTCATATTTGACTGTAGGCATTTTGTCCATTACACATTTTTTCCGTTAGACATTTTGTCCTGCTACCCTCATCGTACCTGCAGATAATCAAATAATCTAGTGAGGTTACCTATTTCGTTCATTAAATCCCTGGTCCCTCTACATTTCTCTCCCTCTATCTCTAAAAGTTTGTCGTAAAAAGCACATCTTTTCTCTTAGTCTCAGCTGTCTGTTATCTAAGTCACGTGCGTAGAACTCCATCAGAGTTAGATGAGATGGACGGGGGTCAGTTGAGTGAACTCTCTATATCTCTATATCTGCACTATACATCACTATATCTTCACTACAAAAGATAGTACTAACCCTATTGAGTTAATTTGCTTCAGACAATCAATAAACAAACTCCTCTACTCGCAATAACAATCTTCCCCTTCCATTGTCAGCTTTATGTTACGAATGTTCAGTCTCATATCCTGAACTAGAGAGTCTCTATATATTCTCTTCATACCATTCTAAATTTCAATCTCCGAATTAGGGAGAGTATTTCCCCGTAGAGTTATGACTCGATAACATCATTGGTACAATGCTAATTCAGGTAATCTGGTGACTATCTCTCGAAGATTAGGCCTACAGAATATACTCCAGTGTCTCAATAATTTTACCATTTGTTGCATAGCTCTGTTATTTTCGGTCAGGATTGTATTAGATATGGAAATGAAATTACTGAAAGTGAATAACATCTGCTTTAATGCGGTCGTATTAAAGCTAAGGAGTTGGTTGTTAACGCAATGAGTAAGCTACTCTAACCTACTTGGTTGAAGTAGTAGACAGTATTCTAGCAATGGTTATTGCTTGTTAACTTCTAATGTTAAGATATAGCCCATTTTATCTAACTTGATAAAAGTTTCTTTAGTTGCAGTCCTGCCTCACAGTAAAGTCCTGCCTCACAGTAGAAGTCCTGCCTCACAGTAGAAGTCCTGCCTCACATTAGAAGTCCTGCCTCACAGTAGGAGTCCTGCCTCACAGTAGGAGTCCTGCCTCACAGTAGAAGTCCTGCCTCACAGTAGGAGTCTTGCCTCACAGTAGGAGTCCTGCCTAACAGTAGAAGTTCTGCCTCACAGTAGAAGTCCTGCCTCACAGTACAAGTCCTGCCTCACAGTACAAGTCCTGCCTCACAGTACAAGTCCTGCCTCACAGTAAAAATCCTGCCTCACAGTAGAAGTCCTGCCTCACAGTAGAAGTCCTGCCTCACAGTACAAGTCCTGCCTCACAGTAAAAATCCTGCCTCACAGTAGAAGTCCTGCCTCACAGTAGAAGTCCTGCCTCACAATACAAGTCCTGCCTCACAGAAGAAGTCCTGCCTCACAGTACAAGTCCTGCCTCACAGTACAAATCCTGCCTGCCTCACAGTAGAAGTCCTGCCTCACAGTAGAAGTCCTGCCTCACAGTAGAAGTCCTGCCTCACAGTACAAGTCCTGCCTAACAGTAGAAGTCCTGCCTCACAGTAGAAGTCCTGTCTCACAGTAGAAGTCCTGCCTCACAGTAGAAGTCCTGCCTCACAGTAGAAGTCCTGCCTCACAGTACAAGTCCTGCCTCACAGTACAAGTCCTGCCTCACAGTACAAGTCCTGCCTCACAGTACAAGTCCTGCCTCACAGTACAAATCCTGCCTCACAGTAGAAGTCCTGCTTCACAGTAGAAGTCCTGCCTCACAGTAGAAGTCCTGCCTCACAGAAGAAGTCCTGCCTCACAGTAGAAGTCCTGCCTCACAGTAGAAGTCCTGCCTCACAGTAGAAGTCCTGCCTCACAGTAGAAGTCCTACCTTTCAATTTCTAATTGTTTGTATTCATCAAATCAACTGAGGATGCAAAGTCAATCCCAAACAAGAAACCTAAAGAGCATCAAAGGCTTTCACATCAAAGACTCTCTCTCTCTCTCTCATCCCCCCAATGCCTCTTGCAAAAGTTCACCCAATGGCTGGAACGAGGGGAAGCTATTCAAATAATTAAAAACTACTATGTAGGAGATAGAAAAGACAGTTTACACTAGAGTAGTCTTCGTTTGGACACACGTTACATAAGGTATATTAACCATTGGATGCATGGTATTATATATAACGAATCTGCTTATAGGGGTCGAATTGACTTTAACATTCTCTATATCAAAGTAAAAAAGTACATAATGGTAAATGAAACACTTTTTGACAATAGTTCCTTTTTGATTGAAATTTAAAAGATACAGATTCAGACCACTTCCTACACAAAGTCAAAGCAAATGATGAATTTACTGTAAAAAATTCGAAAAAACTGTTTATTCATTTGAACTCCACTTCAATAGACGTTATATTTGAAATAGTTATTAAACCAGTCCGAAGATCAATAGCATTTGTGCTACAACACCATTTACCCCTTTAGATGCAATCGACACCCGCATTGTAGTTACTCTACCGTTATGGGGTAAGGGGTTGGATTTGATAAATTGAATTGTCCCTTTGGATGATAAACAACATCCATCTTTTCTCTGAACAAACACAGAGACTACAGTTTGGAAACTCGTCCGAATATCAGAGGGTAGCATTAATTAGTATATAATTCTTGAAATATAATAGGTATATAATGATGAGTTTATTATTCATTAAAAATTGTAATTGTAAATATGTATTTTCATTATTCACAGTAGATATTCTAAATAAATAATTAATACTCTATTCAGTGTTTATTCAGAGTCTTCATTGTAGTTACCAACACTGAGATTGACTATATTCTTGCCATCAAAACAAACGACAGAGAAAAGAAGAAAAGACCCTGAGTCTGACCAGAGCTTTACTTACTTTTTCCGCTCAGTCTTCACTTGGAATTGGTAGTGAGAGGTGCTGTGTGTAACCATTCCAAGAGACACTGGAATCCAGTTCCGTGTTCTGGAATGAAGTACTCTGGCTAAATGGCGTGATAACTTTTGAGTGTCAATATGAAGCTCTGAACTTCATATTGGATGGCAAAGAGATGACATCGCAAAGCGATTCTCTGATATTATTATTGCAAAGAGATGCTTTATATTATTATTGCAAAGAGATGCTTTATATTATTATTGTAAAGAGATGCTTTATATTATTATTGTAAAGAGATGCTTTATATTATTATTGCAAAGAGATGCTTTATATTATTATTGCAAAGAGATGCTTTATATTATTATTGTAAAGAGATGCTTTATATTATTATTGCAAAGAGATGCTTTATATTATTATTGTAAAGAGATGCTTTATATTATTATTGTAAAGAGATGCTTTATATTATTATTGCAAAGAGATGCTTTATATTATTATTGCAAAGAGATGCTTTATATTATTATTGTAAAGAGATGCTTTATATTATTATTGTAAAGAGATGCTTTATATTATTATTGCAAAGAGATGCTTTATTTTATTATTGCAAAGAGATGCATTATATTATTATTGTAAAGAGATGCTTTATATTATTATTGTAAAGAGATACTTTATATTATTATTGCAAAGAGATGATTTATACTATTATTGCAAAGAGATGCTTTAGATTATTATTGTAAAGAGATGCTTTATATTATTATTGCAAAGAGATTCTTTATATTATTATTGCAAAGAGATGCTTTATATTATTATTGCAAAGAGATGCTTTTTATTATTATTGTAACGAGATGCTTTATATTATTATTGCAAAGAGATGCTTTATATTATTATTGTAAAGAGATGCTTTATATTATTATTGTAAAGAGATGCTTTATATTATTATTGCAAAGAGATGCTTTATATTATTATTGTAAAGAGATGCTTTATATTATTATTGTAAAGAGATGCTTTATATTATTATTGTAAAGAGATACTTTATATTATTATTGAAAAGAGATGATTTATACTATTATTGCAAAGAGATGCTTTATATTATTGTAAAGAGATGCTTTATATTATTATTGCAAAGAGATTCTTTATATTATTATTGCAAAGAGATGCTTTATATTATTATTGTAAAGAGATGCTTTATATTATTATTGTAAAGAGATACTTTATATTATTATTGCAAAGAGATGCTTTATATTATTATTGCAAAGAGATGCTTTATATTATTATTGCAAAGAGATGTTTCATATTATTATTGTAAAGAGATGCTTTATATTATTATTGTAAAGAGATGCTTTATATTATTATTGCAAAGAGATGCTTCATATTATTATTGCAAAGAGATGTTTTATATTATTATTGCAAAGAGATGCTTTATATTATTATTGCAAGGAGATGCTTTATATTATTATTGCAAAGAGATGCTTTATATTATTATTGCAAAGAGATGCTTTATATTATTATTGTAAAGAGATGCTTTATATTATTATTGCAAAGAGATGCTTTATATTATTAGTGTAAAGAGATGCTTTATATTATTATTGCAGAGAGATGCTTTATAATATTATTACAAAGAGATGCTTTATATTATTATTGCAAAGAGATGCTTTATATTATTATTGCAAAGAGATGCTTTATATTATTATTGTAAAGAGATGCTTTATATTATTATTGCAAAGAGATGCTTTATATTATTATTGCAAAGACACTTCATATATTATTATTGCAAAGAGATGCTTTATATTATTATTGCAAAGAGATGTTTTATATTATTATTGTAAAGAGACTCTTTATATCATTATTGCAAAGAGATGCTTTATATTATTATTGTAAAGAGATGCTTTATATTATTATTGCAAAGAGATACTTTATATTATTATTGCAAAGAGATGCTTTATATTATTATTGCAAAGATACTCTTTATATCATTATTTCAAAGATATTCTTTATATTATTATTGCAAAGAGATGCTTTCTATTATTATTGCAAAGAGATGCTTTATATTATTATTGCAAAGAGATGCTTTATATTATTATTGCAAAGAGATGCTTTATATTATTATTGCAAAGAGATGCTTTATATTATTATTGCAAAGAGATGCTTTATATTATTATTGTAAAGAGATGCTTTATATTATTATTGCAAAGAAATGCTTTATATTATTATTGCAAAGAGATGCTTTATATTATTATTGCAAAGATACTCTTTATATCATTATTTCAAAGAAATTCTTTATATTATTATTGCAAAGAGATGCTTTATATTATTATTGCAAAGAGATTCTTTATATAATTATTGTAAAGAGATACTTTATATTATTATTGTAAAGAGATGCTTTATATTATTATTGCAAAGAGATGCTTTATATTATTATTGCAAAGAGATGCTTTATATTATTCTTGTAAAGAGATGCTTTATATTATTATTGAAAAGAGATGCTTTATATTATTATTGCAAAGAGATGCTTTATATTATTATTGTAAAGAGATGCTATATATTATTATTGTAAAGAGATGCTTTATATCATTATTGCAAAGAGATGCTTTATATTATTATTGCAAAGAGATGCTTTATATTATTATTGTAAAGAGATGCTTTATATTATTATTGCAAAGAGATGCTTTATATTATTATTGTAAAGAGATGCTTTATATTATTATTGCAAAGAGATTCTTTATATAATTATTGTAAAGAGATACTTTATATTATTATTGCAAAGAGATGCTTTATATTATTATTGTAAAGAGATTCTTTATATAATTATTGTAAAGAGATACTTTATATTATTATTGTAAAGAGATGCTTTACATTATTTTCGAAAAGAGATGCTTTATATTATTATTGCAAAGAGATGCTTCATATTATTAGTGCAAAGAGATGCTTTATATTATTATTGTAAAGAGATACTTCATATTATTAGTGGAAAGAGATGCTTTATATTATTATTGTAAAGAGATGCTTTATATTATTATTGTAAAGAGATGCTTTATCTTATTATTGTAAAGAGATGCTTTATATTATTATTGCAAAGAGATGCATTATATTATTATTGTAAAGAGATGCTTTATATTATTATTGCAAAGAGATGCTTCATATTATTAGTGCAAAGAGATGCTTTATATTATTATTGAAAAGAGATGCTTTACATTATTATTGTGAAGAGATGCTTTATATTATTAATGTAAAGAGATGCTTTATATTATTATTATAAAGCGATGTTTTATATTATTATTGCAAAGAGATGCTTTATATTATTAGTCCAAAGAGATGCTTTATATTATTATTGCAAAGATACTCTTCATATCATTATTTCAAAGAGATTCTTTATATTATTATTTCAAAGAGATTCTTTATATTATTATTGCAAAGAGATGCTTTATATTATTATTGCAAAGAGATACTTTATATTATTATTGCAAAGAGATGCTTTACATTATTATTGCAAAGAAATGCTTCATATTATTATTGCAAAGAGATGCTTTAAATTATTATTGCAAAGAGATGCTTTATATTATTATTGTAAAGAGATGCTTTATATTATTATTGCAAAGAAATGCTTTATATTATTATTGCAAAGAGATGCTTTATATTATTATTACAAACATACTCTTTATATCATTATTTCAAAGAGATTCTTTATATTATTATTGCAAAGAGATGCTTTATATTATTATTGCAAAGAGATTCTTTATATAATTATTGTAAAGAGATACTTTATATTATTATTGTAAAGAGATGCTTAATAATATTATTGCAAACATACTCTTTATATCATTATTGCAAAGAGATGCTTTATATTATTCTTGTAAAGAGATGCTTTATATTATTATTGAAAAGAGATGCTTTATATTATTATTGCAAAGAGATGCTTTATATTATTATTGTAAAGAGATGCTTTATATTATTATTGTAAAGAGATGCTTTATATTATTATTGCAAAGAGATGCTTTATATTATTATTGCAAAGAGATGCTTTATATTATTATTGTAAAGAGATGCTTTATATTATTATTGCAAAGTGATGCTTTATATTATTATTGTAAAGAGATGCTTTATATTATTATTGCAAAGTGATGCTTTATATTATTATTGTAAAGAGATGCTTTATATTATTATTGCAAAGAGATTCTTTATATAATTATTGTAAAGAGATACTTTATATTATTAATTGCAAAGAGATGCTTTATATTATTATTGTAAAGAGATTCTTTATATAATTATTGTTAAGAGATACTTTATATTATTATTGTAAAGAGATGCTTTACATTATTTTTGAAAAGAGATGCTTTATATTATTATTGCAAAGAGATGCTTTATATTATTATTGTAAAGAGATGCTTTATATTATTATTGTAAAGAGATGCCTCATATTATTATTGTAAAGAGATGCTTTATATTAATATTGCAAAGAGATGCTTCATATTATTATTGCAAAGAGATGTTTTATATTATTATTGTAAAGAGATGCTTTATATTATTATTGTAAAGAGATGCTTTATATTATTATTGCAAAGAGATGCTTTATATTATTATTGCAAAGAGATGTTTTATATTATCATTGCAAAGAGATGCTTCATATTATTAGTGCAAAGAGATGCTTTATATTATTATTGTAAAGAGATACTTCATATTATTAGTGGAAAGAGATGCTTTATATTATTATTGTAAAGAGATGCTTTATATTATTATTGTAAACAGATGCTTTATCTCATTATTGTAAAGAGATGCTTTATATTATTATTGCAAAGAGATGCTTTATCTTATTATTGTAAAGAGATGCTTTATATTATTATTGCAAAGAGATGCTTTATAATATTATTGTAAAGAGAATCTTTATATTATTATTGCAAAGAGATGCTTCATATTATTAGTGCAAAGAGATGCTTTATATTATTATTGTAAAGAGATTATTTACATTATTATTGTAAAGAGATGCTTTATATTATTATTGTAAAGAGATGCTTTATATTATTATTATAAAGCGATGTTTTATATTATTATTGCAAAGAGATGCTTTATATTATTAGTTCAAAGAGATGCTTTATATTATCATTGTAAATAGATGCTTTATATTATTATTGCAAAGATACTCTTCCTATCATTATTTCAAAGAGATTCTTCATATTATTATTGCAAAGAGATGCTTAATATTATTATTGCAAAAAGATGCTTTATATTATTTTTGCAAAGAGATGCTTTATATTATTATTGCAAAGAGATGCTTTATATTATTATAGCAAAGAGATGCTTTATATTATTATCGGAAAAAGATGCTTTATATTATCATTGCAAAAAGATGCTTTATATTATTATTGCAAAAAGATGCTTTATATTATTATTGCAAAAAGATGTTTCATATTATCATTGCAAAAAGATGCTTTATATTATTATTGTAAAGAGATGCTTTATATTATTATTGTAAAGAGATGCTTTATATTATTATTGTAAAGAGATGCTTTATATTATTATTGCAAAGAGATGCTTTATATTATCATTGCAAATAGATGCTTTATATTATTATTGTAAAGAGAATCTTTATATTATTATTGCAAAGAGATGCTTTATATTATTATTGCAAAGAGATGCTTTATATTATTATTGCAAAAAGATGCTTTATATTATTTTTGCAAAGAGATGCTTTATATTATTATTGCAAAGAGATGCTTTATATTATTATAGCAAAGAGATGCTTTATATTATTATTGGAAAAAGATGCTTTATATTATCATTGCAAAAAGATGCTTTATATTATTATTGCAAAAAGATGCTTTATATTATTATTGCAAAAAGATGTTTCATATTATCATTGCAAAAAGATGCTTTATATTATTATTGTAAAGAGATGCTTTATATTATTATTGTAAAGAGATGCTTTATATTATTATTGTAAAGAGATGCTTTATATTATTATTGCAAAGAGATGCTTTATATTATCATTGCAAATAGACGCTTTATATTATTATTGTAAAGAGAATCTTTATATTATTATTGCAAAGAGATGCTTTATATTATTATTGCAAAGAGATGCTTTATATTATTATTGCAAAGAGATGCTTTATATTATTATTGTAAAGAGATGCTTTATATTATTATTGTAAAGAGATGCTTTATATTATTATTGCAAAGAGATGCTTTATATTATTATTGCAAAGAGATGCTTTATATTATCATTGCAAATAGATGCTTTATATTATTATTGTAAAGAGAATCTTTATATTATTATTGCAAAGAGATGCTTTATATTATTATTGCAAAGAGATGCTTTATATTATTATTGCAAAGAGATGCTTTATATTATTATTGCAAAGAGATGCTTTATATTATTATTGTAAAGAGATGCTTTATATTATTATTGCAAAGAGATGCTTTATATTATTATTGCAAAGAGATGCTTTATATTATTATTGTAAAGAGATGCTTTATATTATTATTGCAAAGAGATGCTTTATATTATTATTGTAAAGAGATGCTTTATATTATTATTGCAAAGAGATGCTTTATATTATTATTGCAAAGAGATGCTTTATATTATTATTGCAAAGAGATGCTTTATATTATTATTGTAAAGAGATGCTTTATATTATTATTGCAAAGAGATGCTTTATATTATTATTGCAAAGAGATGCTTTATATTATTATTGAAAAGAGATGCTTTATATTATTATTGCATAGAAACTCTTAATTTATATATTCAATTTAGTGAAAAATTAATTATTATTCCGAAGAATATTAATTTTAAAATATTGTGATTATCAAATTTACTTAGTACCTTGTAACAATAGTTCCTGTCTAGTAACTAGTTTCTAGTACCTGATGTATAATGTACTATCAGAGAAAAGAGTCACTGTGATAATGTACTATCAGAGAAAAGAGTCACTGTGATGATGTACTATCAGAAAGAAGAGTCACTGTGATGATGTACTATCAGAGAAAAGAGTCACTGTGATGATGTACTATCAGGGAAAAGAGTCACTGTGATGATGTACTATCAGAGAAAAGAGTCACTGTGATGATGTACTATCAGAGAAAAGAGTCACTGTGATGATGTACCATCAGAGAAAAGAGTCACTGTGATGATGTACTATCAGAGAATAGAGTCACTGTGATGATGTACTATCAGAGAAAAGAGTCACTGCGATGATGTACTATCAGAGAATAGAGTCACTGTGATGATGTACTATCAGAGAAAAGAGTCACTGCGATGATGTACTATCAGAGAATAGAGTCACTGTGATGATGTACTATCAGAGAAAAGAGTCACTGCGATGATGTACTATCAGAGAATAGAGTCACTGTGATGATGTACTATCAGAGAAAAGAGTCACTGTGATGATGTACTATCAGGGAAAAGAGTCACTGTGATGATGTACTATCAGAGAAAAGAGTCACTGTGATGATGTACTATCAGAGAAAAGAGTCACTGTGATGATGTACTATTAGAGAAAAGAGTCACTGTGATGATGTACTATCAGAGAAAAGAGTCACTGTGATGATGTACTATCAGAGAAAAGAGTCACTGTGATGATGTACCATCAGAGAAAAGAGATGATGTACTATCAGAGAATAGAGTCACTGTGATGATGTACTATCAGAGAAAAGAGTCACTGCGATGATGTACTATCAGAGAATAGAGTCACTGTGATGATGTACTATCAGAGAAAAGAGTCACTGCGATGATGTACTATCAGAGAATAGAGTCACTGTGATGATGTACTATCAGAGAAAAGAGTCACTGCGATGATGTACTATCAGAGAATAGAGTCACTGTGATGATGTACTATCAGAGAAAAGAGTCACTGTGATGATGTACTATCAGGGAAAAGAGTCACTGTGATGATGTACTATCAGAGAAAAGAGTCACTGTGATGATGTACTATCAGAGAAAAGAGTCACTGTGATGATGTACTATCAGAGAAAAGAGTCACTGTGATGATGTACTATCAGAGAAAAGAGTCACTGTGATGATGTACTATCAGTGAAAAGAGTCACTGTGATGATGTACCATCAGAGAAAAGAGTCACTGTGATGATGTACTATCAGAGAATAGAGTCACTGTGATGATGTACTATCAGAGAAAAGAGTCACTGCGATGATGTACTATCAGAGAATAGAGTCACTGTGATGATGTACTATCAGAGAAAAGAGTCACTGCGATGATGTACTATCAGAGAATAGAGTCACTGTGATGATGTACTATCAGAGAAAAGAGTCACTGCGATGATGTACTATCAGAGAATAGAGTCACTGTGATGATGTACTATCAGAGAATAGAGTCACTGTGATGATGTACTATCAGATAAAAGAGTCACTGTGATGATGTACTATCAGAGAATAGAGTCACTGTGATGATGTACTATCAGAGAATAGAGTCACTGTGATGATGTACTATCAGAGAAAAGAGTCACTGCGATGATGTACTATCAGAGAATAGAGTCACTGTGATGATGTACTATCAGAGAATAGAGTCACTGTGATGATGTACTATCAGAGAAAAGAGTCACTGTGATGATGTACTATCAGTGAAAAGAGTCACTGTGATGATGTACCATCAGAGAAAAGAGTCACTGTGATGATGTACTATCAGAGAATAGAGTCACTGTGATGATGTACTATCAGAGAAAAGAGTCACTGCGATGATGTACTATCAGAGAATAGAGTCACTGTGATGATGTACTATCAGAGAAAAGAGTCACTGCGATGATGTACTATCAGAGAATAGAGTCACTGTGATGATGTACTATCAGAGAAAAGAGTCACTGCGATGATGTACTATCAGAGAAAAGAGTCACTGTGATGATGTACTATCAGAGAATAGAGTCACTGTGATGATGTACTATCAGAGAATAGAGTCACTGTGATGATGTACTATCAGACCTTTTAATAAAAATACTTGTAGGTAGAGTTATGGTCATTTTTTATTCAGGGACAGGATGACAAATGTATAGGATTTTTAACTTTTTTCTCTGTATTTCAAATCATGACTAAACTCCTTCTCTCTGATAAGTGACAGCATAATTATTATGACTTTGCTTGTAGGTATACATACACACAGTCACATTACATGATAATATGTGTGTTTGTTTTATTTCTTCGTTATTCAGTATACTCATTCCTCAGCAAAGATTGTTATGCAGTAGCTAATTTCTTTTTGAAATGCTATTTTATTTATCTATTTTTGCCTTATTTTTATTCATTTACTTAAAGTTGAAAAATGTCTAGTTAACCTTAATATGAATTATAGTAGCTTTTGACTATCAAAATGCAATCATAGAGTATATTTCTATATTTAATGTATTTCGATCGTCATAGAACAACATAGTTTATAATGTTTAGTGGAAATTGTTCATGATTTATTATCTAAGAAACCTATATTTTTGTTAATAGGTTCATACTTCATTACACATTTTTTTTCTCAATAACATCAACGCATCTTTATCTAATTTTATAAATCCATGATAAATAATTTTAATTTTTTATGCCTAACTAACAATGGTTTAAAAGCTATTATTAAATAGTCTATTCAATTTTTAAAATATTAGTATTAGAGTAATTATAACTTCTTTATTCTTACTTATAGTTATTGGTTGAACTGCACTTATTTTCCTTTATTTCTAACTGTATAAGGCTTCTCTTTGTAACTAAATAAGTAACTAAACTATTGGCAATATCCTATTACACTCTCTGAAAAAACTCTCATTATCAAAGGTGACACTGTGTCAACTGTGAAATTAATAATCAATGAACTTGAACTGCTGAGTCAATGAAATTGTTGTATTAACAAGGTAGTCATTTTTGATGGCACTTTTACACTAGTTTTTGTAATAATTGTCATCCCTAGATTTACTGTTAGGACCCGATCACACGAGCGTTTTTGCTCAGCGTTTTGAACTCTGAGGAAATATTGTTAAGCCCCTTTTGGCTTTTGGAGCCTTGAAAACGGTCCAAAAAACCCTCGGTTTCCATTCCCCCCCCTCTATTTTCTTACTATGTCTCTATTCATTAGAACTCAGGTTACTTATTAGAAAACTGCAAATCATTTCAAATTTGGTTCTATATTTTTATTGTGATATGTAATTTAAGATTTTTTCTCTTCCTTCTTCCAACCTCTGAATTCAAGCAAAGAAAAAGGATCCATTGAATCTTGAAAAATTTAATAACGGCTACCTATACGGCTACACCCCTATCTAAATACCGTTATCCTAAAAAAACATTAGGTACCTAAAAGTGAACCTACAGTGTGTTTCAACATTATTGATATTTTTCAATAGCCATATATACAGGGTGTTCGACATTTTTGTTGCCAAACTTCAACATAAGGTAGCGATCGTCAAAATAAACACTTTGTATTCTATGAAGGGATGGTCTAAAATGCTTAGTTAAAGAGTTACAAGGTTAGGAAAGTATCGATCTTGTACAATTTACTATTATTAGTTAACATTATTTTTTTTAGTTGCGATAAGAAACAAAACATTTTTTAACAGTAATTATTATGAGCACAAGAAACGTAATCTTAAATTAGGTTACATGTTTACAAAAATGTGTTCAAACTTTCGCCCATTCGTTGCGATGCAGGAGTTCAAACGTTAATTTGTCCAATGATTGGCAGACGCGAGCAAAGACACCAGGAGTTTCACGAATCCTTACGGAGGCTTCGGCAATCCTGCCGATCAGGTTCTTTTCGGTTTGAATCGGTTTTTCATACACCAAGCTCATCAAATGTCCCCATAAGTAGATATCTAGGGGCGTAATATCATTTCATTTCTTTGCCACGAGTTTTTTACTAATTATACATTTTTTTCACCCAACTTCAAGTCCTTGTAACTCTTCAACTAAGCATTTTAGACCATACTTTCATTGAATAAAAAGTGTTAATTTCGACGATCGCTACCTTATGTTAAAGTTTGGCAACTAAAGTGTCGGACACCCTGTATAAACAATTAAATATCGTAATGCGGTATACAAGATACACCAATTTGGTACTTAAGATTAGATTTTCGACGTGGAACCAAATTTTTTATAAAAATTTGACTTAGAAGAAATAACAGAAGGCTAAAAGAAATGGTGAAATTCTTTGATGAACAAAAAAAGTTTATAATAAGAACATTCGGGACAACATCTTCGCCAGCAATGATCAGACGTCTGTTTCTACATGAGTACAAGATATCTGGAATAGCAAGAGAACAGTTCAAATTGCTTTAATTTACAAGAATATATCGGGATTTCGACATGAATGGGACAATTTTTCGAGAGAAGAAATCAAGAGGTCCCACAAAGAGAACGCCAGAAAAAGTCTAAGAAATCAGAACATTTTCGGATGTAAAATCAAGAAGCTCAGTCAGGAAATTAGCGCCTCTTTTCAACATTTCTTCAACTACTCATTGGAGAATCTTTAAGAAAGACCTTCACATGCGGTTCTACCTTGATATGGCTGTGCATCTAATAACGGAAGCCCATAAGGAACAGAGACTTAAATTCTGCCGGTGGCGCTTGGATCAGCCAGATCCTGAAACATTTGTGTTGAAAGTTATCTGGACCGATGAATTATTTTTGCTTGAATCGAGGCCCCCACAGGAGGAATGATTGTACTTGGTCTCTTACTAGTCCTAATCAGATTGTCGAATCTAACAATAGAAATGATGAGAAGGTTATGCTTTTTGTTGCTATTGTTAACGATAAAGTGCCAGTCGTTTATGCCTTCATGGATGGAAATGGAAGACGCAAGATAGTGAATGGAGACTGCTACCATAAGTTGATGCAAGAAAATACTTGGCTCACCTTTCGTTCATGTGCTACAAGACTATGTTTATGGTGGATGTAGGACGGTGCTCCTGCCCATTGCACCTCTGCCGCCGAAGAATTCCTGTTGAACAAGTTTGGAAGCAGAGTCATCAGCCGTGGGACACAGATTGCGTGGCCAGCGCATTCTCCAGATTTGAATCCTCTGGATTTTTATTATTGGGCCTTAGCTCAAATAGAAGTTATTCTGCAAAACCAACAACAGTGGACGGACTTATCAATGTTGTGAAGAGATTTTCAGAAGAACATCGCGAGAATGTCCTTCAGAGTGTAGCACTTAATGTTTTGAAGCGGGCGAATCTCTGTGTGCAGCAAAATGGAGGCCACTTCCAGCACCTTCTATAATATGTATTTCTTGTTATTAATCAATAAAAATCCACTCTTCCTGAACATTTTGGTGTATTGTTTTTATTTCTTTTTTCGTCAGTATAACTATGAATAAAAGCCATTGAAAAATATTAAAAATGTTGAAACACACTGTATTTACCTAAATACCATTAAGTCACGAGTTACAAGACAATTATTAATAGTTAATAGACAGGTACTAGTTACTAGGGTACACATAAAACTGCCAGGTGGAAAACTGCCGAAGCGGAAAACTGCCATTCATTTATTGGCAATTTAATCAGTTTAGTCAATAATGACATTTAATTTATAAAAGAGCCGTTCGCGTTTCGTTAAGTAGTTAAAGGGATATTCATTTTTACAAAATAAAAATAATAGTTAAATGTAAACAAATTGATTAGAAAAATATATAAAATACATAATTAGATAAATATTACAGAGATTAATCAATTACAATATAAAAATTGAAAATATAACCTTTCTTAGAAAATATTAAGAGAAGAAACAAAGGAATAATTGTATAAGGGACAGAGTACAATTTCATTGTTTACACAACGCGTCTTTACATTATCAGTTCATAACGGGTTTAGTGTCTAATTATTTCTTTTTGTGTTTATAATTTGAGAATTGAACAAGTCATCAACCCTGCAAACCATTTCGTATTCCATACACATATTTACCATGTGGTTTAATGGTTTTAATGTGGCAATGGAGAATGAATATGTTTTATCCACATTGAACCAATCTAACCATCATAAAAACACATAATTAACATGTGGTTATGCCATTTTAAAACCATATCATAAAAAAAACATATCCACATGTAAATTACCATACTTATAACATGTGTTTATTAAATGTTATTTCCTCCATTCATAGCAACATGTTAAATACCATACTTATAACATATGGTAACCACATATAATTTACGATGTTACCAAGTAAAACAACGTGTAATAAATATGGTATCCATTTCCAAAAATATGCATGGTATACACATGATTTAAATGTGTAAGTGACACATGGTATACACATGGAATTGTTTGTAGGGAAGATTAATATTCACTTGTACTCACAATATAACAACATTGATCGATGTTCATGAAATATTTAGAATTTGCAACTCAACATCAATGACTATTAAACTACTATTACTTACCTAATTCTCTGACAATTTCACTCGATCGAATTGGATTGCATATTTATTAATAATACTTTTTACATATAAATGAAAATTGTTAAAATGAATGTGTTGTGTTAATGACACATGGAGAATAAAAATGTAAATTTAATTACTATTTAACATACATATAAGTTGATTTAAGATTCACTTAATTTATTGTATAATTTAAAATTATATTATTGTGAGAATATCTATTTATCTAGTATTCACAAATCAGTACAGGGTTTAACGTTTGCTTCGGAACCAAAGGCTATATTGCTGACGTCAATAGGAAATTAAAAAAAAAAAGACTATAAACGTAACTGAACATGTTTTTAAAATTTATGTAACTTTAAAAATAAGTTAAAAATAGTAATTATAAAATCTTTATGTGTACTGAAGTTTGGTTTACTGAGTGTTTAATAAAGTAGATTTGTTGAAATATTATTTTTCTTTGAATATTATTTAAGTATTTCAATATCTATGTAGTTATTACTGTAAAAATGAATGCCCCCTTAACCTCTTAAAGAAGGACTAACGCCGTTTTTTATAAATTAAAATGTGTTTATAACTAAAGAATATTTCAGAAAGTCAAAAAATATACATGTATTCCCAATAAGTGACTGGCAGTCTTCCGGACACCTGTACTAGTACCTGTCTATTATCTAAGTACATGTCTAGTAACTACTACCTCTCTAATAACTAGTACCTGTCTAGTAACTAGTACCTGTCTAGTAACTACTACCTCTCTAATAACTAGTACCTGTCTATTATCTAAGTACATGTCTAGTAACTACTACCTCTCTAATAACTAGTACCTGTCTAGTAACTAGTACCTCTCCAGTAACTAGTACCTGTCTAGTAACTAGTACCTGTCTAGTAACTAGTACCTGTCTAGTAACTAGTACCTCTCTAGTAACTAGTACCTGTCTAGTAACTTAGTACCTATCTAGTAACTGGTACCTGTCTAGTAACTAGTACCTATCTAGTAACTGGTACCTGTCTAGTAACTGGTACCTGTCTAGTAACTGGTACCTGTCTAGTAACTAGTACCTGTCTAGTAACTAGTACCTGTCTAGTAACTAGTACCTCTCTAGTAACTAGTACCTGTCTAGTAACTAGTACCTGTCTAGTAACTAGTACCTGTCTAGTAACTAGTACCTGTCTAGTAACTAGTACCTGTCTAGTAACTAGTACCTGTCTAGTAACTAGTACCTGTCTAGTAACTAGTACCTGTCTAGTAACTAGTACCTGTCTAGTAACTGGTACCTGTCTAGTAACTAGTACCTGTCTAGTAACTAGTACCTGTCCAGTAACTAGTACCTCTCTAGTAACTAGTACCTGTCTAGTAACTAGTACCTGTCTAGTAACTAGTACCTGTCTAGTAACTAGTACCTGTCTAGTAACTAGTACCTGTCAAGTAACTAGTACCTCTCTAGTAACTAGTACCTGTCTAGTAACTAGTACCTGTCTAGTAACTAGTACCTGTCTAGTAACTAGTACCTGTCTAGTAACTGGTACCTGTCTAGTAACTAGTACCTGTCTAGTAACTAGTACCTGTCTAGTAACTAGTACCTGTCTAGTAACTAGTACCTCTCTAGTAACTAGTACCTGTCTAGTAACTAGTACCTGTCTAGTAACTAGTACCTGTCTAGTAACTAGTACCTGTCTAGTAACTGGTACCTGTCTAGTAACTAGTACCTGTCTAGTAACTAGTACCTCTCTGCTAGGTTTGCATGCCTATGTCTAGTGAATCAATTTCCTATTTATGACTCATTTGGTTTTAATGATCCAATTAATATGAAAATAGAAAAGCCTGCTAGGGTATAGTGAGAGTATAGTGTGATATAGTGAGAGTATAGTGTGATATAGTGAGAGTATAGTGTGGTATAGTGAGAGTATAGTGTGATATAGTGAGAGTATAGTGTGGTATAGTGAGAGTATAGTGTGATATAGTGAGAGTATAGTGTGGTATAGTGAGAGTATAGTGTGATATAGTGAGAGTATAGTGTGGTATAGTGAGAGTATAGTGTGATATAGTGAGAGTATAGTGTGGTATAGTGAGAGTATAGTGTGGTATAGTGAGAGTATAGTGTGATATAGTGAGAGTATAGTGTGATATAGCGAGAGTATAGTGTGATATAGTGAGAGTATAGTGTGATATAGTGAGAGTATAGTGTGGTATAGTGAGAGAGTATAGTGTGATATAGTGAGATTATAGTGTGATATATTACAGGCTATAGCATGATATGTTGAGAGAGATTATTGTGTTTTATACTATAGCATGACATGTTTATATTCTTTAGCACACGAAGATATAGTTAACAGATGATGATTAGAGAGTAGACCATAGAGGTTAGAGAATAGACCTTAGAGGTTAGAGAATAGACCAAAGTGATTAGAGAGTAGACCATAGAGGTTAGAGAGTAGACCATAGAGGTTAGATAGTAGACCATAGAGATTAGAGAGTAGACCATAGAGATTAGAGAGTAGACCATAGAGATTAGAGAGTAGACCATAGAGGTTAGAGAGTAGACCATAGAGATTAGAGAGTAGACCATAGAGGTTAGAGAGTAGACCATAGAGGTTAGAGAGTAGACCATAGAGGTTAGAGAGTAGACCATAGAGATTAGAGAGTAGACCATAGAGGTTAGAGAGTAGACCATAGAGGTAGAGAGTAGACCATAGAGGTTAGAGAGTAGACCATAGAGGTTAGAGAGTAGACCATAGAGGTTAGAGAGTAGACCATAGAGGTTAGAGAGTATACCATAGAGGTTAGAGAGTAGACCATAGAGGTTATAGAGTAGACCATAGAGGTTAGAGAGTAGACCATAGAGGTTAGAGAGTAGACCATAGAGGTTAGAGAGTAGACCATAGAGGTTAGAGAATAGACCATAGAGATTAGAGAGTAGACCATAGAGGTTAGAGAGTAGACCATAGAGGTTAGATAGTAGACCATAGAGATTAGAGAGTAGACCATAGAGATTAGAGAGTAGACCATAGAGATTAGAGAGTAGACCATAGAGGTTAGAGAGTAGACCATAGAGAGTAGACCATAGAGGTTAGAGAGTAGACCATAGAGGTTAGAGAGTAGACCATAGAGGTTAGAGAGTAGACCATAGAGATTAGAGAGTAGACCATAGAGGTTAGAGAGTAGACCATAGAGGTTAGAGAGTAGACCATAGAGGTTATAGAGTAGACCATAGAGGTTAGAGAGTAGACCGTAGAGGTTAGAGAGTAGACCATAGAGGTTAGAGAGTAGACCATAGAGGTTATAGAGTAGACCATAGAGGTTAGAGAGTAGACCATAGAGGTTAGAGAGTAGACCATAGAGGTTAGAGAGTAGACCATAGAGGTTAGAGAGTAGAACATAGAGGTTAGAGAGTAGACCATAGAGGTTAGAGAGTAGACCATAGAGGTTAGAGAGTAGACCATAGAGGTTATAGAGTAGACCATAGAGGTTAGAGAGTAGACCATAGAGGTTAGAGAGTAGACCATAGAGATTAGAGAGTAGACCATAGAGGTTAGAGAGTATACCATAGAGGTAGAGAGTAGACCATAGAGGTTAGAGAATAGACCATAGAGATTAGAGAGTAGACCATAGAGGTTAGAGAGTAGACCATAGAGGTTAGAGAGTAGACCATAGAGATTAGAGAGTAGACCATAGAGATTAGAGAGTAGACCATAGAGATTAGAGAGTAGACCATAGAGGTTAGAGAGTAGACCATAGAGGTTAGAGAGTAGACCATAGAGATTAGAGAGTAGACCATAGAGGTTAGAGAGTAGACCATAGAGGTTAGAGAGTAGACCATAGAGGTTAGAGAGTAGACCATAGAGGTTAGAGAGTAGACCATAGAGGTTAGAGAGTAGACCATAGAGGTTATAGAGTAGACCATAGAGGTTAGAGAGTAGACCATAGAGGTTAGAGAGTAGACCATAGAGGTTAGAGAGTAGACCATAGAGGTTAGAGAGTAGACCATAGAGGTTATAGAGTAGACCATAGAGGTTAGAGAGTAGACCATAGAGGTTAGAGAGTAGACCATAGAGATTAGAGAGTAGACCATAGAGGTTAGAGAGTAGACCATAGAGGTTATAGAGTAGACCATAGAGGTTATAGAGTAGACCATAGAGGTTATAGAGTAGACCATAGAGGTTAGAGAGTAGACCATAGAGGTTAGAGAGTAGACCATAGAGGTTAGAGAGTAGACCATAGAGGTTAGAGAGTAGACCATAGAGGTTATAGAGTAGACCATAGAGGTTAGAGAGTAGACCATAGAGGTTAGAGAGTAGACCATAGAGATTAGAGAGTAGACCATAGAGGTTAGAGAGTAGACCATAGAGGTAGAGAGTAGACCATAGAGGTTAGAGAGTAGACCATAGAGGTTAGAGAGTAGACCATAGAGATTAGAGAGTAGACCATAGAGGTTAGAGAGTAGACCATAGAGGTTAGAGAGTAGACCATAGAGGTTAGAGAGTAGACCATAGAGGTTATAGAGTAGACCATAGAGGTTATAGAGTAGACCATAGAGGTTAGAGAGTAGACCATAGAGGTAGAGAGTAGACCATAGAGGTTAGAGAGTAGACCATAGAGGTTAGAGAGTAGACCATAGAGGTAGAGAGTAGACCATAGAGGTAAGAGAGTAGACCATAGAGGTTAGAGAGTAGACCATAGAGGTTAGAGAGTAGACCATAGAGGTTAGAGAGTAGACCATAGAGGTTAGAGAGTAGACCATAGAGATTAGAGAGTAGACCATAGAGGTTAGAGAGTAGACCATAGAGGTAGAGAGTAGACCATAGAGGTAAGAGAGTAGACCATAGAGGTTAGAGAGTAGACCATAGAGGTTAGAGAGTAGACCATAGAGGTTAGCGAGTAGACCATAGAGGTAAGAGAGTAGGGGTTAGAGAGTAAAGGTTAGAGAGTAAAGGTTAGAGAGTAGAGGTTAGAGAGTGGAAGTTAGAGAGTGGAGGTTAGAGAGTAGAGGTTAGAGAGTAGAGGTTAGAGAGTAGAGGTTAGAGAGTGGAGGTTAGAGAGTAGAGGTTAGAGAGTAGAGGTTAGAGAGTAGAGGTTAGAGAGTAGAGGTTAGAGAGTGGAGGTTAGAGAGTGGAGGTTAGAGAGTAGAGGTTAGAGAGTAGAGGTTAGAGAGTGGAGGTTAGAGAGTAGAGGTTAGAGAGTAGAGGTTAGAGAGTGGAGGTTAGAGAGTAGAGGTTAGGCAGTAGAGGTTAGGGAGTAGAGGTTAGAGATGACAATGGTGAAAGGTTACATATCGACATAAAAGATAAACACTGACCAGTCCAAAAGAGGTCTGGGCCCATTTTTGTGGTTATAGGGGCTTACGGTTATTACTGCAACGGACTCTTTCTAAGTACTGAACTCTAACTAATAACTGACACTAATGCCTATTTCACACGTAGTGTTCTTTTTCTATGCGTACAATATAAGTGTACATACGAAACACATATACGTTTATTCAATCGTAGCGTTTTTTCATTCACTATTTTCCTGCCCACGGTATGAAAAAAACGCCCGTGTGAAGGGGGCCTAAGTGTACAAGAGTAAGTCTTTTTAGACCATAAACTCTTGGGTTTAAATGGAAACCACTTAATTTCTTAAGTTGAACCGAATACCACTTAGAATGTTGATTGTTCATTAGTCTAAAGCCAGAACTCTAAAATGATTAAAGTACTTTATGACTGCTTGAGAAAGATACACTATCTTATCTTCACAAGTCGTGGTTTCTGAACTTTGGCACCAGCTCTAGTGTCACTTTCTTCCCCTTCCACTGAATAAACTGGCAGTACCTGTTAATTTTACAACAAAAGCTGTAACTTCTCCTAATTAGACCATTTGCCATCAAATTTAATAGAAATATCTTATAGTAACACATATATTATTACATATAAAATAGAACTACATTAAGTGAAATAATAATTAATGTTTATACTTTTATATATTCCATGTGTTATAGGTTTTTACTCGTTCACATATCCCTCTCACATCTTTCACTCATAGGAATTTTATGTTTTGGTGTTAAATGTTTGGTAATTTCCTATATCTTTATTATAAAATCTAGTTTAAGATTTTTTCGCTCTTCTTCAACCCTCCGAATTTCAAGCAAAGAAAAAGTCAAATTATCCAATAGGCTAACTAGATTCGACAAATTCAAAACAATCAAAGCTGACTCCAAGACAAATGATCAATATAAAGAATCCAACTACCTAATTAAGTATTTCTCACTAATAGTTTTCATATATCATAACATTTTTCCGATCCTGAGAACTGTTAATTTTAAAACACTTTGTATTTGAATAGGTGTACACTAGGGATACCAACCAAGTATTCGTACTTTTTCTTCTAATGAATCTTAGAAAGAGTGAAAGTTGAATATCAATATTTCTCATATAATTAATTGTAAACAGAAAACTTTTCTGATAACTTATATGTTATATATATAACCTCAGCTCTACAAATATAAAGCAATTCCAGAATTTTTTTAGTTTACAGTGGAGAGGACCTTTAAAATGTACTTTATAAGATAAAAATGTCCTTTATCAACTAATCTACATGTAAAGTACATTTCTACCTTAGCTTGTCTTAAGTGATATATGAGTGATCTTAAATAATATTTTTTTCAAATAATATTTTAATATTTGCTTTCTAGTTGCAAATATTAGTAGTCTAGCCTTCCTACTTTTTAAGAGAAGACATATTTTACTTTTACCATACAATTATAACAATTGAAGTTTACCCTAAATTTCCTAACAATCAAATTATTATCTTTACAGCGTTATAAATAATGATAAACACGGTGAGCAGACGTTTCATAGAAAGACATTTCGTCGACAGGACGTTAGCTACGTCCACGAGACGTTTCGTCGACGACTTTTCGTAATGGGGTTATTGACATAATTTTAGATTGTTTAACATATAAATGAATCTAAACATATATAAATGAAGATTATTCTGATTTTCTCAATATATATGACCGTTATGTAGTTTGTTGTACCCGCTAGTTTGTTGTACTGCAATTTCATGATTGTTTAATGACCAAGCAGGGGTTTTGCTATCAACACACATATGTATATTAGAGTTTGTTAATATTCTACCCGAAATGTCTTGTCGACGTAATGTCCTGTCGGTGAAATATCTGTTCTATAGTCAACAATTATATCGATAAAATGTTTATGGAATACAAATATTAACTTAATATTGAGTGCCATAGTTTACAACTAAAATTCGTTTCCTTACCTGTTTGTCACATTAATTAATTAGAGATACAATCTTTACAATAATAACTCTGAATAATATACACTAACCTTAGTCTTACATATACAGTCAAACTACATACTTGACATTGCACCTTAACATTTAACTATTATGCACTAGGTACTAGAAATTTGAACCAATGGTTTTCCCTTCTAAATACGCCAAAATTAGATGCAAAAAACTTAATAACTATTAAAAAATCAGCAGATTACCCATGACTTATTGGTATTGATAATGATCAGATTATCCATTTCTATCGGTATTTATAACGATCAGACTACCGATTTCTTATCGATACTCATGATAATGAGTAGACTATCCATTTCTTATCGGTACTCATGATAATGAGTAGACTACCGATTTCTTATCGGTGTTTGTAATCAGTAGGTTGGCTGACCTCTAATCTTTCCCCATCTTTCTCTGCTAGTACATAATCGACTGATAGACTCTGGTAAAATATTATTTGATGTGTTTACTGAGACTAGGGTTATATGACTACATAAACCACTTACATATTTTCCTGTAAGATGGCAGATGTGTATGGTTGTAGATTTGATTCAAGCTGGTTTCATCTAATCATAATAACACCGTAAAAATAATTCTTATTAGTTAATTATATAAAAAATATCAATATTATAATCATTAATTAATGAGTTTCCATATACTAGGTACCGGTACCATTTTATTATTAATTTAGTTTTTAATGATAAATCAATATTAAAACAATGATTCTAACTTACATTACTGAAAATATTTGACGATAATAATACTCAATAGATGTTAAACAGTCTGTCTAAATATTTTCTACGATCGATAACATTTATAAATCTTTTTCTCTTCGTTTATTTGAGATCTATTGACGAATTGGTGAAATGAATAGTTTGCCTCTCAATGGATAGAGACAACAGTTCACTGTCACTGCAGCCAATGCTATAAATCCTTCTGTTGCTTCAACTTTCACAAAAGAAATTCCTCGGTTCAACTTCTTGGAGGTGAGCTTGGATTTTTCTTTGGTGTTAACTAAATTGAAATTTCTGTGATTTCTGTGCTTTTTTTCTTTCAGTCTGGAGTGAGGAAAATATAGTTAAGGTTCAAAAGTGCAGAATAGATCAGTTCGCAATCACACCTGAGGATACAGTAAAACTCCTGAGTTAAAATACTCTGTGTTATGAAGCACTCGAGAAATGAAGGACCTGAGTTATGAAATGCACCTGAGTTATAAAGTATTTTCTATGCTTAAATTATTAAACGTCAAGAATTTTGTCCTAGTCATCCCTCAAAGACCATAGTTTCATCCAAGAATTTAATAATGGAAAACTATCAGTGCACCTGAGATATGAAGTGGCTCTGAGTTATGAAGTAACCAATACTTCATAACTCACAAGGTTCACTGTAGTTGTATAAAGGCATAAGGTAAGTTATGAATTATAAGTCAGTTTCACATTTTCGGTCATATAAGAAAAGACGATTTAATAACTGCCATTTAATTTTTATTTAATTGGTATCCATGATACGCGCAGGTATCATCGATGCCAATTAAAATAAAAATTGTTATTATTATATAGTTTTTTTGTATCTGACAAAGGATACCGATAATTAGTTAAATGAACCTAAAAAGTACTGCAAACATTATCATGACGTCATAATTGAATTTCTCAAAGCTCTACTGTTCTAACAATGATGATTTAAACATAATTTTATTGGCTGTTTCTTTTTCGATTAAAGTTCATTATCATTTATTACTTTTTTTTAGATTAGAAACAATGTTGAAATTAATTAGGAAATAAAACTATTTATATTATTGAAGTCTATTGGGAACAGATAAAACGGCGAATTACTTATTTTGAATTGGAATATTAATTCTACTTTGCTATTAATTCAGACTAAAGTAGTGGTAAGTAATCACACAATGCAATAACTATAGAATGAGTTTAGATATTTTTAGACTGTGAGTACAGAGTGGGCCATACGTTATGTAGGTAGGTACTGTTAATGTAATGTGAATTGTGAATAATTCATAAATGACATTAATTTAAGTTAGAAGTATTTTAAATTTGATAAAAAAATCACAGTTCAATGTTATTCGCTTTGGTTCAAATAAAACAAAATATCTTAAAATTCTTCCTTTTTATTATAATAATTAAGTTTCAATTTTAACCTATATTTTCATTCAATATTTTATTTACTGGCTATAGAGTGGGTTTAATTTTTGCTTTGGAACTAATTCTCATTTAATTAAAGACATTGATTCGAAAATAATTATAATTAACAACAATTCATTGTAATTATAATTAAGAAAACAAACTTATAATTTACCACCATTCGGTGTCAAACCTCATGGATGCATAAAAGCTACTCCGTGAATGCAGTCACTTACCAAGGAATGTGACGAAAAGGGACACAAGTACCGGTGGCTGCACTCACGGATGAAAGAGGAAAATGAAGAGGTGATAGTAAATGACTTTATATCCTCATAAAAATATTAAATTAAGACGTCATTGTTTAGTTGTTGAAGAGCATAAACTTCACGTTATTCTCTCAAATTTGCAGGCATAACGTTAACTTATCGTTAAAAATGCGGTACAAATAGAAAATTCACAATCAAAATTATAACAGTTATTATAACCCACACTAGCAAGTAAATAAAGTATTTAATTGGAAATAAAGGATACCTATTGAAATTTTGAAATTTTATAATTATAGTAGAGAAGAATGTGCCTATGATATTTTTCCTCTTTGGATCAAATTCTGTTTCATTTGGATAAAATTGAACAGTGAAAGGTATAGTCCAAAAACCAATAAGATCAATTTAAACATAGAAAGGTAACATACTTAATACAGAATTTAATTAATAAAATTTATTGGGTTAATGCAGAAAGAAATTATATAATCTATTAGGTATTTACGGAAGATCTTCCAGATCCAGATCTTCCTGGCTGACAAATTTTAATACCATTTCAGTCCCTTCAGAGCAGATTTTTTTATTGCTTTAATCAATGAGGCTATTGTTTCTTATCACATAACTGCAAACCCCATGAAATTTGATAGCATACATTCAGTTTTATTGTTCTAAATATTTTAATAATCAAAACTCTGCAATAACCGTTTTACTTCCGGCTTGCTAATTTTCTGTCCGAAGAAATAGAATGTACACTATTTGTTTTGAATATCAACTGAATAGGTATAATTAATTCATTATTAAACATTCTTGTGAAGATATAAAATAGGATAAACTTTTATTATAGAAACGTTTATTCATTTCATGAAATAATTTAAATATTGAAGAAAGGCCGAGCATTCATTGTTTGTTTATAAAATTCAAATAGGAAATCAAAACAAAGAGTGTACAATCTTCTTCTTCCGCGTCAGATTTGCGTCTCGTACAATTGTTGTACACAGAGTATTAAAAACTTTAAAAGCATATTAGAAGATATACTGGAAACACTTAATTAGTTAATTAATACCTCAGTTCTATAATATCATGTAATGAACTCATTTATTCCCCGTAACCTGGAGAGGACCTTTAACGTTTATTTGATTCTAATTCGACTAATGACTTGAAAGAAAGAGTTTGAAGAATTAATTAGTGTAGGTACTTCATCAGCAAATGCATCTCTCGAACTGCATTGCTAAAGAAACTTTGTAACAATGCACTCAGGCTCTACCAATTCGAAACTTCTATTTACATTTGAACAAAACTTTTAAATGTAAATAATTTATCCGAACATAAAAAGAAGGATTTTATTCTCTCTGAATGTGAAAATGAAATATTAGCTTTGAAAAAAAGCAAGCGAAATTTGATGATTGTAAAATAATAAACTCTTTGTAAAAAAAAAATTGAAAACAAAATATAACCTTTGGAAATAATATAATTTTTGTAAAAAAATATAAACTTTTAATAAAAATTTAGCCAAATATTACTAATCTTTGTAAAAAATACTTAAAATAAATTATTTCCATTAATTAATAATAATAATGAATGTTATTAATTCGTATCGTCGTATAAAATATCTCTTAATTGTTACTGGTGTTATATTTCAAAGTAACTAAATAAACATCATTTAAATGACTCCCTCATCTCCAATGCTATTGTAAGACTTAATCTTTATTGCAAACAAATAAAATGATTGCAAAGTTTGCTCATTGACTCTTAATTGAGTCGATTCAAAGTTTAACTGTTGCTTTGTTTCCCCTTAAGTGTCTCTACTAGTGTATACGTCCTGTAAAATTTAACAGGCAGGTATTCCTGCCGGTATGAACAATTTAAATAGTTGTAGTACTACTGTTACATTCCATTGATGTAATAGTTACGATGGTGTGTGATTTAGGATGAACAAAGCCGCTTATTGCAACCAATTAAGCCGTTTATTGCAACCAAAACATTGTGTAACTCATCTGTTTATTGCAACCAAGTCACTTATTGCAATTTGCAACAAATCAACTTATTGCAACCAAAACATTGAAAAAAAGCTTCTATTTTTGATCAATAATTATTATATTATTGCAACCAAATAATTTATTGAAAAACCAAGTGAATTACTGTTGCTACATATAAGCCGGTTATTACGACCATACTCTTATTGAATTAGAAAAGTAACTAGAATAGTGGTAGCAATGTGCGTAGATTAGTGAGTCAATGCATTGAAAACTTAGTATATCTGTTATGGAAGGCGATGTCATCATTACAACACTATAAAGTAAGGTAATTAAATAGAGCTAATGGTCTATTCACTGTTTGCATTAGAGCCTTTTGATGAACTGTTGTTGTTATTTATTATACAGGGTGCGGAGAAAGTCCTCGATCATATGAAAATGTTAATTTAATGAGTTGTGATGGATGAAATAAAGCAAAACTTATCACAAAATATCTCAATAAACCCATTTAACAGTTCTACCAATTATTTTTCAATATGACCACCATTGGCTACGATTACTCTCTCGAGTCTAATTCTGAAGCTCTTTACAGTGGCACGGAACGTTTCTTGGGGAAATTTGGCCCCTTGTCGCTCGAGGGACTTTTTCAAAGTTTCCGTACTATCATGAGCTGTAGCGCACGCTTCCTTCTCCAAGATGGACCACACACAAAAGTGCAGAGGGTTCAGGTCCGGCGATGAAGGAGGCCACAATTCCTTCCTCCAAAACGCAGGAAAGTGACACTCACACCAATCGGGATTTTTGTTCGCTGTGTACAAGGGCGCACCGTCCTGTTGAAGGTAAAAGGCCTGTCCTTGAAATGCTTCTTCATCTCGATTTGTCCTGAAGTCAAAATATCCTCGATATACGATTTTGTGTTAACTTTAGCACCTTCTTTGACGAAAATGAGAGGATATCTCCAACTCTCAGAGATGGCAGCCCAAACCATCACAGAGGCAAGCTAATGGCGACGGAAAACAGTCTTTACGGATGGAGGGATACTGTCAGCACTTTTCGCCAAAATTCTGTCGTTCTGGGAGTTGAATTTGGCCTCCACAGTGAAGATTTTCTCATCCGAAAAGACTATCTCACCAGCCTGTGTGCCATCTTTCATTGCATTCAAAAGAATCTTTCATCTGTCCAGCCTCCTCTGTTTCTGCAAGTCCGTGAGATGTTGCATGTTGGTCATTTTGAAGGGGAGCAACTGAGGTCTTCTTTGACGAGGGTTCTTACAACATCTTTCTCATGCTTCACTTGGGGTTCCTCCTTATCCGCTCCCTAATGGCTTCGATTTTGGTTGGAGTGCGTGCAGTGCGAGGTCGTCCACACCTGGGTCAATCACCTGTTGTCTCCAGTTCTTGGTAGCGTTAACCAGCATACCTAACAGTCTATTTCGGTGCTTTTAACAGCTTGACAATCTCTGGGTTTGTCTTCCCCGCGCAGTGTAGCTGAATAATAGCCTCACGTTGACTCATTTTTACAAAAGATAATGTAAATTTATCAAAATTTAGACCTGGAATATTAAAGTATATGATTATAAGAAGAGAATGAGATATAATTAGATAAATTTAGTAAATACATAACATCTTTAATTTGAAAAATAAAATATCATCGGGGACTTTCTCTGCATCCTGAGAATATCATTAGTGATGATATTCTCAAAAAGTCTAAGGAGTTTGCAGCCATTATTTGACTTACTTTTGTCACAAGTTTCCTGATAATTAGAATAACACTGTTTCAGATTGAAAAACACTGTATTCATGCATTTAAAGTGTGCGTATGATAAATTGATCTTATTCGTTCTTTACATCAGAAAATTCTCTAACAATGAAATAAAAAGTGAATTCTGAGTTATTGTACTGTTCCGCATTTTCGATCTTATACGAAAAATAAATTTAACATTTTAATTAGTTATTTCAGTTGGTATCCATGGTTCCTGCTGGTATTATGGATACCAATTATAAGAACAAGTTAAAATGTTAAATTTTTCTTCGAAAATGTGAAACAGTCCAATAACTCGAAACTTACCCTATAGGATTTATAATTAAGGAAAGTAGAGCTGCTCTATAGTGAACTTCAACTAGTTCACTATAGGGGATTTAAATGTTGAAATAGAAACCTTGAATTTTCATGGCAGATATTATGTGACGTATTTCACCCCTCAGAACTCTAAACTCAAAATGGTTCACTATACATGACTTCATTATAGAGGAGCTGCACTGTAAGAACTTCTATTTCGGGAAATACAACTAATTTACTATTGAAAGGCATAGAAAACTCAATGCAAACTTAACCAGATATGTTAGTTTATGCTAAATAATAGAGTGGTTAGATCATTATAGAGGAGTCTACTTATCAGGATGGTTCACTATACAGAAGTTCATTATAGAGGAGTGCTACTGTAACCAAAGAATGTGCCATACAATCAATGTCTCATTCGCAGTGAATAAAATAGCTGTGTTTTATTCAAGTGGCATCTCAGCAGTAAATCCTAGTCTCTAAATTATCAAATTCGCCCCAACTTTTCTGGTGGATGTTTATGGTCTTAACTTTGTGGAATTATTGCCCCGAACAGTGGAACTTGGGGCAAAAATCATATTTTCATTTCAAAGATTTAAATGAAAGGGAAATTTATATGATCGCAAATTAAATTGATACGTTACTTTGTGTTAGAGTATAAATAATAAAAGACTGTAATTACAAAGGACTTCAAAGAGAAGGTAATTGTGAAATAAAGAAGAAAATATAAGTACAAAAAAATAATTATAGCTAAATATCCTCCACCAATAATAATAGGGATTTTGCCTTATGTACAATTAATATAGAAAAATATAGATACAAGTGACTTTGGAGAAGAAGTCATTAAGGAAAGTGGCTCATTGAACACCTACCAGCAATCGGTGACAATGCTCATGGATGAAGAAAAGCTACTTCCTGAATGGCGAAAAGGGACACAAGCACCGTAAGCTGCACTCATGGATGGAAGAGGAAAATGAAGAGGTGATAGTCAATGAAGCCTACAAGTCTACTAACTTTAAGAAAAAAAATCAGATACCACAGCGTATATAAAGACAAATTTTCTAAAAATAAGAAATATGAAAGACAATCCATGCTTCAAATAACAACAGTTTGGGGCTCAAGGGACGCCACCCCTTCTATCCCATCCATCATCGTCAGGTAAGATAGGGGCAATGTGTGTCCAATATAATGAAACTACGTCCCTAAAACTTGGACCATGCAACAAAGAGTGAAACAAACGCTATTTATTTGTTTGTAGGTGGCGTTATGATTAGAAGATTCTTATTTATTTGAAAGTTATAACTAGAAAACAATGCAAGGAAATAATATTAGTAAAAACAGTATGATTTTTTATTTGAATTATAATTCCAAGCACTTAAATCGCTTTTCTTGATGACATTTAAGGACAAAAGAACGTTATCCTTTTCAAAAGAACTATTGATTATAACATAAAAGGCTTAAATCTTTGATACGAAGATTGTGAAGACTCGACAAATGAAAGGTTCAACTCATCACGAAAAGAACTTCAACTGAAGGATGCTATTAAAAACTGAGTACTTTGAAGAAAAGTTATCTATCAGCCTATTGTAGAGATACGACACCAAACTAAAGGTATACTTTGTTAGTTGAAATGTGGAGATACTGTAGATGGTGAGGCCTGTAGATACTGTAGATGGTGAGGCCTGTAGATACTGTAGATGGTGAGGCCTGTAGATACTGTAGATGGTGAGGCCTGTAGATACTGTAGATGGTGAGGCCTGTAGATACTGTAGATGGTGAGGCCTGTAGATACTGTAGATGGTGAGGCCTGTAGATACTGTAGATGGTGAGGCCTGTAGATACTGTAGATGGTGAGGCCTGTAGATACTGTAGATGGTGAGGCCTGTAGATACTGTAGATGGTGGGGCCTGTAGATACTGTAGATGGTGGGGCCTGTAGATACTGTAGATGGTGGGGCCTGTAGATACTGTAGATGGTGGGGCCGGCACTAGGAATTTTCCCTGCCGGACTATTCCCCCACCGGAATTTTCCCCGCTGGATCATTCCTCGCCGGACTTTTCCCCGCCTGGACTATTCTCCGCCGGACTATTAAATTATAATTTTGATAAAACAAACCATTTATCTATAGAAGACACATTTTATTAACAGACTTACACAATAATACAGTCTTATTTTTAGCTTTGATTTCCGTATGTGTCGATATTGGTCATTTATATTTTAAGACTGTACCTTCGTTAATTTACATAGAATTAAGATAATGATACAAAGTTGAAAACATTATGGCAATTCTAATGGATTGCAAAATGTAGCAATTTAGTCTAAGAAGCTACGATTAATTCAGTTTATTTCTTCTCTAAAGTTATATATATCGCTAATTTATTATAGTCTTTGCCAGTTATTATTAAAAATGTTCATCTATTTACTTCTAGTTCGAATATATACTTTCGTAGAAGTATTTATTTAATTGTAGTTTATTAATTTGACAATTAATATAATAGACTACAGAATTAATAATCCTACTATATATTTATTTATTACACTTAATATTGACTTCTTTTTATAGTGTCTTTTTTCAATTATGCTTATTTAATATTTACACCTTAAAGAACTTACAATGGATTAACCATTATTATGAAAATTCATAAGTTAGAGTGTGGAAATCCTTAAATCAAGACTTTTCAAGTAGTCAGATTTGAGGACGATTTAGATATAAAGTCGTACATTTTTTTCGAAAAGTCTCCAATGAAAACTAATTTTCGAAAAAGTAGGTAACTACAAAACGGGTTCGGTTCAAGGAGTTGGTTAGAGACCAATTTCCGTGCAACAAAGTTTAAAAAAAAATCCAAAAAATTGGCTAGTTGCGACGGGATTTCGATTTACAATTTCACGGCAATAGATTTAATGGTCAAAACTATTTTTTTCAAACTAATTAAAAAATCTTAATATTAAATTGTCTTCCAAGATTTAAATAAAAAAAATAGGCGGGGAAAAGACCAGCGAGGAAAAGTCCGGCGGGGAATAGTCCGGCGGGGAAAAGTCCGACGGGAATAGTCCGTTTCCCGGTGGGGCCTTTAGACACTGTAGATGGTGAAGCATTTGGACACTGTAGATGGTGGGGCCTGTAGACACTGTAGATGGTGAAGCCTTTGGACACTGTAGATGAGGAGGCCTGTAGATACTGTAGATGGTGGGGCCTGTAGACACTGTAGATGGTGAAGCCTTTGGACACTGTAGATGGTGACTTTAGACACTGTACGTAGATGGGGAGGCCTGTAGATACTGTAGATGGTGGGGCCTGTAGACACTGTAGATGGTGAAGCCTGTAGATACTGTAGATGGTGACTTTAGACACTTTAGATGGGGAGGCCTGTAGATACTGTAGATAGAGAGGCCTGTAGACACTTTAGAGAGAGAGAGAGAGAGATCTGTAGACTCTGTAAATGGTGGTGACTGTAGATATGAAGGCCTGTAGACACTGTAGATGGTGGTGACTGTAGATGATGAGGCCTGTAGATACTGTAGGCTGTTCGTTTCCCCCTAATTACTGTTTCTCTTCCCTAATGGTGATATATCGTCTTCTCGCTTCACGATTAAAGTCAGCAACTCTTTTAATCTGTCTCCACCAGATACTTTTTTAAAACGAAGGAGATTGAACGATTGAGGACACGATAAACGTATAGTAGAACACACATATAGGTATGAAAAACACGTATGAGTAGGTATACATAACACTTATACGGTTCTAGGACAACTCGCTCAAGGACAATTAATTCGCCGTTAATTAATTCTTAATTTTTTTTAATCCTAATGAAAATGTTTTCTTTTCCATTCCAAAAAAGTTAAATGAAATGTTTTTTAATAAACATAATTATAATCTCAACTATTATAAATATATGTAGTGTATGTTGTAAACAAGGATTTATTTCGAAACGCTAAAAACTGACGTAAAGCAGTAGTTGATAAATTTCATTATTTCCATTTATTGGTTTCTTTTGTTATCATATTTTCTCTCTGAGAATATTTCAGGCGGCAAAAATAGTAGAGCTATTAATTGAAATTTAATAGAGGGTTTAATGTCTGCTTCGATATTTTCTCTCTGACTTCGTTGAAGTCAAAAGGAAATTAAATACAAGGGACTGGAAGAAGCTGTCAGAAAAGAAAATGGCTCCTTGAACAAAGTCACCAACCACCAGTCGGTGACAATGCTCCTCTCGATGCAGAAAAGCTACTTCGTGAATGCAGTCACTTATAAAGGAATGTGGTGAAAAGGGACACAAGCACCGGTGGCTGTACTCACGAATAGAAGATGAAAATGAAGAGGTGATAGTAAATGTAACCTATTAGCCTAGCCACGTAGTTAAATAATGTTATATTTGCACTGATGTACTAGTCTTAAACTAGAATAATTTTTACATGTCTTTAAAGGGTATGATGAAAATACCTGAACTCGTTTTCTTTCCAATAGCAGATTATTTTTTAGCAAAATACTTTCAAACAGAATGATGAAAATTGTATAATTAATAAACAACATACACTTTTGAAATGGAAAAGAAAAAATTATCAAATAGGACTAAAAAAATTTTATTATTAATTTATAAACTGCAGTTCATTTTTATGATATTCAATTATATAAAAATGATGTACACGCTGGTAAAACATAAATCACATTCTGAATTGTTCTGACGGCGAATTGTCTGCGGCGATTTGTCCGGTCATCTATGAATTCATCTTCATATCTTCTCCGGTCATCTTCGTATTCATCTATGAATATAGAGAACAAAAGGGAACCTAAAATGCTCCCTTGTGGTACACTGTAGAACATACCTTCAACTTTCCATTCAATACCATTCAATATGATTATTGTCTATGATTACTAAGGAAAGAACATTCATGACGTGAGCCCAATTCCCAAAAATTGTAGCTTAGAAACAGTAAAATCTTATAAATTATATCTTAATTATTCAACATTGGGTGAACTGTAATTTTTTCGGCTCTGAAACCGTACTGTTTAAGAAAAAAAAATGGCTTTGAATTCCAGATAACTCATTATCTGATTCTGAATTTTTTTAAATAAATCTTAGAGTAATTAGACAGAATTGTATTGAACGATAATTATTTCTATTTGAATCGTTACCTTTATGTATAGGAACACCATGTGCAAACTTTAAACGATCTGAAAATATTCTCCCACCAAGAGATCTATTTTTCTCTTTGAGGTATCCAATCCCTGTTTTAATAATATCCTTAAAAGTTACACAAATTATTTGAATCCAAATTATCCCAGGCGAAAGTTTAATTCCTTCATCAGCATCTGCACGATTCAAAGCAGTCGAAAAATTGTAATTGGAGGCAGCCAAATCCTAACAGTTTCATTTGTTCTCAACCTCTGTTGTACAGTTTTTTATTTGAATGTGTGAGGCTACATTGAAGACACTTTTAAATTGTACGAAGATTAAATAATGGTTAAATGAGACATCCACAAGGCATTACATATTACCTAGTTTGGGGGGAAATATATTGTATATGAGTAACTTTCAAGTTACTTTGTGGTGAAGAAGAACCACTGAACATTGTGGTTAATAATGATAAAATGTTATAATCTCCGTGAATGTCTCTATAATTCGGTTAATTAGTACTAAGGAAAGCGGCAATATATCCACAGTATCTAAAACTGAATCAAGTCCCCATTACGGAGACCGAATTATCTCATTTAAGATTAAACTTCTAATAGTTTCAACAACAATTCACTCAATTTATAATCTTCAAGCATAGTTATAGTTCATCAGTTTTTCTACCTATGTAAGCATCTCCCAAGAGTCACCATAACCATCACCTCCACTCAAATCAGATCTATTGTTGACTCAGTTAAGCATGACTCATTAATACATGAACATTATTAATAAAAGGAGAATTGAAGTGAGATGAAACCGAAATGTACAAATGAATTGAAGTTAGGTTTTTTTTCAAAAATAACTAATGATACAAAATTTACTGTTTCTGTCTAACAAGTTAGTTGAATTTATACTTTTTGAATAAATTTTTGAAAAAAAAAACGAATGGTTATGTAAATTATTTTTCATTATAATTTTGTATAATGCTAAATATTTTTATAGCGTTTCATTAACCAACACGTTTAAGTTTAATGTCCCGTATGACATTTCTTCTTCATCTCCCCAAGCATGTTTCTTTAGCCAAGCATGCACAATCGCCATGAAATATTACACTGCTGTTTTATGACTGTGTCATGCAGCTTGTGAAATATCTACGGCATTTTTACGCCTTAAGGGGAATGGCATATTATTTATAACTTGGAGGAAGTGATCGGGGGAACTTTGGTTAGTGTGAATTTGATGCTGAAATGTTGAACTGGATGCTGAGATGGTGAATTTGATGTTAAAATGGTGAATTCAATGTTAAAATGGTGAATTTGATGTTAAAATGGTGAAATTGATGCTGGAATGGTGAATTTGATGTTTAAATGGTGAATTTGATGTTATAATGGTGAATTCAATGTTAAAATGATGAATTTGATGTTAAAATGGCGAATTTGATGTTAAAATAGTGAAGTTTGATGTTAAAATAGTGAATTTAATGTTAAAATGGTGAACTTTAATGCTGAAATGGTGAAGTGGATGCTGTAATGGTGAATTTGATGTTAAAATGGTGAATTTTGATGTTAAAATGGTGAATATGATGATGGAATGGTGAACTTGATGTTAAAATGGCGAATTTGAAGCTGGAATGGTGAATTTGATGTTAAAATTGTGAATTTGATGTTAAAATGGTGAATTTGATGTTAAAATGGTGAATTTGATGTTAAAATGGTGAATTTGATGTTAAAATGGCGAATTTGAAACTGGAATGGTGAATTTGATGTTAAAATGGTGAATTTGATGTTAAAATGGTGAATTTGATGTTAAAATGGTGAATTTGATGTTAAAATGGTGAATTTGATGTTAAAATGGTGAATTTAATGTTAAAATGGTGAACTTTAATGCTGAAATGGTGAAGTGGATGCTGGAATGGTGAATTTGATGTTAAAATGGTGAATTTGATGTTAAAATGGTGAATATGATGATGGAATGGTGAACTTGATGTTAAAATTGTGAATTTGATGTTAAAATGGTGAATTTGATGTTAAAATGGTGAATTTGATGTTAAAATGGTGAATTTGATGTTAAAATGGCAAATTTGAAGCTGGAATGGTGAATTTGATGTTAAAATGGTGAATTTGATGTTAAAATGGTGAATTTGATGTTAAAATGGTGAATTTGATGTTAAAATGGTGAATTTGATGTTAAAATGGTGAATTTGATGTTAAAATGGTGAACTTTAATGCTGAAATGGTGAAGTGGATGCTGGAATGGTGAAGTGGATGCTGGAATGGTGAATTTGATGTTAAAATGGTGAATTTGATGTTAAAATGGTGAATATGATGATGGAATGGTGAATTTGATGTTAAAATTGTGAATTTGATGTTAAAATGGTGAATTTGATGTTAAAATGGTGAATTTGATGTTAAAATGGTGAATTTGATGTTAAAATGGCAAATTTGAAGCTGGAATGGTGAATTTGATGTTAAAATGGTGAATTTGATGTTAAAATGGTGAATTTGATGTTAAAATGGTGAATTTGATGTTAAAATGGTGAATTTGATGTTAAAATGGTGAATTTGATGTTAAAATGGTGAATTTGATGTTAAAATGGTGAATTTGATGTTAAAATGGTGAATTTGATGTTAAAATGGTGAATTTGATGTTAAAATGCTGGGGTTCAGGTCAAATTTTTTTGCCCTTTATAAAGTCAATAATTTTGTTATGTAGAAATCAACAGCATTAAAGGGGCAGTTCAGTCAAAACTAAACTATCGCCAAATTGGTCCTAAATCGATTTAGTATATTTATTTATTTAACATTAGAATATTCGTTGATTTTAGAAATGTTTATATAAAAAGTATATTGTAAATTAGTGGCGCCATATCTGTGGACTGCGGTGGACCGCGTAACTAATCATTGTAGTACGTAAACAAAATGATAACCAGTCCCAGACTTGAATCGGTTATTAACTTATGAAAATGGTGAAAAGAATTTGTGAAATTGAAAACTGTCCTTCGAGTCAATTAGATTCAGTTTTGAAAAGAAAACCATCTCTTCATAAATTTACCTGTTAATACTGTTGATAGAAAAATTGTTCACATGTTATCAGCTGTAAAATGTAAACAAATAGTACAGAGTGGTGGCGCCATCTGTAGGAGGACGCAGGAACTAAATCGAATTTATAAAATATGATATATATTGCTTATTATATTTTTTTAAACCAGTTAATTCTTCAAGAAGGCTTCATTCTTACTAAGTGATCGTTCAACATTAATATTATGAAAACAAAAATTGACTGAACTGCCCCTTTAAAGGGAGGGTGCGGGTAAAATCAAACATTTGTTAATATGTTTTTTAATGGAATCAGCATATTTAATTATGTATGATTACATACTCTGTTAATCTAAATAATGCTTATTAAAGAAAAGAAAATTTAATTAATTTTGAAAAAGCGCCATCTAGTGACAAATAGCATAAGCTTTGCTCGAGTCATTGACGCCATCTTGCTGTGATTTCACAAACGTTGTGCAAAAAACTTTAGTATATCTGCGAGTAATATTAATAATTATAACTCTAAAAATACTTTATTTGTTAGTATATTGTATATAAATCACAAATTTATTTATTTATAGCTAATTTGGGAAGATAATCAGACATTCTATAAACGTTCATGAAGATTGTTCTGGAACGTTCTGGAAATAATGTAAACAGCGCCATCTATGAGATGATCGCATAAGCTTATGTTAACTAATAAAAACCCTATTTTCTCTGAAAATACAGTGATTTGAGATGAAACATTTCATATCCGTAACTAATCATTGTTTATTTATGATATTATGAAAAAATATTTGATATGAAAATTAGACGCACCCCTCCTTTAAGGCTGCTTCTCACATCACCTATTTCTGTCCGACACGTCACCGATCCGAGATTTTTCATCACTGCGAAGAGCCGGTACTGTGTGAATGTGTCCGTTGAAATTAATGTAACGAAATTTTTTTCACTGACACCGAATCACTGAGAGGAGAGTGACGAAGACGGACCGGTGACGTGCCGGACGGATATCGGTGATGTGTGAAGCAGCCTTTGTAGGTTTATCAGCCTAATTTAAAATACAGTCATTTCATTTCATGGATATTATAATATTATAAAAGTATCTTTGATATCTCACGAACTTTTTAAAATGAGAAATCAACTCAAATAATCAATAATTTTGTTCCTTTTCAGGGGATAATTTCAATCATTGAGTACTTTGAATGATATGAACGTGAAAAATCCTTATACATGATTTTCGATATCTAGAAATATGTAGAATGTTTTTCAAAGAGTGTGTTACCAATCTACGGACATTTGGCTTCTAGTGCATACGCCATACGTTGAGTGACCAATCAGCGACAAAAGAGATTTTAAGGGCAAGAGTTACGCCTCAAATGACCAATCAGAAAACAGTTGGCATGACTAATCGGAAAACAGTTGGATTGACCAATCAGAAAACAGTTGGCTAAACCAATCAGAAAACAGTTTGCTTGGCTAATCAGAAAGCAGTTGACTATACCAATCAGAAAGCAGTTGACTATACCAATCAGAAAACAGTTGACTATACCAATCAGAAAACAGTTGGCTAGACCAATCAGAAAACAGTTGGCTAGACCAATCAGAAAAAAGTTGGCTAGATCAATCAGAAAACAGTTGACTATATCAATCAGAAAACAGTTGGCTAGACCAATCAGAAAACAGTTGGCTAGACCAATCAGAAAACAGTTGGCTAGACCAATCAGAAAACAGTTGACTATACCAATCAGAAAACAGTTGGCTAGACCAATCAGAAAACAGTTGGCTAGACCAATCAGAAAACAGTTGGCTATACCAATCAGAAAACAGTTGGCTAGACCAATCAGAAAACAGTTGGCTTAACCAATCAGAAAACAGTTGGCATCACCAATCAGAAAACAGTTGGGTTCACCAATCAGAAAACAGTTGGGTTCACCAATCAGAAAACAGTTGACATCACCAATCAGAAAACAGTTGGCATCACCAATCAGAATTTATATTCATTCGTAGCTATTTGACCCTACTCTTTAATAGCTTCATTACAACAAAGTGACTACCTTTCACAACCTAATTAACTCATCGTAATTATGACTAGGAAGGCAACACACAGCTCTACGATGACTCTCCTTCTTCCTCTACTTCTAGCAGTGACTTCAGAGGCTGCCTTCAGTTACAGTGATGGTAAGTAGAAAATAAATTACTACAATAGAGCTCCTCTATAGTGAACTCTTCTATAGTGAATGAATTAGGAAGTACCAAGTTGAGTGAATAAAATTTCTGTAGTATTCCATAAAATAGTCTTTAGTTTTCTAAGACTGATGGTTTTCGACTGGTTTTCGTCGTAGACTAAAGAAAAATGGTTATAACTTGTAACATCCAAACTCACGGGGCACACTCCAACTGCCATAACTATAGAGCAGTTCACTATAGAGCAGTTCACTATAGAGCAGTTCACTATAGATGAGTTCACTATAGAGGAGTTCACTATAGAGAAGTTCACTATAGAGCAGTTCACTATAGAGGAGTTCTACTGTAGTTCATTAGTCCAGAGAAGGTGATACAGTGATAATTAAACCTACAATTACACTTAACGCTGACGTTAATTTGAATGGTTCCTCATTCACTTGAATATTGTAGCTGCTTATATTACGTTATTCTAGTTCTAGTTAAAAGATCTAATTTTCCTCGTATATACTTATATCAACAGGTAGTTAATATGAAGAAAAAATATATAGTAAATAAGTGATTACTGATTCTAAAATTTAAATGATTTTCTTCCATTGAAATTATTCTTTTCAATATTATAGTTACAAATACCATATTTAATGTTGAATGAAAATGTTCCAAAATTTTCTTTAATAACTTTATTAGATATATGTAAGTCATATCATTGAGGAAAAAAGGATGGATATAATAATTTATTGTTAAAATTTCTATTTATTTAAGTTATGTTTTAACAGTATTTCCCCACCCTATTCATTGTTTCTATTAACTCCCTTGCCACAGCAACTACCAGATTTACTTTGCCTTAAATATTTCCAGACGCTAATTCAACTGTCCGTCAGTGAAGTTAATTACGTTCTCCAGTTCTGACATCTTAAACTGACCTTTCACTTCCACCCTCAAACTAAATTAACTCTTTTCTCTCTCTCTCTCTTACTATCTCTCAATTAAGAAATTAATTTTAACTTCCTTTGTGATGAAGAAGTTGAAAAGTAAGAAAAAAACTTACCTTCCAAAATCTTGTTCACTAAACAAATTTTGACTTTTTTACTCTCACGAAGAAAGATGCAATGACTAAATATTTTTTATACATCAGGCGATTCGACTCATTTATCTGATTGGAATCCCATGGCACTGAATAGAAGACTAACTGTTGAATACATGTTTCCATTTTTGAAGATAAAGGTTCGCAACCCATTGATTTGATATCTCTTAATTGACCACTTTCAATGTAACTCTGAAGCTTCTACCATCCATTCAATGTATAGTATTCTGTGAATGTTCTTCACTGTGGAGTTCAGATTTAGAAATTGTTTTTTTTCTTCTTATTGCAAAATGAATGTTATTTTATGGTTTATATCATAATCCAATTTTTGAAACTAGTAAGCTATGACCTTTAATATGTCATGTTAAAATATTTCCCTAATATAAAATAACTTGCTATGTTGATGATGTAATTTGCGCGATAATTTAAAAGGACTTTCCTTAGACGACCAGTTAACTCGTAAATAGAACAAATGTGTACGCTTATAGCACAATATTGTGATTTATATGAAGAAATATTGTATAATTTGCTTAGTTTTCTACACGAGTATATTACATGAGTGTGTTTTCACGTTCAAATTAATGCAGCGAATAAATGGTTAAACGTTAGACACACACTCTAGTCAATAAGATGTTATATACCCAAACTGATAACTGCATTTTATTTTCTTTGACAGAGGTGATCGTGTCCGGTTATTCCGAGGTGGCGAATGTCCCGTACTTCCTCTCTCCGGGTAACCGGAACATCACGACTATACGGGGACAGACGGCGTACCTACATTGCCGCGTGGCTTGCCTCGGGGATAAAGCGGTGAGTGAAATTAACTTTTTTCTCCTTAGTGAAGATTTTATTATCATTCTTTTTAATGGAAAAAATCTTTAAAAAAAATTAACTTACGCATACAAGCTAGATATCTAACTACACACTTACCAGTCTAACTACACACTTACCAGTCTAACTACACACTTACCAGTCTAACTACACACTTACCAGTCTAACTACACACTTACCAATCTAACTACACACTTACCAGTCTAACTACACACTTACCAGTCTAACTACACACTTACCAATCTAGCTACACACTTACCAATCTAACTACACACTTACCAATCTAACTACACACTTACCAATCTAACTACACACTTACCAATCTAACTACACACTTACCAATCTAACTACACACTTACCAATCTAACTACACACTTACCAATCTAACTACACACTTACCAGTCTAACTACACACTTACCAATCTAACTACACACTTACCAATCTAACTACACACTTACCAATCTAACTACACACTTACCAATCTAACTACACACTTACCAATCTAACTACACACTTACCAATCTAACTACACACTTACCAGTCTAACTACACACTTACCAGTCTAACTACACACTTACCAGTCTAACTACACACTTACCAGTCTAACTACACACTTACCAATCTAACTACACACTTACCAATCTAACTACACACTTACCAATCTAACTACACACTTACCAATCTAACTACACACTTACCAGTCTAACTACACACTTACCAATCTAACTACACACTTACCAATCTAACTACACACTTACCAGTCTAACTACACACTTACCAATCTAACTACACACTTACCAGTCTAACTACACACTTACCAATCTAACTACACACTTACCAATCTAACTACACACGTAAGTGCATAGAAATAGCATTCATTTCTTGCTTAACATTATTCTCACTGTTTATAATCTATTTTCTTATATTTTCCATTAAAATCTCCCTTTTCCCTTTAATATTTAATAATAATAATATCACGTCTCTCCCTATTTAATATAAGTGATTTAATTACCTCTGTCAGATGTATATTAATTATATTAACTATATAAGGTAGCTAATTGAGATACAGGGTATGTACTCTAAAGTTGCACTGGTTGCCTTTATATCATTATTATCAACTAATGCTGTTTATAGTAGTATTAATTACTATTATCCATAAGTTCATATCTATTAGATATTAATTAAGGTGTGAGATATTTGGTCAAATTTTAATCATTTACTACATCTGTACCAAGTGAGGTATGACAAACAGTAAAAAATATAGTTTTGGAAACTTGACTTCACCACAAGACAATTATTATGATTATGAGAACTTTTACTTTCCCGCATGTTCGCCCTTAATTATTGTAAATAATGTGCACAGAGGGTTAAAACAACCAACAATATTTAAAATGTTAGAACTGTCGTGATGGTAAATTTATCATCAATACTATAATATAGATGCGATTTGTTTCTGTCTGTCCGTCACACTAACCTAATAATACGCTTGGCAAACAACTGGTAGCATGGATAGGAAATTATTACCTTCGCAGAATGCGGGAAGGTAATATTTTAGCCTTCATATATTTATTTATCATCTTGTTATTCGCTTAACTGAAAAAGTTTTCAACCAAATTACCTGAAATTTGCCTGAAATTTGGTCCATGTCCAGTGAACTGCTGGTAGAATTTCGGGAGTGACCCGGTCAAAGGTCAAGGTCATGGTCATTTATAACTCAAAAAGTATTGAACCATATTGCATGAAACTTGGTGGGACGATTGGTCAATATACAGGAACCATTTTGCTAGATTTTGGGAGCGATCGGGTCTAAGGTCAAAGATCAAGGCCATTTGTAACTTAATAACTCAAAAAGCATTCAGCCAAATTGTCTGAAATTTGATGAGACAATTGGACAATGTCCAGGAACTATCTGGTAGAATTTTGGGAACGATAAGGTCAAAGGACAAGGTCATTTATAACTCAATAACTCAAAAGTCACCAGTGTATTAGATTTTGGTAGAAAACGGATAAGCAGCGGCGAAGGTATGCGCTCTACCGAGTGCACGTAATCTAGTTCTGATATCAGTTCAATGAATGGTTTCAATGACTAAATTAAATTTTATTTTGTTCAGTTGGAAATATTGGAGAGAATCCGCAGTCAGTGATAATAATTATTACATAAATTTAACTTTTATTTGATTTCATTAAATTGATATACAGCAAAACCTCCTAGTAGACAAACTTCCTATTAGACCAAGAAATTTTTGAAACTGTACTGGAAAAAACCTCGTACAAGACAAAACACAATTTTAGTCACCTGACAGTTATTCTAGTGTAAATATTACAAGGAGTAATAATTACAATACTGTTTTAAAGATAAATCTCTAATTTGAATTGTATATTGTATTTATTTATGCTATTTTTAGGATAAAACATAAGGCAGAATTGGTTTCAGATTTGATGGTAGAGTCTTTGCTCATAAAATTTGATGTGAAAAGTTACAGAAAACTAGATACTGTGAAGACTATTATAATTTCATGAAATGATAATTTAATTGAAAAAAATATTATATTAATTATAATTGGAACAATTAAATTCATACGGTTTCTAAATGTGTTTCCCTTCAAAATTGGTATGTTAGTCACCAATAATTTGGCATTAAAGTTATTATAAACAAATAGAGCTGTCGAAATGTTAAAGTCACCGCTTCATTTTTAAAGAAAATGATGTTGGTCTAGTAGGAAACTACTGAAGTGAGTTTCTTACTAGACCAAACAAACTTGGAACGTAACTCTGGTCTACTACGAGGTTTTGCTGTATTAAATTTTTTGTCATTTATGATAGGACGTGTACACTAGTAAAAATAATTTTGGTTCTATTTCTTCTTAAGATTTGGTTTCTAAATCATAATCCTAGAACTAGTAATCGTATTGAGGGAAGAATATTTAGCTTTAGAAGAAGCTAATTACGTACAAAATATATCCATTACTTTCTATCAAATTTCAAATTTTATTTGTGAATTATAAAATGAAATTGAATAATAAAATATAAAATGGAGAGCTTATACAGAAAGTAGAACAACAGGTATATTCCACCCAGGTACATTTCACCCCGCTATATTTCACCCCGCATATTCCAATCATGTAAGTTCCACCCCACTTTACGGGTTAGGTTTGGTTAGTTATTGATATTAATCAATAATAAATATTTTATGTAATAATATGGTTACTTGCATTTTCTTTGAAGTAAATTGAGCTTTTGTTGGTCAATCACAAGCTGTTTATTTTTCATTACACATGTGATAGAACAACAGAGAAAAAAATTGTGTGAACGCTCTTTATCAGTTGATGTTTTTAGTTTTTCAATCAAAAATTGATTATCTTCATTATGGTTCACGGGTCCCCAGGGGCTCTATCCTTAAGCTGTCTGTGGTGAATGGAAGAGAAGGGGGGTGGTGTCCCTTGTGCCCCGGACTGATACATTATATTTTGACTTTTTTAATTTTCACCATGTTTATCATTTTTAACGCTACCTTCAGTTTTAGAGGATAGCGCTAGGGTTATGCTCTTCAACTACGATGTCTTAGATTCTTGTGTTAGGTAGCTTTAAACAGGCTTCTATTGCCTCTTCATTTTCCTCTTCCATCCGTGAGTGCAGCCACCGGTGCTTGTGTCCCTTTTCGTCAAATTGTGACTGCTTCACTGATTGACTATTCTGCATCTATGAGCATTGTCGCATAAGTGAAATTTACCGAGGTGGAATATACTTATATATATACGCAGAATGGTGATAAAATTCATGTTCAGTCCAAGTTTTTAACAACCCACTCCTGATGATGAAAAGACATCTTTCTACTTGAAAGCTGAATGATAAAAAAGTCTTCAACTCTCAGATTTTGATTACTCTTCACATGTATGAATTTTTCAATCAAATCCTAGAACTTTTATATATTTGATATCAAAGCAAGGAACCAAGTAATTAGTATTCTATATATAGTAAAATATTAATGGTTTCTAATTATTTAATAACTACACATGATGAAATAATTGGAGATAAAAAAATAATTATAATTGAAATCAATTAATATGCTAATCAAATTGCGTACAATAATGCATTTATGGTAACATTTACTAATGTGGATCTATACTCTTTATATATTTTAAATATCAATGAAATGTAAAACATGAATGAATTGACTTTATATTTAACTGTTAATTCTTTCTCTTGATAGCAAGTGTCCTGGATCAGGAAGAGGGACTTACACGTCCTAAGTTCGGGAGAAGTCGTCTTTGCTTCGGACCAACGGTTTCAGGTACGTGAAAGAGTGACGTCAGAGTTTGAAATTTAAACTTCTGTCGAAGATACTATATAGAACTTGATGTAAATAATTGGTATTTAGTGCTTGAAGTACTAAAGTTAGTATTTAGTATTTTAATAAATATAGTTAGTACCTAGAATGAGAAGTAACCGTAAAGAAACAAAAAATTTTTGAATACTGTCACGCCAGATAATTTCCACAAATAAATTATACTCTAAATTAATAACCAGTAGTGGTTCTATTTGTCACTAGAAATAATAAGAAGTGAAGTGAATACATGTTAACCATTCCGCGCCGTGTCGGTATGATTCTTTTTGACTGGTGGAAGTATCAATGACGAGGAAGATAACAGATGGTGACATCAATGGTAAGATATGGCAACACTGCTCACGCACTGCAAACATTGACACTCTGCAAATGAATCACCAACTGGAAAACTCATCACCTCATGAGGTACACACAGCCATCTGTGACTACAGGCCTTGCCATCTGTGACTACAGGCCTTGCCGTCTGTGACTACAGGTCTTGCCGTCTGTGACTACAGGCCTTGCCATCTGTGACTACAGGCCTTGCCATCTGTGACTACAGGCCTTGCCGTCTGTGACTACAGGTCTTGCCGTCTGTGACTACAGGCCTTGCCATCTGTGACTACAGGCCTTGCCATCTGTGACTACAGGCCTTGCCGTCTGTGACTACAGGTCTTGCCGTCTGTGACTACAGGCCTTGCCATCTGTGACTACAGCCCTTGCCATCTGTGACTACAGGCCTTGCCATCTGTGACTACAGGCCTTGCCATCTGTGACTACAGGCCTTGCCATCTGTGACTACAGGACTTGCCATCTGTGACTACAGGCCTTGCCATCTGTGACTACAGGCCTTGCCGTCTGTGACTACAGGTCTTGCCGTCTGTGACTACAGGCCTTGCCATCTGTGACTACAGCCCTTGCCATCTGTGACTACAGGCCTTGCCATCTGTGACTACAGGCCTTGCCATCTGTGACTACATGCCTTGCCATCTGTGACTACAGGACTTGCCATCTGTGACTACAGGCCTTGCCATCTGTGACTACAGGCCTTGCCATCAGTGACTATAGTGTCTACAGGCCTCATCATCTACAGTGTCTACAGGCCTCATCATCTACAGTGTCTACAGGCCTCATCATCTACAGTGTCTACAGGCCTCATCATCTACAGTGTCTACAGGCCTCATCATCTACAGTGTCTACAGGCCTCATCATCTACAGTGTCTACAGGCCTCATCATCTACAGTGTCTACAGGCCTCATCATCTACAGTGTCTACAGGCCTCATCATCTACAGTGTCTACAGGCCTCATCATCTACAGTGTCTACAGGCCTCATCATCTACAGTGTCTACAGGCCTCATCATCTACAGTGTCTACAGGCCTCATCATCTACAGTGTCTACGGGCCTCTCTGTCTACAGTCCTGTTTTTGTGTAATCATATGATGTCGTTAGAGGTTCATAATGTCATTACTTAGAAAAGAATGGAATGAGTTGTCAAGTCTGAACATTGAAAGATAAACTGTTTTTTTATGTTCCTTTATCACACTGAAATCCGAAATATTTTGTAACTGTAATTACATTCGATATCATCGTTGAAATTAAATAAAAACTTGAAGATGAAATTGTGAAATACAATAGATATAATACCATTCGCAGAATAGATTAATTTCTAACAATATATTACGAAATGGTGGAGTATACAGTAATAGCGTGAGGAATATTGGCATTTCTAACTCTAATATTCGATACGGAACCTGAAAGATTTTAGTTATTGAGCAGGTCAATTTATCAATATTCAGCAACGAATATTATTAATATCAATAACAGAGACGGATGATACCTTTTTAAATTGAAGGAAGATTAAATCGGGATTATTGCGATTATAGAACTATTAATTATCAACAACCGATATACAGAAGATTAATAGGTACTCCCATACCAAATCTCCTTTGAAGATTGTTCTAATCAACGTAATAGAAAGCTTCTGAAAGCCCTGCTATTCGACACTGAAAGTATCTTCAGTATCGTCTGAAAGCCTTGCAATTCGACACTGAAAGTACCTTCGGTATCGTCTGAAAGCCTTGCCATTCGACACTGAAAGTATCTTCGGTATCGTCTGAAAGCCTTGCCATTCGACACTGAAAGTATCTTCGATATCGTCTGAAAGCCTTGCCATTCGACACTGAAAGTATCTTCGGTATCGTCTGAAAGCCTTGCCATTCGACACTGAAAGTATCTTCAGTATCGTCTGAAAGCCTTGCCATTCGACACTGAAAGTATCTTCAGTATCGTCTGAAAACCTTGCTATTCTACACTGAAAGTATCTTCAGTATTGTCTGAAAGCCTTGCTATTCGACACTGAAAGTATCTTCAGAATCGTCTGAAAGCCTTTCCATTCGACACTGAAAGTATCTTCGGTATTGTCTGAAAGCCTTTCTATTCGACACTGAAAGTATCTTCAGTATCGTCTGAAAGCCTTGCTATTCGACACTGAAAGTATCTTCAGTATCGTCTGAAAGCCTTGCCATTCGACACTGAAAGTATCTTCAGTATCGTCTGAAAGCCTTGCCATTCGACACTGAAAGAATCTTCAGTATCGTCTGAAAGCCTTGCTATTCGACACTGAAAGTATCTTCAGTATCGTCTGAAAGCCTTGCCATTCGACACTGAAAGTATCTTCAGTATCGTCTGAAAGCCTTGCTATTCTACACTGAAAGTATCTTCAGTATCGTCTGAAAGCCTTGCTATTCGACACTGAAAGTATCTTCAGAATCGTCTGAAAGCCTTGCCATTCGACACTGAAAGTATCTTCGGTATTGTCTGAAAGCCTTTCTATTCGACACTGAAAGTATCTTCAGTATCGTCTGAAAGCCTTTCTATTCGACACTGAAAGTATCTTCGGTATTGTCTGAAAGCCTTTCTATTCGACACTGAAAGTATCTTCAGTATCGTCTGAAAGCCTTTCTATTCGACACTGAAAGTATCTTCAGTATCGTCTGAAAGCCTTGCCTTTCGACACTGAAAGTATCTTCGGTATTGTCTGTATCGTCTGAAAAACACATATTGACAGACTCATTCTATCATCTGTTTCATCTCTATAATTACCATTATATAATAATTTAATTGTAGGATAACAAATAACTTGTGCTTTATATTTTTTATATAAATTGAATTTTCTAATATTCTTTATTATAAGGGCCTACAAAAAATTAGTGATTGGTATACAGCCTAAGAGAAAATAGGGAGATGAAAAGTTTCCATCAAATACGTAGAATTAAGAGTGACGTCACAATAAGTTTTAGATGGTAAATAATAGGTTCTTTCGCTGCAGAATGAGCTTCTCTTCAATCATTCAAACGTGACGTCACAGAGCACTTTACCGGACTAGAAATGCACCAAAGAAAAGAAAGCTCTGTTCATCTCTGAAGTTGCGCTCTTTTCATTTATTAGCAGACTAATTCTCCTCATTTCGCAGTCTTTTGCGATGAGTAAATTCTCGCGTGATTTTATATTGGACGAGGAATTCGGACTTGGAAAAAAAGTGAACTTTTATTTGCTCGTGAATGCCACAAAGTGAAAATATTGACCGAGAAAAAGAATTGGAAAGGAAGAGGACAACTGCCACGAATATTCCGAGAGTATGAGTGAGAGGAGAGAAATTGAAAAGGAAGAGGACAACTGCCACGAATATTCCGAGAGTATGAGTGAGAGGAGAGAAATTGAAAAGGAAGAGGACAACTGCCACGAATATTCCAAGAGTATGAGTGAGAGGAGAGAAATTGGAAAGGAAGAGGACAACTGCCACGAATATTCCGAGAGTATGAGTGAGAGGAGAGAAATTGAAAGGAAGAGGACAATTGCCACGAATATTCCGAGAGTATGAGATAGTTTGAAAAGTTAGTTTATCTTCTGAAAACAATCCCTGGAGAGTTAGTTAAATAAACAATTCAGAGATACACGAACAACTGTGTTTTTTTACCTTACCTCAAATGTGTTTGCGGAAACAACTATAGATAGATTGTTCCCAGGAGAAATGTTCGTTTTCCTCTTTTAGTTGCTGCAGAAATGGCTTCCACTCTAGGAAAGTCAGTTTTAATCTAATAAGTTATGTGGAGCATAAGTCATAATAAAAAAACGCAGGAACGATGGAAATTATTATCATTAAAAATAGAAGCACGTGTCTTGTGTGGAAGAAAGGAAATGATGTTTGGTTAGCTGTAGAAGTTAATATCTTGCTGCTGCTGTCCTTTTAATTTTCTTTATCAGAATTAACTGAATTTTATATTGATTCATTTGTGAATGTCTTTACATTGTTTTGAATTATTTGTATAAAAAAAAAATTCTTGAAATTTTTAAAATTTGTTATTTACTCAGAAAATACCTTCAGAAGCCCCTATTTCGTTAATAACTAGTGATAATAGTAATAATATTCGCAATATCCTATTAGTTTGCTGTGAGTTATAGTTTGAGACTCTTTTTCTAGATTTTATTCTTTATATATATATACATATATAATTTCACCTATTGATAGACGAAAAATTGAAGACTAAATTTCGACTAAATTTTTTTTTGTCAATATTGGTGCGACATCAATACACATGAATAAAGCTATTTTTTTCTTTTATTTTTAAATGTTTCATCATTTGAAGAATTTACCGATAGAAATAATTATAATTTGTTTTACCGAATAGGAAGTTAAACTCTCTATTTACAGCTGATATCTTGGTTAACATATTTAAATTAGTTAGAATTAATTATTCTAATGGATACTTATGATGTGTCTATGTGTAGTGTGTCTGACTGGTGGGTTTTAAAGTATGACAACTTATAGATATATTTTATAAACTCTACTTTAGTTAAATAGTAAAATAAATTAGTTTCTTTTTATATACTGAAAGAAATATAGTAACTGAACATAATGGTTAAATTCCCGATAATTTTTCCAATATTGCACATCAATGCAATGCTAGCATGATATGCTATGTGCTATACTCTGCACACTATACCTATAGTATGCTATACTCTGCACACTATACCTATAGTATGCTATACTCTGCACACTATACCTATAGTATGCTATACTCTGCACACTATACCAATAGTATGCTATACTCTGCACACTATATCTATAGTATGCTATACTCTGCACACTATACCTATAGTATGCTATACTCTGCACACTATACCTATAGTATGCTATACTCTGCACACTATACCTATAGTATTCTCTGCACACTATACCTATAGTATACTCTGCACACTATACCAAGAGTATACTCTGCACGCTATACCTATAGTATACTCTGCACGCTATACCAATAGTATACTCTGCACGCTATACCAATAGTATACTCTGCACGCTATACCTATAGTATACTCTGCACGCTATACCTATAGTATACTCTGCACGCTATACCTATAGTATACTCTGCACGCTATACCTATAGTATACTCTGCACGCTATACCTAAAGTATACTCTGCACGCTATACCAATAATATACTCTGTACGCTATACCAATAGTATACTCTGCTCACTATACCAATAGTATACTCTGCACGCTATACCAATAGTATACTCTGCACGCTATACCTATAGTATACTCTGCACACTATACCTATAGTATACTCTGCTCACTATACCTATAGTATACTCTGCACGCTATACCTATAGTATACTCTGCTCACTATACCTATAGTATACTCTGCACACTATACCAATAGTATACTCTGCACGCTATACCTATAGTATACTCTGCACACTATACCAATAGTATACTCTGCACGCTATACCTATAGTATACTCTGCACGCAACATGTTAGCGTTATTGAACTGAAAAATTGGTTTACTGCTTTCTTCCTTCAGTGTATTTTGTAACCATGATAAAACAGTTCCTACTTCTATGTAATGATATTAATTATTACTGTTACTATATGATATTAATTAATACTGTTAATATATGATATTAAATTAATTCTTGATGTAATGATTCAAAAAGCATCAGAGCATAATAAGTAACCGGGAAGAAATTATTTTCATAGTGAAAGATTTTTTTTTCGCTATATTATTTTTTCGTTTCTGGTGCTTCAGTATGGTGGTCTGAGTGAACATCTCTCCCTACGAATAGTTCTTTCTAGATAATAATATTTATACTAAGATAATCTGTGCAATTGTAACAAAAGTAATCATTCAAGTAATTTCCACCGCAGGTTCTACATCAGGAGGAGAAATCTAAGAACTGGACTCTGCAGATTAAATTCACACAAATTAGAGACTCTGGAATCTACGAATGCCAAGTGAACACTGTACCTAAGATATCCATGGCCTACCAACTCAATGTCATTGGTAAGCCTGGGAGTATGGTTGGTAAGCCTGATAGTGTGATTGGTAAGCCTGGGAGTGTGGTTGGTAAGGTTGTGGCAATATGCTTTGAAAGCATAGATCTTAAGAATATCATAGACGAAATAAAATGGCATCAAATACTATATTTCGCTGGTTTAGAACGATTCAATACTGTTAAATTCTATCCGTCTATAATATATTCTAGATCTGTGTTTTTAAAAGCATATTGTTACAGCCCTAGTGATTGGTAAGACTGTCAGTGATGTTGGCAAGCCTGAGAATTGAATTAGCAAGCCTGGTAGTGTGATTGGTATGCCTGATTGTGTCAAGTGAATTCTGTTCCTTTCTGAAGTGTATTCGGTCTTTATTCGAGTTTCTCTGTTATTACTGTTCTAATTCCTTTGCATTATTCATGGTTTGAAGACATGGCATTTAGTTTCAAGCGACTGAAGAAGCCATTTGATCTCAATAGACTGAATGGTATCAGTGTCCTCTATTAGCGTGAGATTACTTAGTTAGCATTTCAAAGGAAAAGGTACCTACTGGTGTGTAGGGGTGAGAATGATTTGTGGAAAAAGTAATTGTGAGTTACCAATTAGTGTTTATTATTTCATTTTGTGAGCGAGAATCATTTATACATAAGATAAGAAAATATATTATAAGAAAATACACTGTTTTTAAATTTAAATTTTTCCGTGCCATTTGATTCATTTCTCATAATAAATGGACAATTTATTTATTTTTGAATTTAATTCATCAAATCAAATTGATAAGTGGTCAAATTTCATTCTTTTTAAATCATTGTCTAGTTTAACTTTTTATCTAGATAATTATTAATATTTTTCGTTATTCTTTTTTTGAATAAATACCCCCTGAAATCTTGCCAAGGGATCAATGACATTTAGTGTTCAGTATAAGAGTAAATCCTTTAGTTATGACATCTTCTTTCTCAGAGTCTGTGGCTGATGTCACAGGACCAGAGTATGTAAAAGTTGGCTCTACAATCGACCTGACATGTACTGTCAACCTTCCTGATATGCAAGGTACATAAAGAGTAAACTGCACGGACACTTTAGTAGGAGGAAAGTGGTGTTAATGTGGGCATGATAGGTTAAAACATTTTTAAAGGCCAAATTAGGTTACGAAAGATCCAATGAGCGATTAATATAATTATCCGGTTGCTGTGACGTTATACAAATTACTTTTGGTACTTATTTGCTACTTTTGGTACTTATTTGTTACTTTTGTTACTTATTATTATTGATTGTAATGTACTCAGACTGTTGTCCTAAAAGTCTAATTATTATCTTTTTTAGTTTAAGGATTCAATAATATTTTCACTAAAAATATATTTGATTTCTGGAAAATTTACAATAAATAATTATTGAAAGTATCAGTGGGAGTAGATAATGACAATTTTTATAATTCAACTAAGATATATAAAATTCTAGGTTTGTTGTTTGATATTTAAATTACATACAAAACTTTATCCCAGTTGTAAAAGTGTAGTCTTAAGAAAAGTGTCAAAATCAAAATGGAAAAGTATTTGACATCCAGAACCAATTACAATACTGTCATTTACTCTAATTTTCCCTCAGGTTTGATTTACTGGTACCACGATGCCGAAATGATCAAATACTACAGTGACGGAATTCACATTCGAACTAGCAGTGCTCCTAGTGGTCTAGTGACGTCACAACTCACTATAGAGGCAGCTCAGTCTCACCATTCAGGAAACTATACTTGCCACCCTACCTTTGCCAGCAACAAGACTGTGGTGGTGAACGTGGTACTGAAAGGTGGGTAGTCTTTGATATATTAAACGGTTCAAAAGGAAACTTAAAACAGTAGGTAGTAGAGAAGTAAAACAAAAGAATTTCCGTAGGATGTTAATTTCTTAAATCACAGTTTTCTAATTTCCTATTATTTTCAAATCTTACAAATTCGTCATCGTGTACCCAGAACAATTATATAATATCATCAACAACAATTACAAATATTTAAGTTTTATTTGGGAAACATACAATTGATTAACTGTCAAAAAATAATTACGGATACACTTTTCTTTGACTGTATTTATATGAAAGATATTATTATAATTATGTAGCCTACCATATTATATCATTGGTAACTATTATGACATCATCACTGTTGAGCCAATGGGAGGTGATAACTGCATGGAGAATGGGGGTCAAAGGAGGGTTTATATTATGACATCATCACTGCTGAGCCAATGGGAGGTGATAACTGCATGGAGAATGGGGTCAATGGAGGGTATTCTCCCATATAAAAATTGAAATTAAAGATGACGTTGATTAATGAGCTAAAGTAACTTTTATTGCTATGGACTGTGATAGCAGAGTGATCAAAGAAAAATCGATAATGCAGTTTGATATTTTTACAAACATCAGAGGTAATCATTATTAGGTATATATTTCTTTAGAAGAGGTTTATATGAGAACATATGTAATATCCATGCAATAACAGGTCCTTTAAATGTCTATTTTAATGTAAAGAAAATGAAAGCACATGAATTATATATCAATGAACAGTCTATTTCACAGTTTATTTTTGAAGTTTTATTTTAACAGATTCATAAATAGTAGAAACATCAAAATTACACATTAAGATTGACATCGCAGTCTTGCTTCACATGTTTTCTTGCATGAGTAGTTGTGGTAATTACCCAAAACGAAAACTTTTCCACCATCAGATATTCAAATCTTCCTATTCGTTAGTTTCAATATTCAAATTAGCTGAAAAAGTTGTGACATTGGTAAAGTAAGTGAGAGTTTTTTCATTTATTAAGAGTATTGTGATATACTGTATATTATAGTAGGTACCTGTAATGTATTTATTGCCATTCAATATTAATACTGGGATGTTGATGTAGATTTCCGGGGTGTAACTACTCATATCTGTGTAATATCTAACTACTCATATCTGTGTAATATCTAACTACTCATATCTGTGTAATATCTAACTACTCATATCTGTGGGATATCTAACTACTCATATCTATGGAATATCTAACTACTCATATCTGTGGAATATCTAACTACTCATATCTGTGGAACATCTAACTACTCATATCTGTGGAATATCTAACTACTCATATCTATAGAATATCTAACTACTCATATCTGTGGAATATCTAACTACTCATATCTGTGGGATATCTAACTACTCATATCTATGGAATATCTAACTACTCATATCTATAGAATATCTAACTACTCATATCTGTGGGATATCTAACTACTCATATCTGTGGGATATCTAACTACTCATATCTGTGTAATATCTAACTACTCATATCTGTGGGATATCTAACTACTCATATCTATGGAATATCTAACTACTCATATCTGTGGAATATCTAACTACTCATATCTGTGGAACATCTAACTACTCATATCTATGGAATATCTAACTACTCATATCTGTGGGATATCTAACTACTCATATCTGTGGGATATCTAACTACTCATATCTGTGTAATATCTAACTACTCATATCTGTGGGATATCTAACTACTCATATCTATGGAATATCTAACTACTCATATCTGTGGAATATCTAACTACTCATATCTGTGGAACATCTAACTACTCATATCTATGGAATATCTAACTACTCATATCTGTGGGATATCTAACTACTCATATCTGTGGGATATCTAACTACTCATATCTGTGGAATATCTAACTACTCATATCTATGGAATATCTAACTACTCATATCTATGGAATATCTAACTACTCATATCTGTGGGATATCTAACTACTCATATCTGTGGAATATCTAACTACTCATATCTATGGAATATCTAACTACTCAAATCTGTGGAATATCTAACTACTCATATCTATGGAATATCTAACTACTCATATCTGTGGAATATCTAACTACTCATATCTATGGAATATCTAACTACTCATATCTATGGATTATCTAACTACTCATATCTGTGGGATATCTAACTACTCATATCTGTGGAATATCTAACTACTCATATCTGTGGAATATCTAACTACTCATATCTATGGAATATCTAACTACTCATATATGTGGGATATCTAACTACTCATATCTGTGGAATATCTAACTACTCATATCTATGGAACATCTAACTACTCATATCTGTGGGATATCTAACTACTCATATCTGTGAAATATTTAACTACTCATATCTGTGGAATATCTAACTACTCATATCTATGGAATATCTAACTACTCATATCTATGGAATATCTAACTACTCATATCTGTGGAATATCTAACTACTCATGTCTGTGGAATATCTAACTACTCATATCTGTGGAACATCCAACTACTCATATCTGTGGGATATCTAACTACTCATATCTATGGAATATCTAACTACTCATATCTGTGGAATATCTAACTACTCATATCTGTGGAACATCTAACTACTCATATCTGTGGGATATCTAACTACTCATATCTATGGAATATCTAACTACTCATATCTGTGGAATATCTAACTACTCATATCTATGGAATATCTAACTACTCATATCTATGGAATATCTAACTACTCATATCTGTGGAATATCTAACTACTCATATCTGTGGAATATCTAACTACTCATATCTATGGAATATCTAACTACTCATATCTGTGGAATATCTAACTACTCATATCTGTGGAATATCTAACTACTCATATCTGTGGAACATCCAACTACTCATATCTGTGGGATATCTAACTACTCATGTCTGTGGAATATCTAACTACTCATATCTGTGGAACATCCAACTACTCATATCTGTGGGATATCTAACTACTCATATCTATGGAATATCTAACTACTCATATCTGTGGAATATCTAACTACTCATATCTGTGGAACATCTAACTACTCATATCTGTGGGATATCTAACTACTCATATCTGTGAAATATCTAACTACTCATATCTGTGGAATATCTAACTACTCATATCTATGGAATATCTAACTACTCATATCTATGGAATATCTAACTACTCATATCTGTGGAATATCTAACTACTCATATCTGTGGAATATCTAACTACTCATATCTGTGGAATATCTAACTACTCATATCTATGGAATATCTAACTACTCATATCTGTGGAATATCTAACTACTCATATCTGTGGAATATCTAACTACTCATATCTGTGGAATATCTAACTACTCATATCTGTGGAATATCTAACTACTCATATCTGTGTAATATCTAACTACTCATATCTATGGAATATCTAACTACTCATATCTGTGGAATATCTAACTACTCATATTTGTATAATATCTAACTACTCATATCTGTGTAATATCTAACTACTCATCTCTGTGTAATATCTAACTACTCATATCTGTGGAATATCTAACTACTCATATCCATAGAATTTTGATAGCATACAGTATATAAAATACTTCCCTTTGTTATTGAAATGTCCCCTTACCTACAATAAATGGGGTCTTTTTTCAATAACATTTATCTGTATTCAAAGTTTGTCCCGATAGCAAAGATAATAGTTACTTTGGAGCAGATATTCGACCTGTGAATTCATATTCACCCGAAAAATATTCCTTCGAATGAAATTCTCTTCAGTAACGGTATACTGGCAGATGTTTTTGTTACTGAATTGGAAATGAATTTTTCAACATCCAAAAAAATTTGTTTTATAACTAATTGAGGTATTACAGTTTATAACTAGTATAGTATAATTATGTGCCCCGTCAAAGATTGAAAAAAAGTGGTATATACAGGGTGGTTAGGATAGATTCTGAACTATAGTAGCTAGTATTTAATATTATGATGCATATGAAATATATCTTTTGAAAGATACACACAAATAACACTATAGTGTGACATCAACTACAAGAAAATTAGTCAAAAATCAAATCCCGCAAAAAAGTGGCTGAATAATTAAATAAAAATGTTCGTAACTATACTTGAATAAAACTGAATTTGTGAGATACGTGCAAAACTGTGAAAATAGTGTATGCTCTATAAATTGCCTTTTTATTTGGAATATTGAAAATAACTTTTTTAGTTTATTAAAGTTTTTTTGCGGGTTTTGATTACTATATTGTGATTGATCATTGTTCGTTGTCACATATTAAAATGAATTGAGAAAAAGATTTTATTTCTTCTTCAACAAAATATTAAATGGTAGCTCTTATAGTTCAGAAAATATTACGCTATATTCTGGTGCCTCTTTTCAATTACCCTCTATTAGTAGCTCCTGTAATTACCGACCTAATTAATATATCTGTACTGGCAGGTAACTTTCCCGTTAGTATTAAAGTTGCGAAGGTGATACCAAAATCTAAGGTACTATCAATGGAAATAGTCTCCGAATGATGCTAATTTCTAAAATCCCAGTTTTCTAGTTTCCTATTATTTTCAAATCTTACAAATTTGTCATCGTGTACTTCCTAAACTAATTTAAAATCTCTACAAGCATTATAATTTTGAAGTTTCTTTTTGGAAATGTGAAATTAGTAAACTATCAAAATTCAGTACGAATACACACTTCTTTGACTGTACAGAAATGGATAAATCGGGTCTGAATTCCATACTTAGTAATTATAGTGATTGTTGAACGGTGACAATGCATAGAATTATAAAGCTATTTGGAAAAGAAAGGTATGCTTTTTATAGGGCAATATGGATTTAGAAAAAATAAATCTACTGTCCTGCCTATTATTAATTCTCTGTAAAAGGTATACGAAACACTGGACATTGGTGATTATGATTTTTATTATTCCTAGTTTTTTTCTTAATCATTCGACTGCTTTTATCACGAGATACTAATACCTAATTATTAGATTATTGCTTTTGGAGTACGAGGAATAACCAAAGGATGGTTTAGATCCTATTTATGAATGAGAGTGTTTTTGTATTGAACTGTGAGAGTTATTGTTCAACACGCACAGTACATCTCATTGTGTACCTTAGGTATCGGTACTTGGAAGCTTAGTTTGTTTTTTTAACTTATTTTCATTAATACTACAGTAGAACTAATCTACAGTGGACTCCTCTATAGTGAGTTTAGAGTCCTGAGTAAGAGAACTACTCCAAATATTAGACAAATTTCCTTTAGTCTGACTAATAGCCATTCAAGGCCGATTAAAGAGAAGTTGTTCACTATACGAGGTAGTTCTCTTACTCAAGACTCTACATTCACTAGAGTTCTGCCTTAGCATAGTAATGACTTTTTGAATTTTATACATTTTGCAGATGATGCAAATGTTTAATGTATTATTCCAAGATCGGAGATTTGTACCTGTACAAAAAGAATATACCTTGAACTAAATATATATAGTAATATAGTATCTGCAACCGTGTGGGGACACTTGGCCGAATGACACTTGACCGAATGACACTTGACCGAATGACACTTGACTGATGGACATTTGGCCGAACGAACATTCGGCCGAAAGTAGATTTGGCGTAAATCTGACATTACGGACACTTGGCCAAGAGACTTTCATTTACTATGTTTCAATATTACGAATTGCAGCCTCCGGTTTATTTAGTTATTATTTTATATTTCCGTGGGATTGGAAGTTATTTTATATAAAGGAAATTGAATTTAAATATGTACTTGTTATCATTGGTTATTATGTATTATATAATTTTTTTTATTATATTAAATAATTTTACCATCTCATTTTCGGTTTTCAAAACAAATATATTTCGGTCAAATGTCTTTCGCCCAAATGTCCGTTTAGTCAAATGTCTTTCGGCCGAATATCCGTTAAGCCAAATGTCCGTTAGGCCAAATGTCCGTTCGGCCAAATATCTTTCGGCCAAATGTCTGTTTGACCAATTGTCTTTCGGCCAAATGTCCGTTCGGCCAAATGTCCGTCAACCATCTACAGCTAGTCTGTGGCAAATGAAAATTATAGTAAATATTTCAAAAACTAAATCTATTTTTTTTTCTTATGGCATTAATATTGCTTTACCAGATATACGGTTTGGGGCAATGTCTTGTGAGAGAGTCTGTAATCATAAATTTCTAGGCATGATAGAGATAGTAGCTTATCTTTCAATCACCATGTAACTATATTGTCAACAAAATGGCACATATTTTAGGTATGTTATACAAGATAAATGACTTTCTTGCACGTGAGTATTGAAAAAGTGTATTATTCACTTTCTCACTATGGAATTGAAGCAAGGCTCGCAACAACAAGTACAAACACTTAGAAAATTGCAGTTTGGCAGCGTGACGCTGCAACAGCTCTAAATAATCTTCAATGTAATGCACACACTGCTGAATGTTTTACTGCATTTTCTATCCTTAAGACTGCAAGTATTTTTGAATTCAAAGTACTGACTTATTCATATAAAATCATCTAAGATGATCATATAGTGAACTCCTCTATAGTGAATGAGATAGGATGAAGCCTGTAAAGTGAACATTTTCTCTTTAATATACCATAAAACAGACTTTATTTTTCTAAAAATGATGGCAATTCATCGCAGACTGAAGAAAATTTGTTCACTATTCAGGCTACAACCTAACTCATTCACTATAGAGGAGTTTACTATAGAGAAGTTCACTATAGAAGAGTTCACTATAGAGGAGTTCACTATAGAGGAGTTCATTATAGAGAATCAAGAAGCATAAATGCCACCTTACCAATATATCAAAAAGTAGATCATAGAGATTGTTTGCTTATTCTGGAATAATCGTTTGTAATGAATTATCTGATGAAATAAAAACTATTAAAAAGATTTCTAATTTTTAAATCCAAACTGAGGGAATCATTTTTTTCAAAACGCAAAGAAACAATATATTATGATTGTCACATTTCATTTCTGTTTATTCTGTTTATACCTTATTAATATTTGTACGTAGGTAGCCCAATCTAGAATCATTTTGATTTTGAGGGCCTCAAAAATAGTTATAAAAAAAATTATTGTGTAACTAGTGTACTTCTCCGTTAAGAAATAAAGGGATTTTCAATAGTAAAAGAAAAAAAAATCAAGAAATACGTATACGTATACATTAATAAATGTGCCAAAAAAAAGTTATGGGTTAGGTAGGAATTTTCTCAGTAATTGTAGAATGTTTTTAAAATGTTTTTTAACTTCTTATAATAACTTTTTTTTAAATACAATATTTTTATATCATGGATACTATAACAGTTACTGTCTGGAGTTATTGGCTACTCAGAGAGAAAGTTATGATGGGGCCATAGAAGATTAAGATGGGAGGCTTAATCTTCAATGACCCACCATAATTTTTTTAATGAAATTAATGAAAAGGCTTCACCTTAGGATCTTACAATTAAAATAATTGCACAATGGAACAATTTTATAATCTAACAGTTTTGTAATTTGTTTTCTAGTTGCTAATCAATTCTCTCTTTTTCTCACCAGGTGACCAGGTAGCAGCAATGCAGTCTGTGGCTACCGATGGCCACACTCCAAACTACGAAATTCTTGTGGTTAATTTTCTGCTATTTTCACTTCCTGGAATCTTTGACTCTTTGCTCAGTGTTGTACTTTTCAGTTGACAAAACAAACGATGTACAAAATTGTGTTGATTTTATCGAAAATATATCAGTTTAAACATATAAATATTATAATGTACTATTTAATTTAATAATGTAAATGGTAGAAAATTAAGAAAGAAAAAGAAAGAGAATTTTAATAATTATCCACCAAAATTTTCGTCTTTTTGCATCAAATTTCAAAATAAAAATTTATTTATAAATCCTTCTGAAGATTGATATTATCTATTGGCTTTAAAGTATTGTAAATAAAATAGTTGTTTATTGTAATTATATTGAGATAGAAATAAGAGTTTGTTTCAGTAAATCATTCTTAAAACATAATTCATAACAATAGAAATTAAGCGAATTGTAAAATTTGAAATATTTTGAAATAAATTTTAGTCTGTTTAGAAAATTGAAAATTGTTTTCTTACGAAAATAAAAATAAAGATCAAATTGTTATTTGTAATTTAAACCAATGCTGGAAGAACTGAAATTTCGAACCTTTTTATCAAAAATTAAGATTTTATATATGATTAATAACTTCATGAGTATAATTATGAGTAGAGCCCGGATAAATGCCATAAAGTCCTATAATGTCATAATTGCCATAAAATGCCATAAAGTCCTAAAATATTATGAACACCTAAAATGATGCGAAGTCTTATTTTAGGCTTTTTATATTATTTAATAATTTGGTAAGTGGGTGAAGGGGGGGGGGGGAGGGGGGTTAGATTGGCATATATATAGAACGGTATACTTCAATCAAAATGTGTCTGAATTATTATATAAATAAACTAGTCCAATCACTTCAAAAATTAGCATAGTGTCTTGTTTTGGTAATCATTATATATCATTGACATCAATATTTTAAGTACAGACTCTGCCAAGCATAAAAGGATGAAATATCGATTAATCAATGTAATACACTATTCAAAGATATATATATCATCTATTTAGAATCTAGTAATATTTGTAATATTTGCATTATAGAATAACTTTCAGATTACAAAAATTGTTTTTTATCTAGTACTTGATATTCATTGTACAGTTTCAAAATATATCAATTCAGTTAATTGGTGTAATACATGGTTTGTTTAGTCTGAGGTTGTCTACAACGAGGGATTACTGTAAATACAAATTTAGAATTTATTAATGGAATTAGTTTCGTTCATTCAATTCAATTTAACTTTTGTTGTACTCTTATGTTCAATTTGAATAAATATACTATGTATATTTATTAAATTTATAAGAGATGATTTTTTATCTATTTGTTTTTCACAATTTTTATTCTAACGGCCTAAGCTGTTGATTTTATATACAAAATTTCCAGTTCACCCGTCGCAAACACCTATATATATTAATCTTAAAATGTGTAGATCCTAAAGTGCCTATTTTTAGGTCCTAATGTGCCTATTTTTAGGTCATAATGTGCCTATTTTTAGGTCATAAATGCCTTTTTATAGGTCCTAAAAGTCCGGGCTCTAATTATGAATATGATTTCTCAATCTTGTAATCTAGAAATGTATATTTTAACATTCATGTTTCTTAAGAAAATTTATTTCAGTTCATCCCATAAAAATTAAACAAAATTTGAAAATAGTCAAAGAAAATTATACTCCTTAACAGTTCACTATTTTCACATTTCCGAATAAGAAACATTAATAATTTTAATTCTAGTAGAAAATTTAAAAATTGAGTACACGATGACAAATTGTAGGAAATTAGAAAACTGTGATGACTCTTCTTTCTGATAGTACATCATCACAGTGACTCTTTTCTCTGATAGTACATCATCTCAGTGACTCTTTTCTCTGATAGTACATCATCACAGTGACTCTTTTCTCTGACAGTACATCATCACAGTGACTCTTTTCTCTGATAGTACATCATCACAGTGACTCTTTTCTCTGACAGTACATCATCACATTGACTCTTTTCTCTGATAGTACATCATCACAGTGACTCTTTTCTCTGATAGTACATCATCACATTGACTCTTTTCTCTGATAGTACATCATCACAGTGACTCTTTTCTCTTATAGTACATCATCACAGTGACTCTTTTCTCTGATAGTACAACATCACAGTGACTCTTTTCTCTTATAGTACATCATCACAGTGACTCTTTTCTCTGATAGTACATCATTACAGTGACTCTTTTCTCTGATAGTACATCATCACAGTGACTCTTTCCTCTGATAGTACATATTCACAGTGACTCTTTTCTCTGATAGTACATCATCACAGTGACTCTTTTCTCTTATAGTACATCATCACAGTGACTCTTTTCTCTGATAGTACATCATCACAGTGACTCTTTTCTCTGATACTACATCATCACAGTGACTCTTTTCTCTGATAGTACATCATCACAGTGACTCTTTTCTCTGATAGTACATCATTACAGTGACTCTTTTCTCTGATAGTACATCATCACAGTGACTCTTTTCTCTGATAGTACATCATCACAGTGACTCTTTTCTCTGATAGTACATCACAGTGACTCTTTTCTCTGATGGTACATCATCACAGTGACTCTTTTCTCTGATAGTATATCAACACAGTGACTCTTTTCTCTGATAGTACATCATCACAGTGACTCTTTTCTCTGATAGTACATCATCACAGTGACTCTTTTCTCTGATGGTACATCATCACAGTGACTCTTTTCTCTGATAGTACATCATCACAGTGACTCTTCTCTCTGATAGTACATCATCACAGTGACTCTTTTCTCTGGTGGTACATCATCACAGTGACTCTTTTCTCTGATAGTACATCATTACAGTGACTCTTTTCTCTGACAGTACATCATCACAGTGACTCTTTTCTCTGATAGTACATCATCACAGTGACTCTTTTCTCTGATAGTACATCATCACAGTGACTCTTTTCTCTGATAGTATATCAACACAGTGACTCTTTTCTCTGATAGTACATCATCACAGTGACTCTTTTCTCTGATAGTACATCATCACAGTGACTCTTTTCTCTGATACTACATCATCACAGTGACTCTTTTCTCTGATCGTACATCATCACAGTGACTCTTTTCTCTGATAGTACATCATCACATTGACTCTTTTCTCTGATAGTACATCATTACAGTGACTCTTTTCTCTGATAGTACATCATCACAGTGACTCTTTTCTCTGATAGTACATCATCACAGTGACTCTTTTCTCTGATAGTACATCATCACAGTGACTCTTTTCTCTGATGGTACATCTTCACAGTGACTCTTTTCTATGATAGTATATCAACACAGTGACTCTTTTCTCTGATAGTACATCATCACAGCGACTCTTTTCTCTGATAGTACATCATCACAGTGACTCTTTTCTCTGATGGTACATCATCACAGTGACTCTTTTCTCTGATAGTACATCATCACAGTGACTCTTCTCTCTGATAGTACATCATCACAGTGACTCTTTTCTCTGATAGTACATCATCACAGTGACTCTTTTCTCTGATAGTACATCATCACAGTGACTCTTTTCTCTGATAGTACATCATCACAGTGACTCTTTTCTCTGATAATACATCATCACAGTGACTCTTTTCTCTGATAGTACATCATCTCAGTGACTCTTTTCTCTGATAGTACATCATCACAGTGACTCTTTTCTCTGATAGTACATCATTACAGTGACTCTTTTCTCTGATAGTACATCATCACAGTGACTCTTTTCTCTGATAGTACATCATCACAGTGACTCTTTTCTCTGATAGTACATCATCACAGTGACTCTTTTCTCTGATGGTACATCATCACAGTGACTCTTTTCTCTGATAGTATATCAACACAGTGACTCTTTTCTCTGATAGTACATCATCACAGTGACTCTTTTCTCTGATAGTACATCATCACAGTGACTCTTTTCTCTGATGGTACATCATCACAGTGATTCTTTTCTCTGATAGTATATCAACACAGTGACTCTTTTTTCTGATAGTACATCATCACAGTGACTCTTTTCTCTGATAGTACATCATCACAGTGACTCTTTTCTCTGATGGTACATCATCACAGTGACTCTTTTCTCTGATAGTACATCATCACAGTGACTCTTCTCTCTGATAGTACATCATCACAGTGACTCTTTTCTCTGATAGTACATCATCACAGTGACTCTTTTCTCTGATAGTACAATAAGTAATATTGAACTAATTTGAGTTGAGATCAAAGTAGCCGAAGTTAAACACGCCGTGTCGGTAGTTTCTTTTCAATCATCCAGAGTTCTACCGCCCTAATGTTGCGCAGAAGAAAAAGAACAGACACTCTTCTTCCAGTTCATCCTGTCAAATAACGTCAGAATGTCTTCCATTTTTCTCCTTTTTTTCATGAGAGATTTACGCATTTGAAATGTGACGGAAACTCGCGTGACTTTCCTAGTCTGAGAGACTTACTTACGGCAGAGAAAGGGACTACGGTAGAGAAAGGGACTACGGCAGAGAAAGGGACTACGGCAGAGTAAGGGACTACGGTAGAGAAAGGGACTACGGTAGAGAAAGGGACTACGGTAGAGAAAGGGACTACGGTAGAGAAAGGGACTACGGTAGAGAAAGGGACTACGGTAGAGAAAGGGACTACGGCAGAGAAAGGGACTACGGTAGAGAAAGAGACTACGATAGAGAAAGGGACTACGGTAGAGAAAGGGACTACGGTAGAGAAAGGGACTACGGCAGAGAAAGGGACTACGGTAGAGAAAGAGACTACGATAGAGAAAGGGACTACGGTAGAGAAAGGGACTACGGTAGAGAAAGGGACTACGGTAGAGAAAGGGACTACGGTAGAGTAAGGGACTACGGTAGAGAAAGGGACTACGGTAGAGAAAGGGACTGCGGTAGAGAAAGGGACTACGGTAGAGAAAGGGACTACGGTAGAGAAAGAGACTACGATAGAGAAAGGGACTACGGTAGAGAAAGGGACTACGGTAGAGAAAGGGACTACGGTAGAGAAAGGGACTACGGTAGAGAAAGGGACTACGGTAGAGTAAGGGACTACGGTAGAGAAAGGGACTACGGTAGAGAAAGGGACTACGACAGAGAAAGGGACTACGGTAGAGAAAGGGACTACAGCAGAGAAAGGGACTACAGTAGAGGAAAGTGAAATAGTTTAATTCGAAGAAGGTTTCTTTCCTCACTGTCTAGTTAGATAGCAGACTTTTAGCAAATAGAAGTTCCCTAAATTAGGAAAATAGCAGAAAAAATAAGATATTTATATATTCAAGTTGAGTTCAAAATCAGTCCGAGTTTCAACAAGCTGTCCAAACTTAAATAAATCTTTTGATTTTTTCTTTGAAGTGCCTGATACTGCTCACAAAAATCTAGCTTTTATTATTATAAATTATTAAAAACAAAATATAATATGAAAATTATTTGAAACCTACGAATCTAATTAAGATTCAATTGCAAATCATTCATGTGTTTCTTCCAATTACGGTTTATTTTGATAGGGGAGAGTAAAATTTACAATATTATATAATGTGAAATTATTTCAGTATAAGAAATTATATGATTCATTTTATTTAGTTTATAGAGTAGAAATCCTCTCTACCCAATTGAGAGTCACCAGGGAGCAGCGAGAGCGCAGCGTGGATGCCAAATTGACCGCTTTGGGGGGCAAATTCTTCTTCTGTGTAACTGCGCAGAACTACTCTGGGCACCTGCTCCTATATGCCTAGTAATATAATATTATATTACTATTATAGCAGTTTTGGCTTAAGACCGTATATCCGCAGTTAGGCAGTGCGCTAGGCCGTGGACCGACAATTGGGTACAAAACAATTGGGACCAGGACAATTGGGCCCCACGACAAATGAGCCCCGGACAATTGGCCCCACGAGAATTGGACCCAGGACAATTGGGCCCTAAGACAATTATATTATTTGCCCATTTTTTCAGAGTTTACTGTATTAACTTAATTAAAGTTACTGTAATATCTAGGGTTGTGACAATATGCGTTTTGTTTAAAAATATAGTCTTGAGCATTTTTAAGATAGAAAATATTCTCGTTATGAAAAATAAATATTTTTTAATAGAACATATTCTTTTCATGAAAATATACTATTATTCTTTTAACTACAATAATTCAAAATTATACGACTTATTTAAATACTTCAATGAATTTCATTACATTGAAACATGAGATTAGCATCCAAATGTGATTTAAGGGGCTTGGTAATATATACCTTATCGAATATATCAATCGAATTGAAATATATAAACATATTTTTAGAGAATATAAAGCATAATTCAAAGATAATTATTGTCACTTCCCTAGTAACATTTCTTTATTGTGTCTTCTGCCCAATTTTTTTCTGGACTTAATTGTTTTTGAGCCCAATTGTCTTCGGGCCAATTTTCCGGGGCCCAATTGTCCTAGGCCCAATTGTCTTGGGCCCAATTGCCTTGGGTCCAATTGTCTTGGACCCAATTGTCGGTGGGCAATTAGTAGAAGGTGCCCAGAGTAGTTCTGCGCAGTTTAGCCCCTATAAAGCGGTAAGTTTGGCTCCCACGCTGCACTATAGCTGCTCCCTGACTGCCGTGGTGACTAACTTGATCGGCTTAACCACTGCCTCGAACCTGCTCTTATTTTCAATTGGGTAGCTCTATAGTGGACTCCTCTATAGTGAATGTACACATTTTACAGACCCGAGTAAGAGAAATATCCAAAATAGTGAACAAATTTCCTTTAGCTTGCCAAGAATTACCATAAGTTTCAGAAAACGAATGCATGACCATTCATTGCAGACCTAAGATAATTTGTTCACTATACGGGATAACTCTCTTAGATAGGACTCTACATCCATGATACAAGAATCCACTATAGATGAGTTCTATTTTATATGCTAATAACTCTCAGATTGATATCAGAAGAAAACATCGATGATAATTGAAGCCCATTCTTTTTAGCACCTTTATAGCTGATTTAAACATTATAAGAGTTCAAAGCAGAAAGTAGTTTCGAATCCTCTTCAGAATATCCACCAAACAAATATTAGAAAGAAAGTAAGAGCGCGTACCGTGTTTGACTCAGGGCATATCTTATGTCGAACGGAGTCATGATATAAGATACTAAACTAAATCCGCTTCTCTGAAACTTTAACGCGGCTCCGAATAAATATGTTTAATATATTCAAGTATGCAAGCAATTTATTTGAGAACTATTTCTCGGCAGTTTGAAGAAGAGTGTCGTGTGCTATTCTATATTAAATTATGGAGCTGTTTGTGTCACAGTGCTCTGAATTAGATTAAATAATTTAAAACTAACTCTCAATTATTAAAAACTAGTTTTATTGCAGCTCAAGTAATATAAAACAGTATTAGATAATAATCCACAAAGAGATTATTCAAAAGATATCTGCAATTCAGTTTCTTCACCGTAACGAAATGTTATGAATCATTTTATGTCCCCACACAACAAACTCCTTCCACAGCTGCCTTTAGATGTTGGAGCTGCATAATAGCAGCCCTATTTTATGAGACGCTGTTCAGAGTGTCGATAAGAACAGAGAATAACTTTGGATAGTTGGTATCTTCACCTCGAGACTATTTATGGAGCGCTGTTGATGATTTGGAGTGGTGTTAATGGACGCTGCGAGAGGGCAGCCACAGATTTTAGGGTGCCTTCTTTTCGCCCCAGGAGAACAGGCAGAGTTTATCGAGTTTCTTTTCCTACCCACAAGAGAACAAGCAGAGTTTATCATGTTTCTTTTCCTACCCACAAGAGAACAGGCAGAGTTTTTCGTGTTTTTTTTTATAGTCACAAGAGAACAGACAGAGTTTTCATGTTTCTTTTCCTAGTCACAAGAGAACAGACAGAGTTTTCATGTTTCTTTTCCTAGTCACAAGAGAACAGACAGAGTTTTCATGTTTCTTTTCCTAGTCACAAGAGAACAGGCAGAGTTTTCATGTTTCTTTTCCTAGCCACAAGAGAACAGGCAGAGTATTTCGTGTTTCTTTTAATAGCCAAAAGAAGACAGGCTGAATTTTTCGTGTTTCTCTTTCGAAAACAAGAGGACAGGGACAATTTTTATCAGCTCATCGCAATAAAGTTTGGAGCCTATACTCCGATCCTATATGTATATTGTATATTACTATTCGATTTCATAATAAATAAAATGAAGGCATTAACCCATGATCGGCATTAGGGGGTTAAAGGAGTTTACAAACACGCAGCGCATTCTCGAGATTGTGCAAATCAATAAATGGAGCAGAACACATAGACTCGTTTTACCAAATTCTTCATTATATCATATAGCTATAGGTTATTTTGCATTCCTGTACACTGATTGCGAATTTAATTAATATGGTATATCAATTATTTTTATTTTGAATACTTCATTTATTTTCACACTCCTCTTAATTATTTCTGTAAAATATTCCAACAAAAGAATGAATTTATATCTCAGTAAATTATACCGCTCTAAATGTTCAGAGCATCAAAAGTGTAATTGATGTTGTGATGTTAATGACTGCATGAATGTTAATGCATGGAAAATGCCATCAAAATTAATGATAGTAATGAAAAAGAAAAGCGGCAATAATAGAAAACTTTTAATTTTAAATTTCTGGTTTTATAAGATGTATAATTTCCTTATAATGCAGAAATATCTCCTTTTCACTTTTGTGTATTTGAAGAAGGGACTTCCTTTAACGTGCTCCTAGATTTCTAAAATGATTTTTTTCCGAAAACTTAAAGAAACCGAAACTCAATTCAATATTACTTGTTCTACTTAGAAATGTAGAGATATCATCTGTTTATTGAAATAAATCAATAAATGTCTATAGAATTGGTACTGTGATGTCTCTGGTTTCAATTAAACATGCAGAAAAACCTTGTTACGATTTACTGATAATAACAGACTTAATGACTATATTTATACAACCTTGCATCCTAATTACGAGCCTAACTAATCCCAATTTAATATAATACTTTAATACATTATATTAAATAATAGAGTTTAAGATGGCAAACATACTATAGATCATAAAGAGCTGGACGGGGCAGATGTATTCGAATGCTGGAGGAACCTTAGGGGAATGACTTCGGTTATCTGATGAAGATTGTCCAGCAATCGAGAAAAGACTAAATATATTTAAACTGCAAATTGTTGGCAAAACTAGTAAACTTATGCGCCTTTATGTGAGACCTGCAAACGATAAGGAGTATCTCCTAAAGACATTCAAAGGAAGTGAACCTAGTAACTTGTAAGTCAGCTCCGCAAATGACGCTATTTTAGAATTTTGTACTATTTTAGAAACGATCAATAGAAAATGTTACAATGCTAAAAAAAGGCAATTGATACTGTAGATGAATAAATTAATTATTATAAAAAAATACTAAACATTAAAAGAGGTAATTTTAATAGTAATTTAAATTATCTTATTTAAGAATAGTGAAAATTATACTTAAAAACTGTAAGAGTTATATTGTAACACTAATTATAACAGTCATATTAAATACTTCTAATAAATATAATAGTTATAGTTAATAAATGACAAAACATATACCCTATAACTTTATTCCTACCACACAAATACCATTTTTGTTTTTTTGTAAATGAAAAACAATCTTCATTTTCTCTCCAAAAAGAATTTAGATCTTCCCTCGTGAGCAAGAAAATCCCGTACAAATTTCCAGCAGATTCTTTTCCGCGGATCTCTTCTCATTTCATTTTTTGGTCTTAGGGCTGCATTGTTTTCGAATCCATGGGGTAATAAGCGGCACATTTCCTCCCAAAGTCTCATGACAACATTCTCTCTATCAGTGTGCATATTGTGAATTCCTCTCAAATACTAATATACTTTGCATATATTGCGAGAAACACAGAGGCAGTTTATAGCGGACACTGTAGTGGTCTATGCAAGGGATGATAGTAATGAAAGATTTACTAAATCACAACTTTAAAAAAGATATAGATATTTTTAAGCAATTTTAAATATTTTACAGAAAAACAAAAAATGAACACGTTCGCGGCCCAAACCATTATGTGTATGTTATCTTAGAGTGCCCAAGCGGAAACTTTTCCGTCTATTTCCTGTGTTTACAATCTGGCTCATACCGGAATAAAGCGTCATTTTATATTTCTTTTTCACGGGGGTAAATTAGTCGATGTCCTGTCAGAAGACACCATGTCTATTTGATACGTTTGGCAGTGTTGTTTTCGATTTCTCATGGGACATGACGGAAAATTTATGCTCTGGGCCACGAACATGATACTAAAAAATGATATCACTAGCAGAACTACGTCGTGCTAGCAAAGATATTATACTACAATAAGATCCACTACTCTCAATAATTTCCATTTTAAAAGTGAGTTGTGGCACCTCTGCATTCGAAAGCGTGAAATAGAATTGAAATATAGTAAGGACAATCGAGGTATGTTGTTTGCACGACGTCATAACAGCAACACTCTAAAATCATATTTAAGACAATTGAAGAAGGTAATTTTCTATTTATTTGTGTTGCCTTGTTGCGTGCGCGGAAAATTGCCCCCGGGAAAACTGCCACTATGGGAAAATTGCCACTGGGAAGTATGCCACTGGAAAAATTGCCACTGTGGGAAAACTGCCACTATGGGAAAATTGCCACTGGGAAGTATGCCACTGGAAAAATTGCCACTGTGGGAAAACTGCCACCCGGAAAATTGCCACTGAGGAAAATTTCCACTGTGAAAAATTGCCACTATAAAAATAATAACAATATATTAGCAAACAAAAAAAAATATCGACAAGTTAAAAAAATCGATTCAACCCTGGAACGATCATATTTCAAACGATCAATGTTTGAAATATTCAATTTAAGCATAATTTAATTAATAAATAATTGATTTGAGTTACTGAAACTCTTTGACTTTTATTGTCTATGACGTAACTATTTATCGTGAAACTGATGCAACATGTTTTGTTGTTTATCGTGAAATTAATGTAGCAAGATTTCATTTTTTTATCGAAACTAATGCAACAAAATTTTATTCATTATCCAAACTAATTCAACAAAATTTTATTTATTATTGAAACTAATGAAACATGTTTCTTCTCTATTAAGTTTTTTTTTATCATTTATAATAATACACATTTTGAGACACAATCGCAACACCACTAACAGAAATATTAACTATTTTTTGCTAAACATGAATTTACCTTTTTAATTAGCAAGTTTTATCCATAGAGTGATCCTAAATTCCCTCTTAACTCTTTTAAAGCATTTGACAATATGTTTATTGATTATCTAATTATAATGAAAAACCACCCCTTTACTGGTTTCTAATGTCAGTGTCCCAAAGCCTGTATCAGTGTATACAGACGAGACAAAGAAGCAATTAAAGGTTAGAGTTTGACAAGATATAAATGGGTTTCCTTTAGTAAGCTTTTTATTATTTATTAAGTAGGGGTTTAATGTTTGATTCTGAAAAAGGCCATATCGCCGACGCCAAAAGGAAATTAAATGCAAGGGACTGGAAGAAGCAGTCAGAAAGAAAGGTGGCTCCATGAACAAAGTAACGTACCACCATCGGTGACAAGCTCATGAATGCAGAAAAGCTACTCCGTGAATTAAATACATAAAACTAAGAATTAATTGTGTATCAGCACACTCACACCCACCAATGGAAGAATTAAATTAGATCGAATAACTTCTCAAAATGAGATGTACACATTGTTAAAATTCTTATATATTAAATTCTGATCAACATTGCATTCAGTACCTAGCAGTGATTTTTGTGATTTTTGAAAAAAAAATTCAGTATGAATTTATATATGTACAGTGGCTATTTTCCGGGTGGCAATCTTCCCACAGTGGCAATTTTCCTCAGTGGAAATTTTCCGGGTGGAAATCTTCCCACAGTGGCAGTTTTCCCACAGTGGCAATTTTCCCAGTTGCAGTTTTCCCACAGTGGCAATTTTCCCAGTTGCAGTTTTCCCACAGTGGCAATTTTCCCAGTTGCAGTTTTCCCACAGTGGCAATTTTCCCTGTTGCAGTTTTCCCACAGTGGCAATTTTCCCAGTTGCAGTTTTCCCACAGTGGCAATTTTCCCAGTTGCAGTTTTCCCACATTGGCAATTTTCCCAGTTGCAGTTTTCCCACAGTGGCAATTTTCCCAGTTGCAGTTTTCCCACAGTGGCAATTTTCCCAGTTGCAGTTTTCCCACATTGGCAATTTTCCCAGTTGCAGTTTTCCCACATTGGCAATTTTCCCTGTTTCAGTTTTCCCACAGTGGCAATTTTCCCAGTTGCAGTTTTCCCACAGTGGCAATTTTCCCTGTTGCAGTTTTCCCACAGTGGCAATTTTCCCAGTTGCAGTTTTCCCACAGTGGCAATTTTCCCTGTTGCAGTTTTCCCACAGTGGCAATTTTCCCAGTTGCAGTTTTCCCACAGTGGCAATTTTCCCAGTTGCAGTTTTCCCACATTGGCAATTTTCCCAGTTACAGTTTTCCCACAGTGGCAATTTTCCCAGTTGCAGTTTTCCCACAGTGGCAATTTACCCAGTTGCAGTTTTCCCACAGTGGCAATTTTCCCAGTTGTAGTTTTCCCACATTGGCTATTTTCCCAGTTGCAGTTTTCCCACAGTGGCAATTTTCCCAGTTGCAGTTTTCCCACAGTGGCAATTTTCCCAGTTGCAGTTTTCCCACAGTGGCAATTTTCCCAGCTGCAGTTTTCCCACAGTGGCAATTTTCCCAGTTGCAGTTTTCCCACAGTGGCAATTTTCCCTGTTGCAGTTTTTCAACAGTGGCAATTTTCCCAGTTGCAGTTTTCCCACAGTGGCAATTTTCCCAGTTGCAGTTTTCCCACATTGGCAATTTTCCCAGTTGCAGTTTTCTCACAGTGGCAATTTTCCCACATTGGCAATTTTCCCAGTTGCAGTTTTCCCACAGTGGCAATTTTCCCAGTTGCAGTTTTCCCACAGTGGCAATTTTCCCAGTTGCAGTTTTCCCACAGTGGCAATTTTCCCAGTTGCAGTTTTCCCACAGTGGCAATTTTCCCAGTTGCAGTTTTCCCACAGTGGCAATTTTCCCAGTTGCAGTTTTCCCACAGTGGCAATTTTCCCAGTTGCAGTTTTCCCACAGTGGCAATTTTCCCAGTTGCAGTTTTCCCACAGTGGCAATTTTCCCAGTTGCAGTTTTCCCACAGTGGCAATTTTCCCTGTTGCAGTTTTCCCACAGTGGCAATTTTCCCAGTTGCAGTTTTCCCACAGTGGCAATTTTCCCAGTTGCAGTTTTCCCACATTGGCAATTTTCCTAGTTGCAGTTTTCCCACAGTGGCAATTTTCCCACATTGGCAATTTTCCCAGTTGCAGTTTTCCCACAGTGGCAATTTTCCCTGTTGCAGTTTTCCCACAGTGGCAATTTTCCCAGTTGCAGTTTTCCCACAGTGGCAATTTTCCCTGTTGCAGTTTTCCAACAGTGGCAATTTTCCCAGTTGCAGTTATCCCACAGTGGCAATTTTCCCAGTTGCAGTTTTCCCACATTGGCAATTTTCCCAGTTGCAGTTTTCCCACAGTGGCAATTTTCCCACATTGGCAATTTTCCCAGTTGCAGTTTTCCCACAGTGGCAATTTTCCCTGTTGCAGTTTTCCCACAGTGGCAATTTTCCCAGTTGCAGTTTTCCCACAGTGGCAATTTTCCCAGTTGCAGTTTTCCCACAGTGGCAATTTTCCCAGTTGCAGTTTTCCCACAGTGGCAATTTTCCCTGTTGCAGTTTTTCAACAGTGGCAATTTTCCCAGTTGCAGTTTTCCCACAGTGGCAATTTTCCCAGTTGCAGTTTTCCCACATTGGCAATTTTCCCAGTTGCAGTTTTCTCACAGTGGCAATTTTCCCACATTGGCAATTTTCCCAGTTGCAGTTTTCCCACAGTGGCAATTTTCCCAGTTGCAGTTTTCCCACAGTGGCAATTTTCCCAGTTGCAGTTTTCCCACAGTGGCAATTTTCCCAGTTGCAGTTTTCCCACAGTGGCAATTTTCCCAGTTGCAGTTTTCCCACAGTGGCAATTTTCCCAGTTGCAGTTTTCCCACAGTGGCAATTTTCCCAGTTGCAGTTTTCCCACAGTGGCAATTTTCCCAGTTGCAGTTTTCCCACAGTGGCAATTTTCCCAGTTGCAGTTTTCCCACAGTGGCAATTTTCCCTGTTGCAGTTTTCCCACAGTGGCAATTTTCCCAGTTGCAGTTTTCCCACAGTGGCAATTTTCCCAGTTGCAGTTTTCCCACATTGGCAATTTTCCTAGTTGCAGTTTTCCCACAGTGGCAATTTTCCCACATTGGCAATTTTCCCAGTTGCAGTTTTCCCACAGTGGCAATTTTCCCTGTTGCAGTTTTCCCACAGTGGCAATTTTCCCAGTTGCAGTTTTCCCACAGTGGCAATTTTCCCTGTTGCAGTTTTCCAACAGTGGCAATTTTCCCAGTTGCAGTTTTCCCACAGTGGCAATTTTCCCAGTTGCAGTTTTCCCACATTGGCAATTTTCCCAGTTGCAGTTTTCCCACAGTGGCAATTTTCCCACATTGGCAATTTTCCCAGTTGCAGTTTTCCCACAGTGGCAATTTTCCCTGTTGCAGTTTTCCCACAGTGGCAATTTTCCCAGTTGCAGTTTTCCCACAGTGGCAATTTTCCCAGTTGCAGTTTTCCCACAGTGGCAATTTTCCCAGTTGCAGTTTTCCCACAGTGGCAATTTTCCCAGTTGCAGTTTTCCCACATTGGCAATTTTCCCAGTTGCAGTTTTCCCACAGTGGCAATTTTCCCAGTTGCAGTTTTCCCACAGTGGCAATTTTCCCAGTTGCAGTTTTCCCACATTGGCAATTTTCCCAGTTGCAGTTTTCCCACAGTGGCAATTTTCCCAGTTGCAGTTTTCCCACAGTGGCAATTTTCCCAGTTGCAGTTTTCCCACAGTGGCAATTTTCCCAGTTGCAGTTTTCCCACAGTGGCAATTTTCCCAGTTGCAGTTTTCCCACAGTGGCAATTTTCCCAGTTGCAGTTTTCCCACAGTGGCAATTTTCCCAGTTGCAGTTTTCCCACAGTGGCAATTTTCCCAGTTGCAGTTTTCCCACAGTGGCAATTTTCCCAGTTGCAGTTTTCCCACAGTGGCAATTTTCCCAGTTGCAGTTTTCCCACAGTGGCAATTTTCCCAGTTGCAGTTTTCCCACAGTGGCAATTTTCCCAGTTGCAGTTTTCCCACAGTGGCAATTTTCCCTGTTGCAGTTTTCCCACAGTGGCAATTTTCCCAGTTGCAGTTTTCCCACAGTGGCAATTTTCCCAGTTGCAGTTTTCCCACATTGGCAATTTTCCCAGTTGCAGTTTTCCCACAGTGGCAATTTTCCCACATTGGCAATTTTCCCAGTTGCAGTTTTCCCACAGTGGCAATTTTCCCTGTTGCAGTTTTCCCACAGTGGCAATTTTCCCAGTTGCAGTTTTCCCACATTGGCAATTTTCCCAGTTGCAGTTTTCCCACAGTGGCAATTTTCCCAGTTGCAGTTTTCCCACATTGGCAATTTTCCCAGTTGCAGTTTTCCCACAGTGGCAATTTTCCCAGTTGCAGTTTTCCCACAGTGGCAATTTTCCCAGTTGCAGTTTTCCCACATTGGCAATTTTCCCAGTTGCAGTTTTCCCACCGTGGCAATTTTCCCAGTTGCAGTTTTCCCACAGTGGCAATTTTCCCAGTTGCAGTTTTCCCACAGTGGCAATTTTCCCAGTTGCAGTTTTCCCACAGTTGCAATTTTCCTAGCACCGCGCGTTGTTGACGTCAAAAATTACTCGATTTGTGACAACAAAACACAAAGCTTTACCTACAAGGAATACCAATATTGATAGGTTGCTACAATTGAGTGATTTGTGAAGTGACGTAATTATGCAAGGGAACAAATTTAAAGAGAGAATATGTATTAATAAATCGATTTTTCTTCAATATTTTGTTTTAAATATGATTTTAGAGTGTTGCTGTTATGACGTCACGAACACAACATACCTCGATTGTCCTTACTATATTTCAATTCTAGTTCCCGCTTTTGTAACCAAAGGTGCCACAACGCATTTTTAAAATAGAAAATGGCAAGACTAGTGCATCTTATTGTAGTATAATATCTTTGGTAATAGGACCATTGACCGTAATCAGAAAGTGAGTATTTACATTAATTATTTAGTTCAATGCCCACTTTCGAGTATTGTGATTGTTCGAAAACTGCAACATTCCACTATTTTATGAGGCAATAAACGTTTGGATAAATTATTTTCTCTTTGTTCATAGATCGACAGAGGGACATTAATTATAGAATAAAAAGTTAGTTACATTATTTTTTAAATTCGAATCTGAATTTTTCTTTATTCATTACTCAACTGCAGCGCCACCTATTGAGGAAATTCAGAGATAGCACAAGTGATAAGAGTGCATGAGCACAAAATCGTTATCTTTGCACTGTTTGTTTGTATTTACAGGTAACTCTCGATTTATTCACATCTCGATTAGTCCCTCTCTCGATTTATATAGTTTTACTTGCAAGTTTTGTTTGTCTCGGTCAGTCCGCTACATCTCGATTTATCCATCCTTCGCTTTTGTCATGTATTCTGCAAGATTCCTTGTAAGAAAAAAATCAAAAGGACGATTTGCTTCAACTGCTTACTACCTCAATTTATTTTAATCAAGTATGATCATAAGGTAAAACAGGATTAGATAATTTATTTATTTCCCCTAAATTTCTAAAATAGCATAAAAAAATATAATTTTGTTTTCGTAAGTTACCCTAAAATAACAGGTTCACATTTTCTTTTAGGTCAAATATGGTATTTCGATTGTCCACCATCTCTGTTTATCCGGTACCTTCCCAGGGGACAAATCGAGAGTTACTTGTAAATCTTTATTCACGATCACAGTCATATTTATATATAAGTAACTTAACTTATAAATTCTTTTAAAACATTGATGAATATTTAGGCTCTGTCAGTACAGTATTGTTTCATTCTGTTAATAGGAAGCATAGTGTGTAAATTCGTGACCGGACAAAATGCCTACAAACAAAATGCCTAACGGACTAAAGGCCTAACGGACAAAAGGCCTAACGGACAAAAGGCCTAACAGACAAAATGCCTAAAATGAATTGTAAACTTATTTCCAATAGGGCAATACTGGACAAAGATTTCTAATTTCTAATATGTGAGACCAAGTGGTAACAAAGTGCTTTGTCTCTGTGATAGTTTATTAAATCATTATCACATTGAATATGAACATTTGTAACTCAGCGTGCTTAGTGTAAACACTGTCTTATTTTTCTGTGTTTGTGATTTATAAGAAAGTGTTTGTTCTATTTAACAATCACTTGATTATGATAATATTGCTTTATTTTGACTTTTTTCATTAGATGTCTACAATCATCTTCTTCTTATCAAATACATTCTAATATTCTATTTGTGACTTTTCTCATTAGATATTTAAAATCATCTTCTATTTTGACTTTTTTATTATTTATCTATAATCATCTCATTCTATTTTTATTTTAAATAATGTTTTTGTAAATAGGATAATCATCTTCTATTTTTTTTAATTTTGTATATTTTATTAGATAGGTATAATCATCTTCTATTTTTTTTTATATAATGTTTGTTTTATTAGATACTATAATCAATTAATCATCTTCGATCTATATGATGTATATATATATTGTTGCTTTTGAAATTCTAAAGCAAGTTAGGTAATTTTAGTGTTATATAAGATAGTACTGACATACAATTAACTAACCATGGTTATTATAAAAAAACCCGCCGGTACCTATTTGTATTATTAGAAGTTTCGTTGGAAAAAATACTACAGTCAATAATCTTCTATGAATAAGTTCTGAGACGAAGTATAGGTATATTATTTACTTAGGATTGAACATTAATTGATGTTCAATAATAAGGTTAATTACAATATAATGTATTCTGATTTTTAATTACTAATAATCATTTACTACAGATATCACTTCACTCCTTTTTTTTTTATTCGGCCCTTTTATTTAAATATTGAGTTTATGCTTTTATTCTCTTTCCAGCATCCTTTTACGTCATTATTTTAACAAATACTATTTTTATATTCTACATTCATATATTTTGTACATAAGGCATTTTGTACATTTGGCATTTTGTCCGTTGGGCGCTTTGTCCATTAGACGTTTTGTCCGTTAGGCATTTTGTCCGTTAGGAGCTTTGTCCGTAGGCACTTTGTACGTAGGCACTTTGTACGTAGGCGTTTTGTCTGTTAGGCATTTCATTCGTTAGTCATTTTGTCCTTTGGGTATTTTGTCCGTTATATCGGCGTTTTGTCCATTAGGCGTTTTGTGCGTTAGACGTTTTGTCCGTTAGGCGTTTTGTCTGTAGGCATTTTGTCCGTCGGCGTTTAGTCCTAGTTCCGAGTAAATTATTATATTGCAGCGCTATTCGTGCTGATGCAGTGAAACTCACAGTTACAAGCGTATAATGATATATATTATTTCTAGTTTTTTCTTATAATATATCAGACCAACATATCATAATTACAAACATGTCTTTTATTCTAAAGTGCCAATATTTTAGATAAATTTATTGCCTCTTTAAGTCGGAGAAAAATAATTCCATTCACTGCTCATCAAAACAACGCATTCTATCAATGTAATTTTTATAGATCGAGTAATTAGTTAACCTTCAATAATCAATTAAGTAGCTGACAGAGAGATTTAAAGTTCTGACAGAGACATATCTCTTAATCCCTAATGACATATCTCTTACTCCCTAATGAAATATATCTTAATCCCTAATGACATATCTCTTACTCCCTAATGAAATATATCTTAATCCCTAATGACATATCTCTTAATCCCTAATGACATATCTCTTACTCCCTAATGACATATATCTTAATCCCTAATGACATATCTCTTAATCCCTAATGACATATCTCTTAATCCCTAATGACATCTCTTAATCCCTAATGACATATCTCTTAATCCCTAATGACATATCTCTTAATCCCTAATGGCATCTCTTAATCCCTAATGACATATCTCTTAATCCCTAATGACATATCTCTTAATCTCTAATGACATATCTCTTAATCCTTAATGGCATCTCTTAATCCCTATTGACATATCTCTTAATCCTTAATGAAATATCTCTTAATCCCTAATGACATATCTCTTAATCCCTAATGACATATCTCTTAATCCCTAATGACATATCTCTTAATCCTTAATGGCATCTCTTAATCCTTAATGAAATCTCTCCCCATTAATCTTTTCTTTAATCATTAGAAATTAGTTTCAGAAAATGAAGAAATGCTGAAAAACGCCAACTGATGTTAACAACATTGTGAACACTGCCCAGCACTCGGTTAACAACATTGTGAACACTGCCCAGCACTTGGTTAACAACATTGTGAACACTGCCCAGCACTCGGTTAACAACATTGTGAACACTGCCCAGCACTCGGTTAACAACATTGTGAACACTGCCCAGCACTCGGTTAACAACATTGTGAACACTGCCCAGCACTCGGTTAACAACATTGTGAACACTGCCCAGCACTTGGTTAACATCATTGTGAACACTGCCCAGCACTCGGTTAACAACATTGTGAACACTGCCCAGCACTTGATTAACAACATTGTGAACACTGCCCAGCACTCGGTTAACAACATTGTGAACACTGCCCAGCACTCGGTTAACAACATTGTGAACACTGCCCAGCACTCGATTAACAACATTGTGAACACTGCCCAGCACTTGGTTAACAACATTGTGAACACTGCCCAGCACTCGGTTAACAACATTGTGAACACTGCCCAGCACTCGGTTAACAACATTGTGAACACTGCCCAGCACACGGTTAACAACATTGTGAACACTGCCCAGCACTCGGTTAACAACATTGTGAACACTGCCCAGCACTCGGTTAACAACATTGTGAACACTGCCCAGCACTCGGTTAACAACATTGTGAACACTGCCCAGCGCTCGGTTAACAACATTGTGAACACTGCCCAGCACTCGGTTAACAACATTGTGAACACTGCCCAGCACTCGGTTAACAACATTGTGAACACTGCCCAGCACTCGGTTAACAACATTGTGAACACTGCCCAGCACTCGATTAACAACATTGTGAACACTGCCCAGCACTTGGTTAACAACATTGTGAACACTGCCCAGCACTCGGTTAACAACATTGTGAACACTGCCCAGCACTCGGTTAACAACATTGTGAACACTGCCCAGCACACGGTTAACAACATTGTGAACACTGCCCAGCACTCGGTTAACAACATTGTGAACACTGCCCAGCACTCGGTTAACAACATTGTGAACACTGCCCAGCACTCGGTTAACAACACTGTGAACACTGCCCAGCACTTGATTAACAATATTGTGAACACTGCCCAGCACTCGGTTTACAACATTGTGAACACTGCCCAGCACTCGGTTAACAACACTGTGAACACTGCCCAGCACTTGATTAACAACATTATGAACACTGCCCAGCACTCGGTTAACAACATTGTGAACACTGCCCAGCACTCGGTTAACAACATTGTGAACACTGCCCAGCACTCGATTAACAACATTGTGAACACTGCCCAGCACTTGGTTAACAACATTGTGAACACTGCCCAGCACTCGGTTAACAACATTGTGAACACTGCCCAGCACTCGGTTAACAACATTGTGAACACTGCCCAGCACACGGTTAACAACATTGTGAACACTGCCCAGCACTCGGTTAACAACATTGTGAACACTGCCCAGCACTCGGTTAACAACATTGTGAACACTGCCCAGCACTCGGTTAACAACATTGTGAACACTGCCCAGCGCTCGGTTAACATCATTGTGAACACTGCCCAGCACTCGGTTAACAACATTGTGAACACTGCCCAGCACCCGGTTAACAACATTGTGAACACTGCCCAGCACTCGGTAAACAACATTGTGAACACTGCCCAGCACTTGGTTAACAACATTGTGAACACTGCCCAGCACTCGGTTAACAACATTGTGAACACTGCCCAGCACTTGGTTAACATCATTGTGAACACTGCCCAGCACTCGGTTAACAACATTGTGAACACTGCCCAGCACTTGGTTAACAACATTGTGAACACTGCCCAGCACTTGGTTAACAACATTGTGAACACTGCCCAGCACTCGGTTAACAACATTGTGAACACTGCCCAGCACTCGGTTAACAACACTGTGAACACTGCCCAGCACTTGATTAACAACATTGTGAACACTGCCCAGCACTCGGTTAACAACATTGTGAACACTGCCCAGCACTCGGTTAACAACATTGTGAACACTGCCCAGCACTCGATTAACAACATTGTGAACACTGCCCAGCACTTGGTTAACAACATTGTGAACACTGCCCAGCACTCGGTTAACAACATTGTGAACACTGCCCAGCACTTGGTAAACAACATTGTGAACACTGCCCAGCATTCGGTTAACAACATTGTGAACACTGCCCAGTACTCGGTTAACAACATTGTGAACACTGCCCAGCACTTGGTTAACAACATTGTGAACACTGCCCAGCACTTGGTTAACAACACTGTGAACACTGCCCAGCACTCGGTTAACAACATTGTGAACACTGCCCAGCACTCAGTTAACAACATTGTGAACACTGCCCAGCACTTGGTTAACAACATTGTGAACACTGCCCATCATTCGGTTAACAACATTGTGAACACTGCCCAGTACTTGGTTAACAACATTGTGAACACTGCCCAGCACTTGGTTAACAACATTGTGAACACTGCCCAGCACTTGGTTAACAACATTGTGAACACTGCCCAGCACTCGGTTAACAACATTTTGAACACTGCCCAGCACTTGGTTAACAACATTGTGAACACTGCCCAGCACTCGGTTAACAACATTGTGAACACTGCCCAGCACTCAGTTAACACCATTGTGAACACTGCCCAGCACTTGGTTAACAACATTGTGAACACTGCCCAGCATTCGGTTAACAACATTGTGAACACTGCCCAGTACTCGGTTAACAACATTGTGAACACTGCCCAGCACTTGGTTAACAACATTGTGAACACTGCCCAGCACTTGGTTAACAACATTGTGAACACTGCCCAGCACTCGGTTAACAACATTGTGAACACTGCCCAGCACTCAGTTAACAACATTGTGAACACTGCCCAGCACTTGGTTAACAACATTGCGAACACTGCCCAGCATTCGGTTAACAACATTGTGAACACTGCCCAGTACTCGGTTAACAACATTGTGAACACTGCCCAGCACTTGGTTAACAACATTGTGAACACTGCCCAGTACTCGGTTAACAACATTGTGAACACTGCCCAGCACTTGGTTAACAACATTGTGAACACTGCATAGCACATCCTGATGGTGAATAGAAATCTTTCTATTCGAAAGCTTGAAATCAAAAACCGTTTAAATAATCTCTTAATAATATGAATTTGTTAGTTGAGTTTGAATATTTTCCATGATATCACAGTTAGCAGCAAAGAAAGTGATCAAGTATTCTGTTCACAATTAATATTCTCATTCAACTTTCACTCATTCTAAGATTCATTAGAAGAATAAGTACGAATACATAGTAGGTATCTCTCGTATAATACCTATTCAAATACAAAGTGTTTTAATTTTAACAGTTCTCTAGATCGAAAAAAATGTTCTGATATATGAAAACTACAAATTAGAAGGAAATACTTAATTAGGTACTTGGATTCTTTATATGGATCCATTGTCTTGGAATCAGCTTCGTTATTTTTTTAATTTGTCGGATCTAGTTAGCTTATTGGATAATTGGACTTTTTTCTTTGCTTGAAATTTAGAGGGTAGAAGAAGAACGGAAATAATCTTAAATTATATAATATAATAAAAATATAGAAACAAATTTGAAATGGTGTGCAGTTTTATATTCAGTAATCTTAGTTAGAAATAAATAAGAACCAATGTGGAGGGGACCCTTAAAGAAGTTCATTTATATCTCCTTTTAACCAGCATTTACTGTTGACTGTTCATTCCCAGCCACTTGCCTAGCGTAGAGGATATGATTTGGTTATTCATGAATACGATGACATGAATACTCAAGCAATATTAATTTCTGCATGATTCTAATGGAATATTCAAATAAAATTGAATGAAGTTGACCCTATACACTGAGAAAAGTTTCAATGGGAAAATTCAACTGTGGGAAAGTTCCACTGGGAAAATTCCACTGTGGGAAAGTTCCACTGGGAAAATTCCACTGAGGAAAATTCCACTGAGTATAAATAGATATATAGATTCTACTGCTTATTTTCCTAAGCAATACTTTAGAAATCATCATTTTCATATTCTATAAGCTTCTGTGATATTAACATTACACTGTTTCTTAACCCTAGTAACCTAACTGGTCCAGGCGCACAAGTCCTCATCACAAAATAAAAATAATTTTATTTATAAACCGATTTGGAAGCTGTCTTCATTAATTTTACTCTTCAGCATAGGTACATACGATTAGAAAAAAAGAAGATGATGAATGACAAGAAACTAATATTATGAGCATTTTTTCAAATATACAGGGTGTCCCAGAAAAGACGGAAAGCAACTTTAAGTTAGTATATTTCAAAAACTATTAAAGAAACGTGCATCTTTTCGATGTCTTTTTCATTGTTGAACGCATCTCCATTCACAGTTTAGTTTTCAATAGGTTTTATTCTTTTTTGTGATAGTTATAAGGACTTTATTGATGGGTAGTGAAAATAGCTTTTGTACAAATAGTTAGAAAACATAAGAAATATTTCTTACATATCTTTGCTTTTTAATTTAATTTTAAATATATAATAATTCTTTGGCGGTTACCAATGAATGTGTAAATATCTAAGGAAGGTTTTTATGAAGAAAAAATATCGAAAAGTCAATTTGTAAGGATTTTATAACAGTTTTAGTGAGGACCGGTGCGCTCGGACCAGTCCCTAGGTTACTGAGCAAACTTTTAAAGACTAGGTGACTAGGGTTAAGGGACTCAATGACTTTTTTTATTAATAACGATAGGAATTTGATACTTTCCATACGTTTGTAACATGCCCAATTCAAAAATTATTATTTAGGAGAAAAATTGTACATCCCCTCCTCCCTTCTAACCCCCCGGGAGTGGAGGGGGGATACTTCGTAATAATTGAAATACCTCAAAACTAAGAGAGATAGAAACAAACCGATTGCGGAAATGGATTCCTGATACATTCTTACACAAATTACATTAAAGTTTTTAGTTTTTTTCATTCATTTTTTTAATATTTTGAAAAATAAAAAATGAATTTACCATAAAAAATTCATTTATTTTATTTAAAAAAAAAATGAAATAAATTGAATTTTTTTATGCAAAATGTATCTTATATGTCACTGATCATTATGCAATTTACAGTTTTTTTCTAGGTTACCTACAGGGTGGGGCGTAAGTTTGGAAGCAATTTTTCAAATATTAATATAATTCTTAAAAATAAGTTCCTAAGTAGGAGATAGGGTTTGAACTATAGTAGAGACACTACATTATGACTTGGCAGTGTTATTTTTTACAAAAAAATTTTCAATTCAAAAATGTCAGACAAAAGAGAAGCCATTATTGCTCTACATCGTACTGTGAAGTCAGATTCCGTCTTCTCAAAGACTCTCTCAATAGCGAGATCGACTGTTTGGAAGTGTGTGAAGCGTTTTAATGAGAGAGGAGACTTGACTGATCGTCCAAGAAGTGGTAGACCACGCTCACAACGCCCCAAACAACTGATAAAATGTGCCCGAGAGAAGATCAGGAGGAACCCGAAAAGGTCAATACGATTGTTAGCCAAAACAGCTTATGTGAGTCCCAGAACAATGAGAAGAGTTGTCAAAGAAGACCTAAAGATGTCCTCTTTCACCCTCCAAAAGAGACGGACTCTGTCAGAAGCTGTAAAGAAAAAGAGATTGGAGAGAAGCAAAGCACTTCTGAGAGAATTGAAGTCTGGCACGGCTGGTGAAATTGTTTGGTCTGACGAAAAAATTTCTCAGTGGAAATGGCTCACAACCAGAGGAATGACAGAATAATTGGTAAAAGTGCAAAAGACATCCCATACAACCAAAAAACTGTCCACAGAACCATGAAACCTGCTTCAGTAATGGTCTGGGCCGCCGTTTCAGAAACTTGGAGATCTCCTTTAATTTTTGTGGAACAAGGTGCCAAAATCAATGCTAAATGTTATATTGAGAATATTTTGACGCTAATGTTGGAGTCAGCTAAGGATCACTTCGGTAATGACACTCTATGGACATTTCTGCAAGACAGCGCGACTTCACATACTGCAAATGTCACTCAAAACTGGGGCCATGACCATCTTCCACGGTTTTGGTCCAAAGAAATGTGGCCTCCCTGCTCCCCAGATGTTAATCCTATGGACTTTTCGGTATGGTCCATTCTTGAATCAAAGGCCTGTGGTAAATTTCATCGCAGTGTGGATGATTTAAAGCGTTTGCTCCAGAGATCTTGGAAGGAAATTTCACAAGAACAGTTGCGTGCCGCAGTAGGAGGAGTTCGGAGGAGATTTGAGGCTGTTATTAAAAACAAGGGGGGACATTTTGAATAAATTTATGATTTTTGAATTCTTAAAACCCTTATGTAATAATACAGAACTGTAAATTATTAAATATATTTTTCGTTGGATTATAATATGCACTTTCATTTGCTTCCAAACTTACGCCCCACCCTGTAGAACGAAAGAAATAGGCTTTTGAAGTTGGAAAAAGGCTACTTTTCACGACAGGGCAATTGGCACTGGCACTGTAAGTGCGTACAGTAGTGCACATGTACGTTTGCGAGCGTACAGCTCACCTAATAATCATCAGATCATCCTGAAATTTTACGTACATCTTTCCTACACTATATTCTTTCATATTAGAACATAAAAAAAATTGTCAAAAAAAAATCAATTTTTGACCAGTGGTTTAATAAAATGTAACTGTATTTCTATATATGAATATTCCTAGTGTACATTTTATTGTGCTAAACCTTTAAGGAAAATGTAAAGCTACTTCTACTTGAGATTAAGATAATTTAAATTTAAAAAAATATTATTTAAATTTTATTTAGCCTCTAGTTCCAAAAATCTGTAAAAAGTTACGTTGCCTCTCATATTGAATGCAAATTAGAGTTTCAAGTAGTGGCGAATAAAAATATGTGTTATACGAGATGAAAGGTTGTAACAAAAAGACTATGGGCACAAAGAGTACAATCATTTTACACATTATTGATGTGGACAAATTCTACAATTTAAACTTGTAAAATTTAGTAACAACAACAAGTGGTTCTAGGTAAATTCCCCCACGGAAAATTCCTACACGGAATATTCCACCGCCTGAAAATTCCACCATGGAAGATTCCATCGCTTAAAACTGGATTTCATTTACAGAAGGTATAATATTTGATTAAAACTGATTCGAAGAAAAATGATTTGGTTGGTTAAAAAGTTAAGAAATCATAAGAATTTGTTATGTCAAGTCATTTCTTAACCCTTTACAGCCCAAAAGGACCATAGGGTCCGCTTTTGAGAAAATCATTATGATGTACAAAATACTTGACAGAATAAGTCTTATGCATATGGAACGTGTTGGTATAGTATATTTCTTCGTTTACGAATCACAGAACGTTTTGTATCAGCTCAATAATTTTCGGTACGTGGTTATCAATCACGAGGAGTGCTGAATAATGCGCAGTGTCTAATAACTCAATTTTTGACAAATGATGGAAGACAAACCAGTTAAGATAGTGTTAATGTAAAATCTACCATTGATACATGCATATTAGTGAACAATTAGCATAATTAGTTTGCCTCTTATATTCAATGGTTATGAAATTATAGACATATTTCTAAAGAGGACCGTATGGTCCGGTTGGGAGCACTAACAGATGAATCTAAAGAGGACAATACGGTCTATTCAGTCACATGAGGTCAAAAATTTCCTGTAATATTATTTATTGGATAATTTTTTGTCAGTTTAGAAACTTTTTAATAGATTGCTACCGTTTTAGTTCTATTCAATGCATGCTATATATAATGTTAAATTCAATTTTTATGAAAGTTGATGAATCTTTACGCTAATTTGTTTCTTTATTCACATGTTTTTAAAAAGTCCTTTTACCCCTTCCCATAATAATGAACCAAGCAGACTTAATATATAATCTATATAAATATGATTTGTATTAGTTAAGTAATGGAATTGGTAATACAATATATCTAAAATGCATCATTGTAGGTACTTAGATTATTATAGATACCTACTGGTTGTTTTTCTTTGTGAAGGATATAAATTTAAAATGATATTCAGAGGAAAATTCAAATATATCACAAGAAAAATTTGTTCATATGTCTGACAGGACCATAGAATCCTCTTTATTTCATCTAGTCATATGACCAAATGGACCATATGGTCCTCTTTCCACTAACTTTTTTATAGTGAATATTTTTCAATTTACATTATATAGTGTTTTTCCATGGCTCTATAGAAACTCAAAAATAACAACAAACATATCTTTTGATGAAAATAAATAATTTGGGCTGTAAAGGGCTAAGGGATAAGCTATAAGGTGAACATGCAAAATAATGAACAGATCAAACAATTATTTAAATATGAATCAATTAAATTTATGATCAAATTTAAATCGTGCAAATTCAGTAATAAAGTTCCGCTGCATTGTGATCAACAATTTAGATCCCGTTTGATTCTCCTTTAAACATATATATGTTGAAACTGAAATTAAGGATATTATTTTGTTGCATACATTTTGTTTTGTATATATTATCTCTCTCCCAGACTATTAAATGTACCAATATAAACTGCGTCCATCGCTTTATTGCAGATCACTATATTGTGAATAATTTTAATATTATTGATCGTACAGTAGTGAAACTTTGGTCACTGGAAGATTGCTTCTATGTTAGTATCTTGCTGAAATATTTTTTTCAATCCATGAGAAAATGGGAAAGTTATGAACGTTTATGTATTTTGAAGGCATTTTAAATGTCCATCGCTTTATTGCAGCTCTGTGAAAAGGCCAAAAAATGGGCGATTAACTTCTACCGAGAGGGTAAAAATTGTAACAGGTCCTGCAGAAGAGAGGACTCTTCTATATTTAGCTAATGAATTTGGGAGGGATAAGAGAAACATAGTTTCTATTGTGGAAGATCCCTACACCAACCCAAGGAAAGATGAGGGTACGAGGAGAAGCTTTTTCCCCTCGAAATATGCGAAAACTACCCAGGCAGGTTATAAGGCAGCCAAATAATACTAGAGCCTCCATTTTCGACAAGGCTGTCATTAGTTATTCGTCCAAACAGTGTCTTAAATGAGACGAAAAGGAACGTGGAGCCCATTTCCAGGCCTCCTATGGACAAGAATAATGAAGAAAAGGGCAGTAGATGTACACAGAATTACATGGAAATAAACTTCCTACTTGTTCTTTTAACAGATGAGGCAAGAGCCACCCTTGATTGTCTGGATGGATGGGTTAAAGTTTGGATCCTACTGGAGCTGTTTATCCACACTGGTTCGTCGTCAACAAGGAGGCTGTGGCTTTATGTTTTAAGCGGGCATCATTGGTAAAAGGTTAATTGGCTCTTTCCGAGTACCAGAGGGTGTAAACCTAACAATCCAATCCTATATTGCCTCTTTTGTTGAGTACTTGTTCCCTTGGCCTAATAGTTTGCAATTATCTCGTTGGCAAAAGATGATTTTCTTTCATAACTTCGCACAATCTCATGCTTTAAGGTTTCAACTTCTTTCCTCATATCTCTGGGTATCAAGTGAGAGACTCTCATGACTTGATTGCCTTGTTCTCTGGTCTTAAGCCCCATTGAGAATTTCTGACCAATTCATTTGAGACATTACATCCGGACTGTTTTGACGTAAGACCAATGACAGCCTTGTCAAAAATGGAGGCACTAGTTCATTTAGCTGCCTTATGACCTGCCTGCGTATTTTTCGCATATTTCGAGGGGAAATTCTTTTTCTCGTACCCTCATCTCTCTTTGGGCTTGTGTCGAGATTTCCCACAAAAGAAACTATTGTTTTTTTAACCCTTCACAATTATAAAGCTAAATATAGAAGAGTCCTCCCTTCTCCAGGACCTGCTACAATTTTTACCCTCTCGGTAGAAGTTAATCGTGCATTTTTTGGCCTTTTCACAGAGCTGCAATAAAGCGATGGACAGTTAAAATGCCTTCAAAATACATACACGTTCATAACTTTCCAATTTTCTCATGGATTCAAAAAATATTTCAGCAAGACACTAACATAGAAGCAATCTTCCAGTGACCAAAGTTTCACTACTGTACGATCAATATTATGAAAATTATTCACAAAATAGTGATCTGCAATAGAGCGATGGACGCAGTTTATATTTCAATTTAAATCAGCGACGATAATAGGTGGAATTTAAAAAATAAATTTGACACGTACTGAAATGAAATGTTTAATAATTATCGATATATTTTAATATAAAATAGAAAAATTACAAAGATGAAACATTCTGAAACTGCATAATAATCTCCATTGAAACTATTACAAAAATATAGTGTCCATATAAAGAACTAAATTTTAAACGTAGCGTTAAACAGGTAAATTGCAGAACTATAGCACAGAGAAAAAAGTTTACTCATATTTAATGGGTCAACAATTTATGCTTTGAATCAATTTATTACGTGAGTTGGTTTGACTATAATCATGTTTTCATGTGTGTCAAAACAACTATGACGTGTGTGTCACCAAACATAGTTAATTCAAATCATTTTATGGATTGAATCAACTTACTATGAGAGTTGGAGTTACATTTTGGGAGTTTGAACATATGTTAAAACAACTAGGACATAGTGTGTTGAAGTAACTCACAAAGATTGTCAATTCAATGTATCTGGTATATGAATTAACTTACTATGAGAGTTGACGCTACTTTTTTAAGTTTAGGTGCGAGTTAAATCAACTATGACATAGTGTGTTATAGTAACCCACAAAAACTGTTAATCCAGTGTATTCTGCAGTGTATGAATTAACTTACTATGAGAGTTGGCGCTACTTTTTTGTAAGTTTAGGTAAGAGTTAAATCAACTATGACATAGTGTGATAATGTAACCCACAAAGACTGTAAATCTTATTTATCTAGTGTATAAATTAACTTACTATGAGAGTTAGTGCTACTTTTTTTTTAAAGTTTAGATGTGAGTTCAATCAAATGAGTAAGTGGCAACTTATGCTTTCCTCAAAGCTAATTTATTCGCATAACACTTTTCAGTTCAAATCTTGTTTCAAGTGTGTTACGTGTTGAATGTGATCGCTCCTCAATACCATTTTAGTTCAAGTGCAAACAATAGCGTTATATGCATTAAATAGTATTATCGGTGCCAATCGATTATTAATTATTAATTAATTCCATTAATAAATTGATAAATGTCTGCCTAAATATTCTAAAATATTGGTGATTGATAGTTTGGTGGCTTTATATAGGTAGTTATTTGAAGAGCTGATTATCAGTATATAACTTTTAAAATAATAAATTTTGATTACTGCCTTCCAGTTTGTAAACTGATATCCAAACTAATTTTCCTAGATTATTATATGTTAACTTAAGCATCATACCTACCTAGCTGTTTTTTTTTCAGTGTCAATACCTTCTACATGGGGTACGGTCAAGAGCCCCCCCGGTCATGAGCTCCCCCGGTCACGAGCCCCCCCGATCATGAGCCCTCCCGGTCACGAGCCCCCCCCCTCCCTGTTTTTTTAATCCTTATTTACCTAGTTATAAACAAATTAAGAATTACTTAGATAGAAATAACTGAGAGTTACTAATGTAGTTTGTTGTATCCGCTAGTTTGTTGTACTGCACACTTCATGATTGTTTAATGACCTGGCAGGGGAGTTCGGGGGCGGCACGCCCCCCGATATACATATATTTTATGTCTATTCAGTAATGAACTACAAAAGTGTCAATAAGGATTAAATAGTATAGATAAATAAGGATTTAAAAACAGGGGGGCTCGTGACCGGGGGGGCTCATGACCGGGGGGGCTCTTGACCGGGAGGGCTCTTGACCGGGAGGGCTCTTGACCGGGGGGGCTCTTGACCGGGGGGGCTCATGACCGGGGGGGCTATGACCTACACCCCTTCTACATAGGCTAGGCAGTTACTGCGCTGTCCTCAGAATAGGGTAAGTTCCAAATTATCAGGCGATTTCAAATTTTCGGTCACGTATGAAATGTAGTATATAGCTACCTAATAGCTAATTAAAATAAAAGTTAATTTAATATAGTTTTTCTTACGCGACCGAAAATGTGGAGCCGTCCGATATTTCGGAATTTATCCTAGTATCTCAAGTAAAGTGGTCTGATAATCTATATATTTTAAAACTAGTTGGTGTACCTATAGGTAGGGTTACACAGCCAAATTCGGTTCTTTAATTTCTAATTGTGACCCTATTAAGAGAGTCTCAAAATCATTCTGAAATTAGTTTAGCTATATACTAAATTGTTGTACATCATAATTTAAGCTCAATTTATGATAGGTTCTATTCATTTCACGAGTGCCTTGAAGTCATGATGGTTATTAATGTTTCTGAGATAAGAGACCGCAGTTAGTTAAAGTGCCGCAATTTACCTACTTGACCCTAGTTTTCTATGACTGGGAGAACTCCATCCAGGGAGGTAGTCGGAGGAGAACACCGTCCAGGGATTTAGCAGGGAGAACTCCAACCAGAGGTGAGCCTTTTGATATATTATACTTTCTTGGTATTTAATTAATGTCTACATTATGAGTGTATAATGAACAAAATTGTGAGGATTAGCTAGAAAAATCCATTGCATTTATTAGAGCTAAATTTATACTGCATCTGAAGATTTATAATTAGTTTAACATTTTATATAAATAATTTACCTATATGAAAGAATTCTCAGTTAATAATTCTTTTCATTTCTTTATTAATATATGGTTTTCTATATTTTCTGAATCTACTTTCAGATCTTGATGAAGAATTGATGAAGTAGATCAACGTCATCAACTATCGCAGTCCTCTTCAATTCCTTTGAATGGTTCAGGAACAATTATGCTAGATCAAAGTAAGTATTTGAAAATATTAGATGATTTTTAAATATGTATTTGCAATATGATTAGCTTTTGCTTTTTCATATGCTTTTAGGGATTCCAGACATGAAAAGAATATCGAAGCTGTCGCTATCTCATCACAATGGGATACAGAGTAGGTGATGTTATTGATAATGTACATATATGAACGATACTGTGAATTTCTATTCAATATATATTAATATACGAATCTCTTATTTCAGGAATTGGCAACCTACAGTCGTGAAAGAAAGTGACGAGAATTCAAACTGTACTTCTAAATAATAAATTTAAAACTTAAATGTTTACATTTCGTTTTCAATTTGACCTTGGTAATTCTATTAGCATATTTCAATATCAGTGCCTATGAGTAAGATGAATTGCACTAAAATATGGTTTAGAAGATGAAGGCTTTATCATTAATTTATTATTCATTAAGTTATAGTACAATTGCAGCATATCAAAGATTTATCAACATTTTTAATCTAGCCTGGTTAATTAATTCATCTAGCCTACCTATTTATCACTACGTAAAGTTATTTATGTCATCTAACTACTTATTTATAAACTGACCTAATGAGATTACTTATTCAATCTTATCTATTCATTTACAACTGATAACCATATATCAATTCATAGGATCAAAAACATTTCAAAAAGCAAGGATAGGTCTAGGTGATCAATTATTTTTTAAAATTAAAATAGTATGCATATCACAAAAGCAAAAGTAGAAAATAGATGTGAACATGTTAGATTTGGTCCTAGAAAATAAATAGTCCAATCTAATTGATCCGGGACCTAACTCGAGATTATAATTTAATAGAGTAAATATAGTGACTGAAAAAGTCTTTTAAAAAGTCTGGCTACTGCTATCCAGACCGATATATCAACCTACACTATAATAGTTGATATACATTTACTTAGTTTACAAGTAGTTGATATAACCAACACGAGATGATGATATAACCTACACGAGTAGTTGATATCACCTATACTTTTAGTTAATGTAACCTACACGAGTAGTTGGTATAACCTACACGAGTAGTTGGTATAACCTACACAAGCAGTTGGTATAACCTACACGAGTAGTTGGTATAACCTACACGAGTAGTTGGTATAACCTACACGAGTAGTTGGTATCACCTATACTTTTAGTTAATGTAACCTACACGAGTAGTTGGTATAACCTACACGAGTAGTTGGTATAACCTACACGAGTAGTTGGTATAACCTACACAAGCAGTTGATATAACCTACACGAGTAGTTGGTATAACACATAGGAGAAATTGGAGAAACATACACAAGTAGTTGATGTAACCTTGTTCTGTAGTTGTTTTAACCATTACATATAATTGGTTCAACCATCACGAGCAGTTTTGACTATCTCAGGTAGTTGTTGTGACCATCGGGAATTAAAAATAATCAACTCACATATGTGTTGTTTTAACCAACGTCAATTTAACTCATATTAAATAGTACCTGCAACTCACCACGTAGGTAGGCGCACAGATAAACCATAAAATTTAGTCAAAACAAATCAAATATGATTTGATTCAACTAATCCTTTCTCTGTGTGATAGCTTCGACCTGAAACCACAGACACATGAATAAAAATCATAATTTCAAAACTCACATAATAGATGTATAAATCGTAACAGGTATAGATTTAGTTTCTTTTGATATTCAACATCTTAATGTAAATTCGGTTCAGCAGGTCACTGATTTAAAATGACTCTAAAGAAATCGACATTAAAATCATACTTGTCATATTACTGCCCAACATTACGACTTTAAATAATGAATATACCTAGTAGCTGATAAAATTTATATTTATATCAAATATTAAAATCTGAACTTTAGTGTTTCAGTTGCTAGATTCAAGAAGCTAAAATTAGCAGTGTTGCCATACCAGTGTCATATTCTGTCACGATTAACCAGTTAGATATTTAATGTCTATATAAGTATATAATAGATTATTATCTTTTATTATTGTAGAGAGAGATTTGTTCATTTATAATTATAAATCACCTAGATTTAGAAATACATTTTGAAACAAACTGTTTATTTATATGGTTAGATTGTTTATTTTTTCAAAATGGTGGAATCTTCTTGGTAGAACTTTCCGCGGTGGAACTTACCGGCCACGTAACAAGTATTGTCTTAGAAAATTGTAAATACATTTATTTCTCCAGTGGAATAGTAGGAAAAAGTTACTGGTTGATTCTTAAATATTGAATTTTGTTTAGTGGAATTTTCCTCAGTGGAATTTTCCGCAGTGGATCTTTCCTCAGTGGAATTTTCCCTGAAGTTTTATTTTCTCTACTATTTTCGAAATGTAAATTTACCCGTTGAAATTAAAAATATTTTAAATTTATAACTATTTCAATCATTTGCTAACGAAAGTGTAATTTATAGACCAGTTTATGGCAGCACATTCTTCGATAGTCAACTTATAATCACCCCATAAATAACAAGAATAGAGTTTATATCCCTGTGAAATGAAGTCTATGAAATTTTTACTGATAATCAAAAATTGATGGCTGGTTGGACTTCATTCTGTACAATCTGCATTGGTGATCCTATATGTCGGATGGAGTTCAATATTATAGCAATGTTAGAGTATTGGGAACCGATACATCCAAATATTCTGATCTAGTTGTTGTATTTTGGTTCTGATTGAATGTTCTCTTCTTATCTAAATAGTGAATTATTATCACAACACAAAAGATGAGGAAGTTGACTCATTTACGGTACTTTATAAAGTTTAATAATATCAATATCGTTTCGAACCCCTGATTTGGTGTCGGACATTCTATCAACGGGTCACCGTTGATAGAATGTCCGACAGGAATTCGTATTTTAACTCATAAATTATCACTTATGTGTGATTTCTTGTAGTTTTCATTACCATAATTTGAGTGATATTCATAGTTTTTAACATCACACTTAATTGTATAAAGCATGACGCGTGAAATATAAAGATATATTTAGAACTATATATACCATGAAAACCAAGTGAAGGAAGTGAAGGGTTAAAGCATCCATTAATCATTGTTAATTTAAACAGTGAAATTTAAAGCAACCGTCAATCATCATTCATAAATTACACAATGAAGGGTTTGAAATCAAAATAAAGCGTATTTACCTGTTAGTCCTCTTAGTTCTCCCACTCCCTTGGTTCTATCACTCTCTTAGTTCTCTCACTCTTTTGGTTCTATCCTTCTCTTGGTTCTCTCTCTCTCTTGGTTCTATCACTCTCTTGGTCCTCTCACTCTCTTAGTTCTCTCACTCTTTTAGTTCTTTCACTCCCTTGGTCCTCTCGCTCTCTCTGTGAGAGGACAGATAAATCTGTCCTCTCACTCTATCTGTTCTCTCACTAATCCTCTCATAGACACTGAATGGTGTATCTGATTACAAATAACAAATGGATAGAGTCTGCTAAGCCTTATGAGGTGTCACCTTAGAAAACATCTATACAAATAGATCTTACAATCTTATAGAACATCTATACAAATAGATCTTACAATCTTATAGAACATCTATACAAATAGATCTTACAATCTTATAGAACATCTATACAAATAGATCTTACAATCTTACAGAAAATCTATACAAATAGATCTTACAATCTTATAGAACATCTTTACAAATAGATCTTACAATCTTTTAGAACATCTATACAAATAGATCTTACAACATTATAGAACATCTATACAAATAGATCTTACAACATTATAGAACATCTTTACAAATAGATCTTACAATCGTATAGAACATCTATACAAATAGATCTTACAATCTTAGAGAACATCTATACAAATAGATCTTACGGGAAATACAGGATAGTTCGTCAACTGCAAAGAAAAGCTCTGCTAATGATACCTGATTGTTCTTTTTATTAACTTCAATTATCTGTAAAATGTATTTTCCCTCATCTTTCTATATGCAGCTTCAAAATGTTTACTATAATGAGCGTGAAAAATTATTTCCTGATTGGATTTTTATAAGTTGATTATTTTTCAAAGACTCTTTTCCGAACAATCAATTTATTCTTTAATATCAGTTCGAAAAAAGGCCTTTATGGAGACTCTGATTGAGGCCCCTTAAACGGTAAAAATATAAGATAATCATCTTCAGGTAATTACTTTCATCACGAAAATAAAACACATCAAAGAACGGCGGGTCTTATAATAAGAATTTTTTATTCGATGTTTCCACTGATTTATAAAATGCAAATAGATAGCACGTGACGATTTATGCAAAATGTTTTTGTCTAATTCTGAGTGAATGAATAAAAAGAAGGTAAAACACTTAAATAAAATACAATTAGATAATTAAAAGCATTTGACACTCGCATGCTGGTAGTTTCGTAAAGAATTTATGCGATGTTCGTGTTACACAGTATACAGTTAACTGTTTTTATCTTTGCAAGATAATTCATAGATGATAACAATATAATAAAATTAATTACTCCATACCAAGCTGCATAGTGCGACCAATCCACTTAGAACGACCATGCCACTTAGTGCGACCAAGCCACTTAGAACGACCATGCCACTTAGTGCGACCAAGCCACTTTGAACGACCATGCCACTTAGTGCGACCAAGCCACTTAATGCGACCAAGACGCTTTGTGTTGTGATGATTAATTTTGTAATCACTAGTTTAAATAAATTTTCTTACAATTTAAAAAATCTAATTGCCTATAAATATACTTAACTTGTGAATGGATGTTAGTTAAATCAATTATTTGTATTTTCAATGTTCAATCTATAATATATTTAGATTTTCACTGTTAGATTCTCCTTGTCTTTATCAATTTGTTCCAATGTACTGCTGTTAGAAATATTAAATATTATGCAATCAAAGCGATAGGGAGTAATAGTCAGGAAACATGTTCTTATTATTGTTTCTTATTCACAAACATTCGAAGTGAACTCAGTGATTACGAAGGTGAAACATTATAGAACAGTTTAATAATCATAAATGTTGACTGGCATAATATCAATATTTCACAAACATCGATCGAAGTTGTTTTCATAATAATTAGAAGCCAATCTTGCCTTAAGGCTTACCAACTGAGCCATTTCCTCCTATTAACTCTCAATTATAAACAAATGTTTGAAGGTCTTGTAATGCACTCGAATGTTTCAATATTGATTATTTGTGAGTCACATATGTTTGTTCAGTATATAAGGGGCCATTTCTAAGTCTCGAACCTCATTTCTATCCATCACTTCATCGTGCAATGTACTCCAACACTATTCTACTCATACTCTCAAGGGGCTCATACACGTTCAAAATTTTGATGCAAAATTTGACTGTTTGGAGGACGTTTTGATGTCAAAAAAGATTTGAATCTAAATTTTGATGGATCAAATCCGTTTGATATTTTCTGACGAGTCGTTAAATTTTTCACTCTGTGGTGGTTTTGGTGGACGTTTGAGAGTGTCTTAATTCTTTCCTTATTAAGAGTTCGACAATTAAAGTCAATTTTAATATTAATTTGATGGGAAAACGAATTTTATTGTGTGTAATTCTGCATCAAAATTGTTTATTAATGTTACGCGTCAAAATGTTGACTTTTTTTATCGTGTATGGCTCCCTTCAATTACCCACTCTCACTACTTAATATATTTGTTACATTGGTGAATGTTTATTTACTTACCAACTTTAATACCAATTGAATAGACTATTTCTCTAAACCAATAAATTACAATTTTATTCAGTGGCCAAACATCCATTAACTAAAGTGTGACCAAACCACTTAGTGCAAAGTATAGCATGATTATATTAGTGTATTACACTAAAGTGTATTACATAACACAGAACCCGTCATACATTATATAGTTCTATAATGACATTTCAGTAGCTAATTCACTGGCTCAGGTACCACTATGGTGACAGTAGCTTATAATTAGCTACACAATTAGCAAGTTGAATTTCTTTCACGCAATATTGTTAACTCTACTAACAGGGGATGGTTAGGTTCGGACTTTTCCACATTTCCGACGCGTATGAAAAAATAAATTGAATAATTTTAACTTTTATTTTTTTGTTACAAGTTTTTCTTTCGTGTTCGAAAATGTGGACCCTAACTGTTGTAATTTGAATTCATAACAGGTGAATTATAGCTATATTCAAACTAAAAGAAAGATAGCAAGTAACGGGTCATCAGTTTTTCAAACATTTCACAAACTTTACTAAAGTACAAACTTTACTAAAATACAAACTTTACTTAAGTACAAACTTTACTAAAGTACAAACTTTACTAAAGTACAAACTTTACTAAATTACAAACTTTACTAAATTACAAACTTTACTAAATTATAAACTTTACTAAAGTACAAACTTTACTAAATTATAAACTTTACTAAAGTACAAACTTTACTAAATTACAAACTTTACTAAATTACAAACTTTACTTAAGTACAAACTTTACTAAAGTACAAACTTTACTAAATTACAAACTTTACTAAATTACAAACTTTACTAAATTATAAACTTTACTAAAGTACAAACTTTACTAAATTATAAACTTTACTAAAGTACAAACTTTACTAAAGTACAAACTTTACTAAAGTACAAACTTTACTGAAGGTAAAGGAACTATTCAAAATTTTGCTAATGGATCTATTTATCGATAGATTCTTTACTCACATTTGATAGAGACTTTATCCTATTTTCATTTCATTTTTTCGAAAATTTTCTCCTATTTTAGATAACGTAAGACCTCTGATCTGCAATCGTCTCCTTCCCTATAAAGTCTTTGTTATCGTCAGACCCTATTTTCGATATTCTGAATCTATTTACAAGAATTCAGAGACCCTCGAGATTGCAATACGTCTTCCAAATTGAATTGAAATGACGTGCGATTTAGCGGATATTATTTCATATTCCAGATTGGAGTCGAAACTTCCTGCTATGTGTACAAAATTGGGAAAATGTATATTTGGATGATGTTTCGAATTGATTTCTATTTTTCGTAGTCCTCTTAATAATTTAAGAGGCTTATATAAATAAATTGACTACTTTAATTGAGATCAAATTAAGAGTTTAAATTCATCTTGAAGTATATTTTACTTTAAATAACATGAAGAAAATTTACTTAAAAGGTTTAGAAACTTATACTTACACCTTTTCCTCACTTTGAACTGAAAGTTTTAGCAAATAATTCTTAGGAAAGCGTACAGTTTCGCTTCTAGTGAAAGATTTAACGTTCTTCCATTCCTTTCAAGAAGAATAATTCGAAAGGTGATTCAGTTTTGCAAACTCATTTAGTGAAAGCTCATCGAATTGCATGCAACTCATCCCGTAACGACTGAGAAGAGTGTCCAAACAATTATCGTTGAGACCTGTAAAGTGGACTCTAGCGTCGTTAGTTATCCACCTAACATGCGCTACTTTCCATTTCGCCAAGAAGTTAAGCATGGCACTACTCGCCAATTAAATGGAGGGAAAATAACATACCTTTTGGATATTCTGATGTTGAGAGCAATTTGCGAAATTAGAGAGAATTGTTAATGTTTGGCAGGTTTTTGAGAGTGTTACCTGCAGAGTAAAGGTGTATTATCTTTTCATGTGTTGCTTTAAGTGTATAGTATCTATGTACGGTATTACGTGTTTGTATTGATATATATATATATATTGGTGTAACTGGGCAGCAGTTTATTTGTTAAGCAGCATTGGTTAAAAGATAGATGGCATTGATTAGTAATTATTTTGATAGCAGTGCGTTCTATATTCCTAAAGTAGTGTTTAGTTTGATCATTTGAGGTTCTTAGAATAACTTTGGATAACCAAAATACGAATAATTCTTCTGTTTTAGACATCTTTTATTGAAGGTAATTTCGCGATATTTCGCCATAACACAATTGGCATCCTCAGGTTTCTTTAGGTCTGCATAGATGAAAATAATTTTATTAAAATATAAAATGTTAACACAAGATAATGTTTTCCACAATTAAAATAAATAGCAGACTCAAAGCACAAACACAGCACATCTAACATACCTATACATATTGGACCAAGTGAAAACTAAACTATATTGGTGATTAGGGTGGTTTATATAGTTTTTTTACAGATTATTGTGGGCGGGGCTAGAAAGTTAGAAATAAAGGTACTAGTAGGTAACACAAGAAGCCGGTTGGTCAGGGACTATAAAATTACTCAGTTTATTAAAATACAGATTTAAAGAGATTTGCTACGGAATTATTAATACCATTTTAATTGTAACCATGATGCCTAAGAAAATTACAACCAATAATATTATTGTTATACTATACATATACAATGCCAATGATGTGAGGTAATTGATTAGTAAAAATTATCTAAATTAAAAAAAAAATTAAAAAATCAGAAGAACTCTGGCTTCACCCTCCTTCTGCGCATTGAGTGTGGGTTTCTGCTCTTTGATGATTAGGGCCTCGGCTATAATTAGGTCTTCTTTCATGGGGAATTTACGTAGTATATCGGTATTTTCTACTAGTTCTTGGGTCTTCAGTCTGATGTTATGTTTTTCTTGATTATGTGATAATATGGATCCTGTTGGGTGTGGTTTCTCAGACGGTCTGTTAGGGTACACTCTGTATAGCCTACGTACGTTATGGAGGGCTGACACTCCTCCATCGGGCAAGAGTACTTGTAGACTACATGAGATGTGTTCCCTTTGGTTGGTTGGTGTGGATTGTTTTTAATAAATAGGTTTCTCAATTTTCTATTTTTATAAAATATTTGGAGTTTTATTGATGTATCATTTTCAGTTGGGGAGATGTGGTCTTGAATTATTTTACGGATGTTCCCTTCTTCTTGCTTATAC